>OY757918.1:72460993-72638493 GCA_963585895.1 Sepioteuthis lessoniana | reverse complement strand
TAAGAAGTAAAACTGAATTTTTTTCCTAAGTTATGTTATGCTTTTAACTTGGACTGTTTTTTTTTTTATCCCAAGCATGTAGCTATTTCCTCACTGCCAAAAAGGGAGCCTGATTCTAAAGCACAAAAAAGAAACCCACAGAATTTTACTGATATTTCCTAAAACAAAACCATTGCATACTTTACTCTGATTAAAACCTTACCCTGTGTCACATCCTGTCTGTGACAGAGGGACATAGTGATGGAAAATAAAATTGCAACCCTTTAAATTTACTCAAGATTAAGCAAACAGGTAATATAGCTGGATTACAGTAAATAATCACATATTACTTGATACACAGGTTCCAAAATAAAGGGTGTATCTACAGTACTCTGGCATATGTATATCCATATTAACACAATTCTGTAGTCTCACTTATGATCAAACAGATGATGAGGGTTGATATGCCATAGAAACTGGAAAAGATGATGAGTGAGTGGTACTATATCACAAGATGGCTGAAACCTTTGAAAATTTTATCAGAATATTTGCTACCCACTAATTTATCCATATTATACCCAGTATAAAACTTGTGTCATCTTTCAGGGTGTGGCAATTTTAATTTTTGTCCGTATATATGAAAGCCGAATGCAAATATTACTCTATGCCTATTTTCACAATACCAAGATTTTTTAAAGACATTTATTAGGCTGCTGTTGCTTCCAATTCTTGAAATTATTTATAAAAAAAGTTATGCTTCCCAACAGGGTCCCTATCACCCCTTAGGTGGGGCGGGTGACTAAAATTATTTCACAGGGGGCGTTTAGAGGCTTGAAAAAGCAGTGAGCAGATTTGAATATCATCATCATCAAGAAGTATAGATAAGAAAAACACACTATACTGACAAATTTGATTTAAGTCAAGGTTACCGTGGAAGATGGGCAGCTTATGGGTCCTAGGTTAAGTTTTAAAGAATCTTGTATGATGTTTTTTAATTATAATGAAATTCTTTCTTACAACCGCTGAAGATATTGAGACAAGATTTTTAAGAAAAGTGTTGCAGCAACCATCAAACAAGAAAATTGAGGCTGATCCCATCCACAGATAATGATACTACAGCAGTGTTTTCCAGCAGGGTCTGTATTGCCCCAGAGGAATATTAGGGATTATGTGGAGTGATGATTTATATTAGTGTATAATTTGGAAGTATTTGCACAAAAAGGTTGGGAAACACTGCTATAAATGTTACTATAGCCTTCATCTTAGTATGATCTTGTAAGGCTTGAACCATCTTTATGAAGTAGCTTAAATCAATTATTGGAATATGTGTGTGTGTGTGTGTGTGTGTGTGTGTGTGTGTGTGTGTGTGTGTGTGAGATAAAGAGAATAATGAGAGCAGTAATTGTTCAAAGAAAATGTATATTAATGAAAAATGGTCATCACTGTCATTTAAACAAGCTTGCATCTGATGGGATCAAAATTTTAGTATCAAAAATGAATGAGCTAATAGAAAAGCAGAAATTAAGGAATCATTTTAATGTTTTAAGCAGATCAAAAGTAGTCCTTTCATTTTGATGTACATCAGTTAGACTAAATAGCTTTGTACTCGTGTTCATTTGGCTAATACTATTCTGGTGTCTCCATGGCTGCATTCTCTTTTTTTTTGTCATTCAGTTCTGGATAAAAGCGCAGTAAGAGAAAACCAAAGCTGATATTTTTTAGACCTTATTTTCTGAATCATTGGGGAACAAGAAAAGTTTTGGTAAATGTTCCCCAGTGATTCCTGAGTCAGAAAAATAAGGTTTAAAAAATATAAGCTTTGGGTTACCCTTACTGCACTTTTAATCTGGACTATTTTATTTTAATAGAAGTATAAATGGAATTGTTTAATGATTTTATTTGAAGTGACAATAATCCATCTAATTCATTTGAAGTATTAAACTTGACAAATAATGTAAAAAGTTTAATTTAATTTTTTTTTTTAAGTTTAATTCAAATTTTTTTTTTTTTAATTAAGAACTGACTTCAGCAGCCATTAAGTTTAGTGTCCAGTAACATTATAGTTATAGAATTCATAATTAACCATGAATAAATAAAGAGAAGCTCTCTATAATTAGAAATTAATAGTCATCTCCCTTGGGAATTTATAAGGATCCAACAGAGAACAATCATTGACTCCATACATACTATTATTGAATTGGATATTGTTTTATTCTCTAATAGCATATTAATAATATTCTACAAAGGTTTTGCTATGATGATCCATTTTTAGTGTGTAATAGTAATATACATCCAAATATAAGATTATTATAATATAAACATTTGTTATCACTATACAAAAGTATATTTTATTTATGAAATATGCATGTCCATCTGTATCTGAGTGTATATATATATATATATATATATATATATATATATATAATTTTCTATTGGTACAAAATTTAAGAATTGCTACTTAAGGCGATTCATCCTTAAAAGGATTCTTTTTTCTCCTGTATTTCTTCAGAGGATGACCATACAGAAGATACACTTAGTCAACAATGAGGGTGGAGATGGCAAGAGGACAAAAATCTGAAAGATTTGAGGGGGGAAAAAAAAGGCAAACTCTTTATTTACCCTGGATCTAATAATGGCAGACTGGAACTGCTATTAAGTTGTAAATTATACATAAATTCCTTCTATAAGCAAAGACCCAGTTTCCAAAATGAGTTTTTTTTTTCCTCTTGCTCCCATCTCCATTGTTGACTAAGTGTATATTCTGAGTAGTTTGTCTTCCTATGGTCGTCCTCTAAAGAAACATGGGACCAAAAAAAATTCTTTTAAGGATATATATATATATATATATATATATATATATATATATATATATATATATATATATATGTGTGTGTGTGTGTATATACATATAATGTATTTTGATTTTAGGTTAATCTTTAACTCTGGCAGAATGGAAAAAAAAAACAAATGATCCAACTTGTGAATAAACAAATTGATATTTGGGGAAAAAAATTCCATAAAATAGAAAAGATTAAAAACATACATATTGTCTGGAAAAAAAATCAGAGAATATCCTAATGTCTAGCCAAAAGAAAAAATTCTGATAGAGGACTAAGTAAACAAATAAAGTGCTTGATACAAGGTTGAGCAAATATAATATAATACCTAATAGGTCAGACAAAATCTATCTAGGTTTCACCTTTTTGGATCATCTGGATGAAGCTTCATCCTGAGGATCCAGATTGGTGAAACCTAGGTAGATTTCATCTGGCCCATTAGGTATTTTATATATATATATATATATATATATATATATATGTATGATCTCTGAAATTAGAAACACGTTTTTACAGTGATTAACTGGTATGCATTTTCACTGCAAAAATCAATGTTTGTTTTCAAACTAAAAATTTAAACAATGGTTAGATATCAATTTCTTCTTATCTTTTCATATTAATTTACATAAAATGATGATTGAAATCTGCAACTGTAAAGTAGTAATATTCACTCTCTTTTAAGGAACAAGGTGAGAGGTTACTTTTTCCTTCTTAATTATATACAAGTATTGTTCTTTTCATCCTCTCTTGAATGATCTTTGGTTAGTATATACTTTGTGATTGGGCAGCAATGGAGACATCAACCTCATTCCAAATTAAATGTGGAAAAATACCCTATACAGTGTATGAGATTGAGTGTATTTTTTTTTATTTTAAACCAGACTGTGACTTGATTAGTCTTTAGAAATATTCTCTTATGTTTTTTTGTTAAAATGAGCCATATTGGAAACAGCAAGGTCACTCAGTGTTGCCTTGTTTAAAATTGTTTTTGTAATCATCATTATCTTTTGTAGATCAATATAGCATATCTTTTCTTTGCCTCAAAGGGAGATGTTTGACTTGTCTTGTTATTGATTTTTTTTTTTTTTTTTTATAAATGGTTCAAAATGAGGCAGATTTCAAAACATTTAAACATCGAAATGAAATCAGAAATTAGCTGTTTCTAACCAAATATTTCATTTAGTCTATTTGTAAAACTGGAGAAAAAAATGACTTTGTATTTTCTGTAAACAAACACGCACAGACAAAAGAGGCTGATTATATATATATACCAAACTTATTTTTTATTTTCTTTTGAATTGACCTAAATGTTTGCAGAGAATTAGCTCTTAAATGTTTGCCATGTTATTTGAAAGAGATAAAAAAAAAAAAAAACCCTTGCAAACTGCTGCCCGTGGTGATTTCTGTATGGTCTACCTAAGACTTCAATTCTTTGTAGAAAAGATCTTTTTTACTGAAAAGAGGAAAACAAAATCATCTTTTCCCTATTTCTAAGGCAGATGCTTACACCATATGGTCTTCTCTAGTGAAAATGATTCTGGTACCTTCAACAAAAAATTACTTAGGATTTTTTTAGTTATGCAGCCCACCTGATGATGACCAATGTCTCATTGAAAAAAATTGCCCATGCCTGCCCTAGGATGTAGAGCAGAAAAAAAATCTCTTTATAAAATATAGTTATGAATTTCCTTATCACTAGAAACTAAACATCTGTATGAAAAACCATGTTTATTTAAACAGTATTTATTTTTATACACTGATTTACTCAGACTAGTATTGGGGAAGTCTTTCTGGTATAATGGCTAAAGTCTTGAACTGTAGCTTCAAAGTAAGCGAGTTTGAACTAGTTGCACTATTATTATTCACTTTTTGACTAATAATCTTTGGAAAGGTATAGACCACCTTATCACCCCCAACTATGGGTTAAATACTATCACTGCTGTCCTTCTAAAAGGATGGCATTGACATTAAATAACCTATGATGGTTGATATGCCATTAAACAAAGAAACCAAACAATCAGCCTAGTATCCTTATCTTGGTTGTTAGTCACTATGTTTTGACTATTATGTTCTCTGGCCTTCTTGAGGTGTCTGTCATAATTGGTAATATTTTTGAAACTTCAAGCTAAATACCAGACAGTGACATGTCCTTAAAAATATGCTGCAGTAAGGAAATAACACTGTTATGATCTTAGATGAAAATGAGTCTTTTTTATTAATTTAACATATAAATTAGAAGTATTCGTGTTTAAAATTTTTAACCTCTGAATGTAACAAAAGTAAACAGCTTGATAAAGCTTATATCATCAAATTATAATAATTTCTGTTTGCATTATCAAATTATAATTATGAGGTTAGTGTTATCATTCAAGAACTATAATAATTGATAATTCAACTGGAACAAAATAAAATATTTACTTTGGGTAAAATATATAAAAAAATGCTAGGCCCACTTTCTATTTCATCAAAATCAGGAGCTGAATGCACCGCATACTAGCTTACTGTAGTCTTTATCCAAATTAATTCAGTTTCATTGTAAAGTGTCATATTCTATTGTGGAATGAGATTACTACAAATTGAATTTTATATATCAGAGATACAGATCTTCAAAAGTGAATATCTGCTTACAGATTTCAAGTCTTCATTACAATTGATTGAAATTCACTGTATGATACAACTGATATAAATTATATGTTAAACTTAATAAAGATACTTTGAATTTTGTACTGAATAATTTTTCTAGGGTAAGCAATGTGTACCTTACTTCTTAGAATTACATGCCACTACCACGAGGGTAGATTGTTCTTATTCCACTGATCATGATATCTCATATCTGGTATTTTGTCTTTATTGTATATAATTATCATTCACTAAGCTTGGCTTACTTTGGCACAAAGCTGAAGTATGGTGCACACAGTGAGAATCATACTCACTAATAGTGCTCTACTAATCTAGCTTGATGACCATTACACCACAATGGGGTGGTCTTTTATTTACTAAGCTTAGCTTGGTTTGGCATACAACCAAAAGTACAGGGCACCTAGTGAGAAATGAATTTGCTAGTAATGGTTTACTACACAAATACTTTGTTCAAAAGTCTTGATTTTAAGAATCTAATTTTTGTTGCATTAGTGAATTATCATAGGAGAGTATATCTATCCGTGCCTCCCACCAGGCAAGATCTGACACTGGGTCTTTTTTTATAGTGGGAATTTAGGGGAGAGGAAGGTTGGGCACAAGCCAAGACTCATACCCTGCTGGACTATTCTGGTCATAGGATCACTAGGTGCAATGTGAACTATACTGGCCTTTGCTTGGTCTCCCAGCATGTATGCCAGGTGACCTTGTTAGTCATAGATTCACTAAGTGACCTTCTGGTGGTTTGGAGAAAATCAGATAATAGGGAGATCTTGATGTTGGACAAAGCAAATCAGCACCAACAACTTTCTTAAACAGGGTCTTTGTTGGCTTCTTTTTTTTTTTTTTATAGATGTTTTTGGGTGGGTGAAATCCAAGTAACTTGAGATAAAGGTGGGGGAAATCCAAGTAACTTGAGATAAAGGTATAAAATTATATTCTTAATTTGAAACTTTGTCATCTTTTTGGTCTTTAATCTTATATAAACTGTCTGCCCTGTCTCCTCCCCACAAGTCTATCGGAGGGGACCTAGGACAACTCACCTAGTCTGCTGCTACTCCCAGACTAAATCTGCCTGCCCATATGTATGTGTGTGTATATATATATATATATATCATATGGATAAAATAACCTAACAGAAGAGAAATAAGACATGAAAACCAATTTTTAGTGGAGTGTTTATATATTTATTCTGACATTTCACCTTGGTGAAGCTCATACAGGGAGAAATGTCATAATGAATATATAAACACTCTGGCCAATTGGTCTTCAAATATTTCTTTTCCATATCTCATAGCAGACAACATGACTAACAAATCTGTCTAATTCTTTCAGTTGTTAGTTTCAAGCTTGCTTCTTAATATCAGCATCCCTGTTTACAATGTCAGCTGTCAATCAGACAATGCATAGTTTGTCATAAATTCATATCTACAGAATTGGCTGTGTTACATTCCGCTCTCTGGTCAAACAAATGATGACACGGAATATATATAAAAATATATATTTATTTTCTCGATGGACACTTGTGTGAAGTAGGAGCAGTCAGGAGAGGAATTAGAATTGTTCGTCTTTGAGGCTTGAACTCTTTGATGTAAGTAGACGATGGCCAAGACAACGCACACAGGGCAACAACGGGACCAGCTTTCGTGAACAGCGGAATTTTTTCACTGTCTTCCATTCAATTCGTCGACCTTATATTACCTTCAAACTCCCACGCGGAGATATGGACACGCCCCCGCAATTTCTTCCAATATCTGGCGATCGGGGTGTGTCACTTCTGCCATCTTTGGAATGGCATGTGTGATCGTCATCAAGTGGAAATAACTGTCGTGCAGTTCACAGGTCACTCTCTTCCGGTGCATCACTTTGTAGCGGCACGGTGGGGCCTTCACCTTGTCCCATATTGTCAGCCAAGCTCACCTACGCGATTTCTTCCGATTACTGGCCATTGGGATGTGTCACTTCCGCCATCTTTGGAATGGCATGTGTGATCGTCATCGAGCGGAAATAACTGTCAGGCAGTTCACAGGTCACTCTCTTCGGGTGCGTCACTTTGTGACGGCACAGTGAGATTTTTTACCTTGTCTCATATTGTCAGCCAAGCTATATTTTACAGCTGATGACATCATGATGTAAAAATAGATTCAGTTTAAAATGCTCTGAAGGACTTTGACAGATGCCTGAATAAAGATGGAGATGATAGTCAAAATTTGACTTAGATATCAAAATGAGGATATTTTTATAAATAGGTTAATGTATAATAATCCTAATTTCTCATCTTAGAAATATCATGATAATAAAATAGATATTGTTATCATCATAATAACAACAACTAGCATTATAAGTTTTCTATTTCTTAGTTTGATACATAAATTTACAAATATTTTTATATTCTATTTATCTCTTTATCTTCTTTTCCTTTCTTTTTTGCTTACTTCCTTTCATTTCATTGAAGCTGACAATAAGCATCTGATGAATAGCATAATCAATTTTTCACTTCTTTCTCTTTCTTCCTTTTCTTTCTTATATTTGCTGTATTTTTTTTTTCTGACATCTAATGTGTTTTTCCTTCCATTTCTTTCATTCACAATCAAAATGAACTGGTCCATTATTCATCTGCGTTGATGACAGAGTATAACATTCAAACACGAATTCATATCTAATTTTGTTCATATTGTAGATGATGATGATGATAGAATAAGATGACGTAAAGGTTTCAGTTTGAAATTCCTTAAAGGTTGCTATGATAGGTACCTGAAGAAAACTAAAAGATATGATAGTTTAAATATGATTCAAAACCCAAGATAAGGATATCGATCTAAATAGATTACTGTATAATAATCCTAATTTTTCATCTCAGAAATTGAAAATACTATTGATACTTGGAGTCCCCCATTCAGTATGTATTCTTATTTCTTGCTCTTTCTGCAAGTCCATTTTTTTTTTTATTTCTTTTATTTAAGATTTCACTGCACTTTATTTAATTCACGATACTGTAAACTATTGCTATAACCAACTCATTGGAATAAAGGGAAAAGAAAAATGCTGACTCGGCCGCCAAGTCAGCTTTAGAAATGACCCCTTGACAAAGTCACAAGTCCATACACTGATTTGAAACCCAAAATCGATTGATTCTTCCATACAAAATGGTAACAATGCTGGAATAACAACATACACAATAAACTCTTCCTGATAAAACTCACACTGGGAGAACAGAAAACAACTTTCAGAAAGTCCAGAAGGAAACAAGTCACTATATCTCAACTGTGCATTTGTCATACAAGACTGACACACTCCTTTATAAGAACAACTTGTGTGTAGCATGTCAAATACTCTACACAGTTAAACATTTTCTCGTAGAATGCAGAGCTTTAGCTCTCATTAGATAGCGTTTTTCCAGTGTAAATAATATGAAGGGTTTATTTGAAAATGTCAATATAGATGACATTTTTCCTTGGGAAAAATACAATCATACCAAAAATTATGACCATAAACATGATCAATACTATACAGTGTAATTATCAGAAAAAAATCTGAGAAGATTTTGACATATCATTAAAACAAAATGTAAATGTAAACACATAATGTACGTGATTTCCTAACTTCTAGGTTAGAATAACCCCAGATGGGTTGACATGCTGTTAAAATCAATCAATCAATGAACTAATTGGAGAAGAGGTGGTAATTGTTAAAGTCAAATGTTTGTTATGAGTTAAATTCTGTATTTCATGGTATATCTACATAGCAAGCAGCATTTTTTTCCTACATTCTGGCTAATAGCACTGCCTTAAACTTGGAACTAGTAAATTTTGCTGGTTACATAGTACCTTTGTCTATCCCTTACCCAGTAAATTGATAGTTTAAATTCTTGATACTCAAATATAAGCCTTTACTTCAACTAATAATTCACTGGTTGATTCAGTGTACATTGAGGTCAGATAAACACTTACCTCTAGGTGACCCCACATACACAAGAGCCAGAATTCCTTCACATCAATGTATTCTATCAATATTGTTGTCTGTTTGGTTCATAAATAAAAAGGTGGTTCATTATAGTTTCCACATGTCTATCTTTAAAATCAAATTTTGTTTTGTAAATCAAAAGTTTGGATGAACTGACATGTCTGTTAAAACTGAAAATTTGTTATAATACCAATGTTTGTTATAGCAATGGTTTACAGTATATTTTTTATAACAACACTTTAGAAAGGAAAAAAAAAAGTCTTATCTCTGTTTTTTGGGGGGTTGTTTTGTTTTGTTTTGTAACAAAAGGTTGTGATCTATATATTTTCTATTCTCTTTGTTTAAAAAAAGAAAAAGTTAGTTTGGTTATTTTTGTCTCTTTTTGTTTTTCAAGGAAAATTTTTCAATTTTTTCTTATTTTTTTTTTTTCTTCTTCCAATCAAAAAACTGTTTGTTGTTTTCTGCTAACTCCTCCCCACCTCTCAATTCACTGCAGGACTCAAACCTTTCCTAAGGTTTGTAAAACATGGAGAGTAATAAGCCTTATCCTGTCATGCTGGCCTATGATGTGTCAGTAAGACATTTCAATTCAGATCTTTGCTTCTAAACTAGTTATTTTACTAAGGCTTGAGATTCCTTTCTACTATTTAAATTTGGTTGTAAGCAAAAAAGGTTGATTCCTGCATTTTCCAAAGACATTAGGACATAATGAAATGGAGCCTTGTTTAGAATTTGAACTAGGTGCAACAATTCCATTTCTATCCATGATACCCATTCCTCCGCCCCCATCTCCCAATATACAATTACTTAAATAACCATGCAGATTAAGAAATATTCTGTAAATCTAACTTTTTTTTCCCACTGGTGTATTCTTGTTAACTTTTGAACTTGGGCATGTTTTTTCTTTCTATAAAATGTTATCACAGTCATTTTAGATGATTGTAAAAATTTCTATATTTTCCAATGATTTTATGCTAAGCTAATGAACTACTCATAGGGCAAGTTTTCAGCTAATGAATATCATTTAGAATTAAGATGGACAACAGTGTAAACAGATGATGTTTTAGCTTGAAGATTAGATTGCTAAAAGCTGTAGAACTCTGGTTTCGATTATATGCTATTAAGGACTTTTAAGTTTACTGGTGACACAGAATGATAATTATTCTACCATATTTTAATAATTGCTAAACTTTTTCAAAAATACTTTATGTAATCTTATCTTCAACTCCTTTTACATTTTCTACATTTTAGCCCCTATCCACATATTTCTCCCTCCCCCCCACAATTTCTTTCCTTTTTGGCTTTCAAATGTTAGGTACAACTCCTGTCAGTTGAATCCAAAATTAGCCTTTGTTTCAAATGAACAGATTTTCACAGTATACCACTGTGTCAAACTAACAGGGACTATTTGTTGACTTTTGCAGCTGGAAATTGTAGGCCTACCAGTTTGCCTAGGCCTAGCCTCGGCCAACTATTTACACACTCAAAGTTTGTATATCGCATATGGTGCTACCACCTAATATTAGGTTAAAATTTAGGTCTCAGAAAGTTGCATGATACACGAGTGTATACGGTATTCCTTTTATGTATGATTAAATATTTGAAGAAGTTCCCTGATAACAATGTATTTAAAAAATTTGTCCTTTTGAAATGAATTGAGTTTGGGTTCATTTCACTGGTGTGTTGCTATTTTATTTTTTAATACTTGAAACATGTTTTTATTTATCATATATAGATCTCTCTTTTTTTAAATATAAAATAGCTACCAAATGTATATTTTAATGTATGTATGTGTGTGTGTGTGTGTGTGTATAGTGAGAGATGTTTTGATAACAGGATTTTTATACATTATATAAATACTTGAACAGAAGAAACCAATTCCCAGTGCAAAAAATTTAAACCAACTAGTTTTGAAACTTTACAAAGAGTCTTGAAAATTTATTTAAAAAATTTTCAATTGGTAAATTTGTGAAGGTATGAAGGTCATTGAATAAATAAGGTGAATTTTCCCTCAAGTGTTGGCAATAGGTAGCACTGTGTACAGTTGTACCTTCTTCAAGAAAATCAAGAGTGATGGGTTCTTTCCTGTCCCAGAAGACTGTCAGCATGACCTTCTTTACTGACTGTTGTGCCTGAAACTTTTACTTTACCAAAGAGTCAGTGTGTTAAACATTTTTTTTTAACTAAAACCTGCTTCTCCATACACATCATACATTCTTCTGTAAATTTCACATGGTTTGCATTTCTCAGCCAGCAAAACTTTGATGACAGTTCTCTGTTCAATCCAAGAGCTCTCTTTTTTTTTATTTGTTGCCATTTTAGATAGTCTCAAAACAAAATATTTTTGCAAAATTAAACTAATTTTTGCTATAAACCAATTCAAAAAATTTTTGGGAAAAAAAATTTCCAATAAAAAAAAGTTTATTTTGCTTTTTTTTAAAAAATTCCCCTTATTTATTGAATGACGTTTGTTTTTCAAATTATTTATGTACATAGAATATAGATATTATATATACACGATTATATATGCTTATTTCTTCTATTCTGTGTTTATGTTTCTAGTCATCTGTACATTTTTTGGGTGTTTTTGTTGGGGGGGGTATGTATATGTATTGAAGGGATTTATGTGTGAATATCGGGTGGCTGTGAAATATTGGATGGTACTGAGTGTATGCTTGTAAAAATCACACCGGATACACACCAAGACAGCTGATGGAAGTTGGAAAATTATTAATTTAAATGTTGTTAGATTCTGTTAATTTTGGTTTATAATCTGGGATTTTTTAGATCAATATTTTGGGCTGGGTGCTGTTTTATTGTACATCATAAGCTTGATGTTTCAAACTTAGGGAGATCGTATCACAGCTTTAAACAAAGTTTGATATAGTTTTAGGCTTGGGTTTTTTTTTGTTTTTGTTTTTTTTCCAAATCTGAGGGCTTGCAAGGGTTAAATAAATCTGCTGTATATATGTATGAATGTATGTATATTTTTAAGTGTATCTATGTGCATGTGTATAAATGTGTTAACCTCTCGGCAATGTTTATTAACTTATTGGTCATCACCAAAACATAGTTTGATGTTAATAGCTTACCCTGCACCCTATAGGCAGTTTTCTAGCTTGTTTAATTAAGCAATGCATCTTTGATTCATTGATTTTAGTCTATTTATTTATTTGTTCTGAATATATGCAAACAAAATTTTGATTAGGTACTAAACTGGAAATTGGATATTTAGTCACATCCCCACTCACCAAGGTCCAATATTAGAATTAGTATATCAATTGATACACTAACACTGAATAAATGAAAGAAAAGACAAGAGAGGCTCATTACACATATATAACATTTAATACATACATATAAAACACATTACAAGAATGCACATGTTCCAACAGACAAAATATGCACTTTGTTCCATGACAAGCAGTATATGAAAGGGGGGTATCAAAAAATGGTAAAAAGTCTTATTTGATTGGTAGTTTAGTCATGTAAGCTTTCATTTCAATAGCAAGGTGAACAACAGCATCATGAATGTTCATGTGATATCCAAAGACATGATCAGAAATCCAAGGGAAGACAATTATTTATTGTCACCTTGCACCATTTTCTTATTCAATTGAAGTTATCCTCCTTCCTCCCACCCTGTAAAAAATAAAATGGTTTATTTGCCAGTGGATTTAATTTTTTCAATACTACTGCATATGTGACTTTCCAAACAGGGATGGACTGACCAACCCTAACCGTGCCTGAAGACCCCAAAGACCCAAGTAGCAAAAGTTTCATTTTTGTAATGGCTTCATGTAAATTAATATTTTAGTTAAGATTACCAGTTTCAACACTATATATACTTCTGTAATGTATGTTTTAAGACCAATATTTCATTTTAAAAACTAGGGATTGTTCATTACATGAAATGTGTTTTTAAAGCATTGAAGTTTATCCTGTTTCTTGACCTAAACTTGCTGTAATTTTGATCCAAAGTGTTCCCCGCATAGTCTATACCTAAATAAAGGCTATTAATGAAGTTTTACTTAATAGTGTTTACTATTTATAACACCTGTGTATATAATATGTACAAATATTATAAATAGGAAACAAAGTCACATAAAAACTTCATTATCTTAACTAAAAGTCTTCATTTAAGCTACATCAAGCACTAGACTTCGTTATTTATTTACAGTATTGCAATGATTTTGATTGTATTACAGTATTTTGAAAAATATAAATAAGTGTTAGAATGTTTTTTCTTTATGTTGTTGGGTGTTGAAGAAATGTTTTATCTATGTGGAAGCACATTTGGTCAGACTAACAGGAAATTAGGCTAAATCATGGATATATACATAATTATTATACTATTGTGAATTAGTGTTGGGGTTTTAGTATTTTTTGAATATCCAAGTAAATACCATAGGCTACATCAAGGTCTAGACTACATTGTTTATTTACAATATTGCATTGAATTTGATTGTATTAGAATAGTTTTCAAAGTATAAGTAAATGTTTGAATGTTTTCTTGTCATGTCATTGGATGCTAAAGAAATGTTTTTGTAAGCTAGCATAGCCAAAAGTTAAGGGTCTTTTATTGTATGCAATATATGATAAAAATAACTTTTTGTGGCTAAAAATTAGGGGTCATTTATGACATGAGTACATAGTGTAATTATAATCTGATATATAAATCCATAATTGTACACTGTAGAATTGAGGGTAAAAACAAGTAAACAAAAAAAAACACCCTAATTATTTCTTTATATATTTTTTGAGACATAGAACTTTAGAAACAAATATCTGATTAAGATTGTCCATATCTCTGTGGGATAGTTTAGTTCATCAATAACTTGCCCATTTGGCTGGGGCTGTAGAATACACTGACTGCAGAGGGGTAAGACCCCCCCCCAACGAGTGTCCTGGATATGACACTAAACAGTCTGATGGTGAGGTTCCAGCAGTGCTGGAGCTTTGGGGGATGTGGAGTACTCCTTCATTGCCATCGCTCCCAGGTCCACTCTGGCCCGAAGTGGTACCACCTGATAGGGCCCTATCTATGGGTTAAATAGAACTAACAGCATACTTATGCTAAAATGAATTGAGTAAACTGAATAGCTTGAAATAGAAACGTTTTTGACAATTAAACCGTACTTACACTTAAACTGAGTGCTTATGCTTAACTGAATTATTTGAAATAGAACTGTTTTTCGACATTAAAACTGTATTTACACTTAACTGAATTGTTACATATAACTGCTTGAATAGTTTGAAATGGAAATGTTTTTGACAATTAAACTGTGTACTTATGCTAAACTGAACTGTTTTTAATAGAACAGATTATTTACATAAAAATGGATTTGGCGTTAAATAACCTACAAAGGTTGATATGCCATAAAACCAAACAAACCAATTCATCAATAACCTTTTTTCTTTTTCTTTTTTTTTTCTTTTCTGCTCTTGCTCCCCAATATGAAATCTGGTCAGTAAAAGCCATCTTAGAAATAACCTGGCTTTTTCCCAGGTACCAAGAAATCTAGTAAAGAGTTTGCCTGTACACATTTAGAAGAAATTAAGATACAGAATATTTATTGCTAACAATTCATAGCCATTAAAAATTCATCCACAATTTATTTTCAACCTTGTCTAACACTATCAATATAAATTTTAAAAAAAGAATCCTGGACGAGGCTGTTTGCATTCCACTTTGAGCTAATGCTCTTAGGAAAGTCATGAATACATCTCTTCTCCACTTCAGCTGTGAGTAAATAGAAGAGCTAATGAGGTTCTTTAGCTTCAGCTTGACAATATGTCTAGGAGAAAGAAAACTCTAAATTCAAACCAGCCTATATTCTACTTTTTTAAAGAATTGACCTTGTGTAAACATTCTGCCTGTGACAGAGGGGTTTAATAGATATGCACAATGAACAAAATTTTTATTTTACCTCATGATCAATGCCATGTGGCAAGTCATGGTAGAAATGAATAACTCAGTAAGTAACAAACAAGATAATAAGTGAATAAGTTTTTGCAATGGACATTCTTTTTTTTTTTTTACTGGGCTCATAGAAAAAAAAGTGTATTATTGGTTTTACTTTTTTATTTGAAATTTGTGGGTTGGAATTTAGTGGGCTTTTGTCTCTCTCTGATTTTTATCTGGAGTTTTAAAAAATTTATTTGAAACTTTGAAACTTTGAAACTTATTACCTTCCTTCACTCTTTATCTTGCTTGTTACTTACTGGTTTATTCACTCCTTTTCCTTTTTCATCTCTCCTTTGCTAGCTGACAGTGATTGCAAGTATATCTATAGTGATATGAATGGTTAGATATAAATTGGTTAGTCTGGCACAAGGCCCAATAAGAATCAAACTTGTATTTACTAAGCTTAGCCCAGTTTTGCTCAATGAGAATCAAACTTGCTAGTGATAGTCTAGTAGCTTAGCCTGTTAACCATTACATCTGTTGGAGATGAATTATTGTCAAAGAATATTCCACTTGTCAGCTATGAATTATTTATAACTATGAATTACAAGCAATGAACCTAACCAGATGAAATCCCATCTGTATCATTGACAGTTCAGAGATGCATTCTTTCCTTCTGATGTAAATTGGGAAAATAGGATGTAAAGAGTTTAAGTGAAGTTTGTAATCTTTGAGGAATTGTCTTGGGGGAAAAAAATCTCTTGGTTATAAAGAGACCAAATAATTTTGAGTTGATTGTGAAGTAGGGTTAATTGTTAGGTTGCTTGGGAAATAATGGTCATATATTTTTACATATTTAATCGTAAAACCCACCATTATTTTCTAAATAACCTAATACATACAGGTATTTATGTATTTTTGAAGTGTGTGGACTTGTAAATAGACAGATACATATGTATATAAACAGATATAAAAAAAAAATATATATATATATATATATATATATATATATATATATATATAATTAATGTGAGACTGAATGTGAGTGTGCTTTTTACAAGGTTTAAAATTTTGTTTAAACTGATTTTTGTTTAATTTGTTAAAAAAAGTTTTCAAAAATGATAAAAAAAAACAACAACCAAACAAAAAATTATCTGTGGATAAATTTTCTCATGTCTGTTTCTTTTAATTCTATGTTATTTATTTATTTATCCTTTTTTCCCCCTCTCCAGAAAACCATATTACTTGACCCCTATTTCCTTTTCTTTATGATTGATTTTCTTTTTTAAAAAATTAGCTTAATTCAGGTGCTTTTAAAGAAATGAAGAAAAAAAAATGCAGTCTATTTTAAAATTTTTTAGTTTTTTCCTTTTTAAATAAAAATTAATTTAAAAAAATAAAAAAAAATAAAATGTAGTCTATTTTAACATTTTTTAGGGTTTTCTTTTTCTTTTTTCTTTAAAGAAAAATTAATTTTTAAAATTAACAAAAATTAAATGTAGTCCATTTTGAATTTTTTTCTTTCTTTTTTTTTTAAGTGATTTTTTAAAATAAAAAATATTAAAGGTAGTTTATTTTTAAATTTTTGAGTTTTTTTTTCTTTTAAAGAAAATTAATTTAAAAAAATTTTTTTACTAAATTTTAAAAGATTAAACTGAATCCCTACTTGCAGCAAAATTTCTACCCTCTCAGGCAGCATGTTCATTAATCCGAATTCTACGAATCCAGGGTCTAGCAACTTCTACCTCTGGAAGCCATGGTTGAACGTTGTGTACAAAAAAAAAAAAAAAAAAAAAAAAAAAAAAAGAGAGAGAACTTACTGGTTTCCATGGCTACAACCAATATTAATTGAACTTTGGCAAGAAATCAATTGATCAATTTGTTTCTTCCACTTGCCAAAATTTACATTTATTTTCTGAGGGAACAATTATACATTTTTTCTCACCCTTTTTCTTTCTTTCTACTTAGTCCAGGTTAAAAGCACAGCAAGAGTAACCTAAAACCAAACTTTTTTAGACCTTATTTTTCTGATGCAGGTATCATTGGGAAACAAGAAAAGTTTTGGTAAACAAGCCAGGTTTTGGTTATCCTTATCATGCTTTTAATCTGGTCTAACTCCTTTGACATTTAAATCTGACTTGGTGGGAAGTCAGATAAATCCCAACTCCTTCTTTAACATTTAAGTATTCATATTAATTACCTTTTTTAATTATAAAAAAAACAAAAAAAAATCTTTAAATCTCTTCCTCCTTGCAATAATTTTTAATTTTCTCCATTTAAAAAAATTGTTCTTATGTTTTTTTCTAATTTTTTCATTTTGTTTTTAATTCCCTGATAATGCATTAACAATCTCTTTGAAGCAAGAAATTTTTTTAAAATCTCTTATAAGAGAAATTATTTCCAAGTTCTTTTGGATTAAAAAAAATTCTAAAGATGCTTCAATTCTAAAACATAATTTTATACTTTTAACAAAATTTCTGAGCTTCTCATCAATTTTTTATTTTTCTTCTTATCTTCTCTTTTCATTCTTATCATCATTCAATATCTTTGTTAATTTAAAAAGAAAAAGATTTTGTATTTTTTCAAAAGCCAGACACTCTTGAAGGCTATATTTTTTTTCTTAATTGATGTTATTTTTTAAAACCTTTTTTTTTCTGTATTTCCCATGACTTAAAAAATTGGAAAAACAAAAAAAACTGGTGTACAGTGGAAGATGTATGTCTACTGTTATCAGTCTGTTGTGATATGAACTACAGAGAAAGAAAAATCAAATATGACATTAATGGGTAGTGGGAAGAGTGAGATGACTGCATTGAAAGACAATATCTAAAGAAGGGGGAAAAAGCCTTTACACAATATCAAGACTTTCCTGAAGAACAGCATTAGCTGTGCTTGAAACTTTCTTTCCACTACCCTACAAAAATGTCATCTGGAACATCAAAAAAATAAATGAAAATAAAACCATGGACGTTTGGAGAGAAAGCTCCAAAATCGATTTTAAAAAATTTTATTTCCTCCTCTTTCTGATAAAGAGGAAGGCATGATTTTTTTTTCTCCACCATTTGAGATTTGAACTGAAAGAAAAACATATATATATATATATATAATCTGTAAATACTTGTAAAATTCATAATAATACCCTAAGGGTATGAATATTTACCAGGGTTTGCGTTTTACGTGAAGGACAATTTTAAAAAAAAAAAAGATCAATTGAAAATTTTTTTCTTTTACTGAATATTCTTTCTTTTCTTCTTATTTTTTTTTTCTTGAATCATTCAAGGATTTTTTTTTTTTTCAACTCAAAGTTTTTTGGGTTTTTTTTTCTTTTCAATTTGTTCAAGATTTTTTTTTCCTCAACTTGTTAGTTTTTTTCTCAATTCATTCAAAGTTTTTTTTCTTTTTCAACTCATTCAAAATTTGTTTGTTTTTTTTTCCTTCTTACTTGTTCTTTGTTTTTAAACAACCTGTACATTGTTTCCCCACCCCACCTTCTAATCAAATCAATCATGGGACTAGCACTTCAAAATGGCATCCACCTGCGGATAATTTACCAAGAAAAGAACATTTATAATTATTTTCTTTTAAATTGTTTGTTTGTTTGTTGTTTTTTCATACACACAAAAAAAAAGAATAAACCAAATGTTTCTACATTGTTTTGTATGGTTTCTTTATTCTTGTTGAAATTTTATTATTTTTAATTAACAAATAAGCCACGTTTAGAGCTAGGTCCTGCAGGCAGCCTGGTCACTTCATTCACACCTTTAGACACACCATAAAGGGCTTGTTACACTTGAAACAGATTATACAGTAATTGAAATATCATCATATAATCTTATAGACATTGTCTCTACAAAAAATGCGGAAAGGCATGCCTGGTACTATCTTTAGTCTAAAAAAAAATGATTTTTTTTTATATTCGATCTGTATAAAACAATGGTTTAACTTGGCACAGCTCTATAATCAACATTCCTCACTTTAGATGTATCTCCAATCTTGCTTCTTATAAAAACTTTGATTTAACTACTGGTTTGACTTACCAAGGTGTGTTAGTTTGGTTTGTGTCAGTCAGATTTTATCTGTAACTTATTATTCATTTTTTATCTTAGAACACTTAGATCTTACATCTTGCAGATTACTTTTTGCTAAATATTAACTCTTTCATTATTAAACATTTGCCTCATATATTGTGTAATTCATATTTCTTATAATCCTTACCTTTAATCGTTTACTTTTTACATTTTACACTTCTCCCTTTACATTTTACTTAATCTATTTACTGGACCATTAAGTGAAAAAAAGTTACTAAATTTCCCCTGATGGAATAAGCTGCTTTATACAGATTCTTCCAAATTAAAAAGCTTCCTCACTTGTCTATTTGCCCAGTTGGCTGGGGCTGTAGAATACTTCTGCAAAGGGATAAGACCCCTCTCTCAACGAGTGTCCTATATATGACACTAAACAATCTGATGGTGAGGTTCCAGTAATACTGGAGCTTAGGGGAATGTGGAGTACCTGACCCGGAGTGGTAGCACCTGATAAGGGTCCTATCTATGGGTTAAATAGAAATAAACCGTAGTTTCTTGAGTTTACTGTTTTTTGTATTTAAACTGCGTATTTATGCTAAACTGAATTGTTTAAAATAGAGCTGTTTTGACATTTAAACTGCATACTTATGCTAAACTGAATTATCTGAAATAAAACTGTTTTTACATTTAACTCTGTATATTACCCAGTTGCCTGGGGCTGTAGAATACACTGATTGCGTTTCTGCAGAGGAGTAAGACCCCCCCCCCACATATATTATGGATATGACACTAAACAATCTGATGGTGAGGTTCCAGGGATGCTAGAGCTGTGGGGAACGCAGAGCACTCCTTCATTGCCATCGCTCCCTGGTCTACTCTGGCCTGGAGTGGTAGCACCTGGTAGGGCCCTATCTATGGGTTAAATAGAACTAAACTGCACACTTATGCTAAACTGAATTGTTTAAATTAGAACTGTTTGACTAAACTGAATAGCTCAAAATAGAAATGTTCTTGACAATTAAACTGTGTACTTACATTTAAACTGTATACTTATGCTAAACTGAATTGTTTGAAATGGAGCAGTTTTTGCATGCTAAATTGAGTTGTTTGAAATAGAACTGTTTTTGACATTGAAACTGTAATTACAGTAAACTGAATTGTTTAATATAGAACTGTTTTGACATTTACCTGTGTGTAAACAAAATCTATATTTATACTAAACTGAATTGGTTGAATTAGAACTGTTTGACTAAACGTAATAACTTGAAATAGAAATGTTTTTGTCAATTAAACTGTGTACTCAAGCTAAACTGAATTGTTTGAGATAAAACTGATTATTTGTATAAAAATGGATTTGGTATTAAATAACCTACAAAGGTTGATATGCCATGAAACCCAAACAACCAACCATCACTTATCTATAAATTTCCACTAAGACTGTAAATGAGGTTGTTTTTTTTTGCTGAACCTATGCCAAAAGGGGTAAAGGCTAAATTTATTGTCCATTGCCTGATGTGCCTCTAAAGAGAAATACCAACTGAATCTAAGCAATTTTTACATCAACCCTGCAAGGGGCTTGCTCCCTGTGTGATATCTCACATTAAACTGACCTTATGTCACATTTTGGCCTCATGGAGATCAAATATATCTGGGGAACCTATGTCAAAAGAGATAAGGGCTGAGTTTATTGTTCAGTGCCTAGGGTGTCCATGAAGAGGGAATGCTGACAGAATCTAAGCAATTTTTGCATCTACTCTTCCGAAAACTTGCTTCCTGCACAGCATCTCACCAATCTAAACCAACTTAGGCTTTTCATAAGGAATTGAATACACTTGAATCTATGCCCCTGTAAACTAAGGACTATTCTTCCTAAAGTCTTTAAGACTTCCTTTACTCACTGAAAGTCATTTTCTAGTGTATTACAGCAATACAATCTAAAGCTGTTTTCTATTTATTGCTGAAATAAATGAAAATCAGCTTAACTGAAAATCTAAAATGCTGTAATTCATTATTCAACTGCTTTATACATAGACATATTCCATTTATTTGTTTGTAGGGGCACTGCTTCCAAGACTGATTGTCATACCATGGTTAAAGAGCCCACTCTGTCCTAGTATTTACTCATATCTGGATAAAGACTAGTTGGATTTATACCTTTCCTCAGAGTATTGATGCAAGGTGAAACTGCAAACAACCTCACTCAGGTAGCCGAGTCCACTTTTTACAATGATAACTATGATGCTACAAGTTTAGTGTAGTTTGGTTTTATGGCACATCAACCATTGTAGGTTATTTAATGCCAATAATATTTTGATACATATGAGTAGTTCTGTTTCAAGCAATTCAGTTTAGCATAAGTACACAGTTTAAATTCCAAAACAGTCTTATTTCAAGCAATTCAGTTTAGCATAAGTACACAGTTTAATTCTATTTGACCCATAGATAAGACCCTATCAGGTACTACCACTCTGGGCCAGAGTGGACTTGGCAGTGATGGTAATTAAGGGATACTGCGCATTCCCTAAAGCTCCAGCATTACTGGGGGGGGGTCTTACGCCTCTGCAGAGAAGCAGTTGGTATATTCTACAGCTCCAGCCCACTGGGCAATGATGCTACTAGTTCTTCCATTACAGGTTGTTAAATAATTGATTACAACATTTTACAGACAATATTAAAAAATAAGAAAGTTACATTTAATTGGCAACAACAAGTGGAGAATCTACAGCCAAAATTCAGGTGAAATTTCTAGTTAGCAACACAAATACCAGCCGTTCGAGTTCAAATGATTAAGTATCTGAAATTTCCAGTTAAATGCTCAGTTTTTGATTCCAAATTATAATAATTTCTTTCAAAAATATACAAGATCAGCCTAAGTAACAAGATGGATGGTGTAAAAAAATTTCATTATAAACTCAATTACAAGTCAGTTTTAACTACTTAAAGGGGCACTTCAGGTGGTGTAATGGTTATGAAGCTGGACTAGCAAACCTTCACAAATGAGTTAGAGTCCCATTGGGTGCCCCATCCACATAGCCTTGTACCACATCTGAGCAAAACACTTAGTAAATTATAACTTTAACTACTTCAAAATAGTTCCCGTTCATGGAGAGATTGTTCCCACCTCTGAAAACAGGAAGTCTTCGACTGACACTGCCCCTAGTAAGTTCATCACAACTTGTAAGATGGTCTTAATAGTTGTCTAGTGAAATTGCTTTATTTTGGGGCACAGGAAATAGTTACAAGGCTTCAGATCAGAGAAGCAAGTTGATTGTGGGACTATTATTAGTTTCAAATACCTAATAATGATTTTCAGTTAACAACTCTAGCTTCAAGTAATTATTCTTAATACAAATAATTTGTACACAGTAGCATGATATCAAGTATTCCTATCTAATACTAATAATTTACATACAATTGTATGATTTCAAGTCTATATATTCACTTTCCTATCAGTCTGGAAGTAATCAAGTTGTGCTAAAGGTTAGATTTCTCTCCCTTTGTTTTGAACTGACTTGAATAGTTCTAAGTTTAAATAACTTCAGACCAGATGTAAAAAATAAATTTGAAGAATACCCACCCAAATTTCTTTATAATTAACCAAAGACTTCATTTTTCTTTCTCCCAGTCTGTGAGACATCCAATGAAGTACATCTATTCCCCCAATTTAACACCTTCTCGACTTTTGACCTACAACGGAATCGATATAATTAATATTTCTAAATTCAAATGAATAAATAGATATAAAAATGTGCTTGTTTGTACATTGTGTAAGGGCAAGAGTTTGTAAAAATTACATTTGCACAATAAAAAAATCCTGCATATGAAGAGCAATCAAAAAGTATCAAGGCTGAATCTGGAATCATTTTAAAAATCTAAATGAAGATGTGTACATAACTGGGCTACTTCTATAATAAGGAGATGATGTATAGATGTCTAGAATGCTGTCTAGAAATTTAAATGAGTACTAATTTTCAACAAAAAAAATTATTGAACCAGTCTAGGTACTTTTTGAATGAAAATTTATTTAGTAAAACAGGATTGTATAAGTGTAATGCTCTCTATACTCACCAATGCAGCTTCATTTGACTTTTTCTTCTTTCCTAAACTGAAAACTCATTTGAGGGTGTGGAGGATATTAAAAGCTTCACATCATATCTAAAGAGTTTCAGATATACTTCAATGAAGGGTATATTTTTTTAGTTTTTTTTGTATAAAATTCTAGTTACACCTAGTAATCCTGAATGTTCAGTGGTTCTCAGACAGTTGGGAATCCCACCTACAAACACACACACACACACACATATATATATATATATATATATATATATATATATATATTGTCATCCACAGACAGACTGTTTCGTTCTATCAGAACTCTTCAGTGTGGCTAGACCCGCAGGACGCTTAAAGCCGGGATCGAAACCCTTCCAACTTTACGATTGACTAAGGTTTCAGACCACACGGCTACAAGCGGACTACGTATATATATATATATATATATATACAGGGTGTGGAAGCAAAATAA
The DNA here is from genome assembly GCA_963585895.1 of Sepioteuthis lessoniana. Classification (NCBI taxonomy): domain Eukaryota; kingdom Metazoa; phylum Mollusca; class Cephalopoda; order Myopsida; family Loliginidae; genus Sepioteuthis; species Sepioteuthis lessoniana. The sequence continues at coordinate 72,614,619 of OY757918.1, read as the reverse complement.
GGAATATTCTAGGATAATAATAAACAACTCTATGATAAAACAAGATTAATTTTGATTTTAAAAATAAACAAAATAAGAAGACAGACACAAAACAGTAAATTTACTCAATATGGCCACCATTTATTTCAATTATTGTATCAACACACCTTCAAAATAAATTCTTCAGACATTTTATACCATTCATCCTTAATAGCAGTCTAAAGTGAACCAATATTTGAATAGAAAGTTGGATTTGTTTTGTTTTCTAAAATGCTCTATATAGCATAATCAATGGGTTTAAGGACTGGGCTTAAATTTTGTTTAATTGTTGTCCTCACAGTTTTTTTGTGAATGTTCTATTCATAAACCTACTTTCTTATTGATATTGTAAGGTATTTCTTAATCGCCATTGTGAGAGCAGTTAAAAAGCCTTCTTTTCATTTTTGTTCAATCCTCTATTTCCCCTTTCCCATAAAAAGTTCTTTTTCTGTAAATTTTTCTTTGCTTTGTATATAGTAGACAAAGAAACTTTGACTTGGTTTCAGCATTAAGCAAATCATAAATTCTTTATCGTTTTTTTTTCTTGCTCACTCATATTGGGCTGAATTTTAATTGAATAGTGCTTGAATTATAGAGCTAATCATGTAACTTTAGAATTATCGTCTTTTTTTTTTTTTTTTAAATTGGACTAATCAGACTAAAAAGAAGAGTTTTAAAAATTATTCCATATTTTTCCATAAAGTGTGTGGAATGGTATTATAAAATATGCTGAAAAGGATTTCTAGGTAAGAAGAAGTTAAGAACCACTATGCTAATTATACAAGAGGTGCAATAAATTTTAGTTCAAGTGGAGGTCTTCATGGCATAATGGTTAAAGTGGTGGACTGCAGCCTCAAAGTAAGCGAGTTCAAATTCCATTTGCACTACTATTGTAATATATTAACATGACCTGCAGGGTTGAACACAGATGTTGTCGACAGATACATTGATAAGATCGGAGTGATTACTGGAATGTCGCCCTGATCTGCAGGTGTTGTATTGGTAGATATTGTTGACAGATCCATCCGGGTGAAGATAATATCAACAAAGTGATTACCGGAATGTCACCATGCCCTGCAGGTGTTGTATCGGTGGATGTTGTTGACAGCTTCATCCAGCCGAAGATAATATCAACAAAGTGATTACTAGAATATCACCATGCTCTGCAGGTGTTCTTGTATTGGTGGATGTTTTTGACAGCTTCATCTGGCCGAAGATAATATCGACAAGTTGATTATCGGAATATCACTTTGACCTATGGACATGGTTAAACTCGGTGACTGGTGGCAGATACGTCCGCCCATAGAAGTGGGCTTGGGCAAGTAGCCAATGAGAAACAAGCAACATATGGACGTGAACTGTAACCAATGGAAAACAAAGAAGTGAGACGTGGGTGTAACCATAACAAATGAAAAAGAGGAATTGCTGCAGGTCACATGGGAGTTATAGACTATATAAGTTCCCAAATTTTGGCTAAAGTCAGTTGTTCACTGGCTCTTCTGTCTCCTGACAACCCCTTTGTGTGTTCGAACTCTCTGTGATTGCTTTTCTGCTCCACACAAGTATCATAGTCAAGAATAAAAATATAAGATTATATTTTTATATATACATGTTCCTCATTGTTAATAAAGACACAGCTGAGTATATAATACTATGTTCACTTTCTGTCTAATACCCTTGGGAAAGGTATGAACCTCCTTATCGTCTCAGCTATGGATTAAATAGTATCACTACTGTTCTTCTAGAAGGATGGCTTTGACATTAAATAACCCATGAAAGTTGATATGCCATTAAAACAAAGAAACCAAACAAATCTAAATTAAGATGTGTGCACAGCTGAAGAACTCATATGAAATGTTCATGTGGTTTTATCTGTGGAACCGGAGTAGACTCAAACGCCAACACCAACGGAAAACGGATGCTAACACCAACACGGCGACACCAACCTACAAATAATCCGACGTGAACAAACCAAATTCAAGAGCCAATGGAAACGGACACAAATACCAACACGATCTAGCAGCAACCTTCATAGTGGCTGGCTGAAGATTGGAGCATTCTATATGTAATGCTTGGCACATACCATTACACCATCGGTAGAGTCCATTGCGTGCATCGTGATTGGCTATGACTTATATATAAAAAGAATACAGCTTGTGCGCGTCTCAACTTATTTTCATCTGCCATCCATTTTGCGAGTTGAATAGTCTAGCCAATCCGGTGAGTGCCTTTTTGTTGTCATACTGTTGTGTCGTCCTCGAATGTGTGCCGGCTGAAGCACACACATGTGGTTCTTGGGCACTTCCGTGCGTGCCTGTCACATATTATGTCAAGACAAATCTATACCAATGAGAAAGGAAATTAGAGACTTTTTGAATGAAACGTTTTTGGTGAAACACAAGATTGTGAAAGTGCAGCACCCCACTATACTCACCAAATATTCATCTCAAGGGTAAGATTTGAGGACATGAAAATACATGATAAATGTATCCAATGTTATAGGGGGACTATTTTGAAGAAAATGTTTTATTTATAGGTCATTTTTGTCTTGGTAAATCCTGACACTTTCATAGACTTGAATACTTGTAATGTAAGGCCGCTTCCTCTCACCTATCCTGTGAACTTGGTGTCTGGCTGTGTGTCTGGCAGCAAAGGATCAATTACAAGAGTTCTTGCAGTAGATGCAAGGAACTTATGCAAGAGTTGGGAATTTTTAAAAAGAGTCAGGCAGTAATCAGCTGAGGACAAGGAATGTCTTAAATTTTGGTTCTGGTATCTTAAATTTTGGTTCTGCCTGACCCCCATTGGTGGTGGTGATGGGAGGGGGTTACAATTTAGCAATTCTTTTAACAACTCAAAAATATGACTTCATGTCTACCTGATTTGAGACTGGTTCAGGAAGTGGGGATGAAATGCAGTAATAAAGTGAGTGCTATTTTTTCTGTGACCACCTGTCTTTTATTTCTCGTAAACTTGTCATCTCTTTGTCACTTGCCCTGTTGCCTGGGCTGTAGAATATGCCAACTGCACCTCAACAAATGACACCTCTCCATGAGTGTCCTGGATATGGCACTAAACCATCTGACAGTGAGGCTCCAGTGCTGGAATTTTGGGGAATGTGGAGTACCTTTTCATTGCCATTACTCCCAGGTTCACTCTGACCTCGAGTAGTAGTACCTGTTAAGGTCTCATCTAAAGGTCAAATAGAACTATTCTATCATTTATTATACTTAGAACTATTTATCTGTGTGCAAACAAATGAGCTCTAACTCATTTAAAAATAAAGTTACCTACAAACCATTTACTTAAAAATTATATATATATATATTTATATATACATCCCAAATCATACCAAAGACTCAAAATATGGTACTCAATGCCTCCTTGCTTAATACTCAGCATTATAAGATATGGATCAAGGGTAAGTGAAGCAATTCAGGGCAAGGAGTAGCACCCTCTCCAATACCTTGGTGTAGTAGCTATTGAAAAGGGACCCTTCAGGTCGCCCTTGACTACAGTAGGCCAACTTATATATGTATGTATGTATAAACAGAATTTGGCATTAAATAACCATCTAGGGTTAATATACCATGAATCCAAATAACCTAACCTAAACTCTTTATCTCGTCTTGGGCAACTTTTGTCAGACCCAGTGATGCAACACACTGACGATTGGTACTGAGAAATACACAACTATTTCAACAATGGTATAGTGTTTAGTATGCAAGTCTCACAAAATGATGCCATGTTTTTCTCACCATGTCAAAGATGACTTTATTTAACAAACAATATCAAGAGATTCTTACAATCAGCAGATCAAGTTCAGAAACTTATTTTTCACTTTGTGAATAGCTATTATCATAAAACCTTTGCACAAAGTTTCTCTCAAGTTTGATATGATGTTCATCTTTACAGTCTTCAACCTAATATCTCAGTTTTAATTTCTCAACTGCTTTAGAGGCATTTGTGATGTAATAGCAATTGTCATAAGAGATGGACCTGGCAACTTGAGTTTAAATCTTGGACAAGGTTGTTCACACTTTACATAGCGCTAATACCCATGGAAAAAGTATGAATCCAATGATTATCCCTCCAGCTATGGGTAAATAGTCGGGTAAAGTAAGCTCTTTAATCTTGGTATGGCAACCAATCTAGGAGGATGAAAACTGTAAATTCAAACCCATTAAGCACCACTTAAAAATTGATCTTGTGTCGCATCCTGCTTGTGACAGAAGGATTGGGTAAATATATACCTTAGAATTAGAGAATACCTCTTGTTGTGTAATGGTTAGCAAGGTAGAATAGCGGATGATTGTCAGTGAGTTCAATTCTCACTGGGTGCCACATTCTTCTGGCCTTGTACTATAACTAAGATGAATAAAAAAAAAAAACTATTTTTGAACTACTGGTTAAAAAAGAATTAAAATGAAGTCCTAAATTTTGATATTTTTAATTTTTATCCCTCACCATAACAATTTAGAAATCCTAAAAGTATCATTGAAATTTTACTTTACTTTTTGTTACTTGTGCAATCAGGGATCTCTTCATAGTTGTAAGAACTCAGAAATGAGAAAAAAAAACAAGTTCCACCAGAACTTACAGTATGGAACAACTATTTTCACAATGAGCAACACTTTGTTTGATGTAATGGTTCATGTGCAATTCAAGCAGACAATTGTTAATGAGTTCGATTCTCACTGGGTGACTAATACTGCCAATCTTGTGCAAAACTAAGCTAAGCAATGAGGCAGGTCTGGTTAATGTTAAGTATATGAGTCTCCCTAAATTGTTCCAAGTAAGTTAGATTTTTTGCTGAGAATTCATTGTTTGTTCAGAGGAAAAATTTTGCGAATCTGAGTGTACCTAAGATTGAAAGTGTTTGTGCCAATTGTCTTTACAGATTGGGCTGTCTACAACTCCTGTTTTTTGGACCACAAAGTTTTAAATTATTTTATATTTAAAGTTTGTATTTACCCAACCCATCCACCATAGGTAGGGTGTGATACAAGGTCAATTTTTAAGCGGGGAACAGCTGTGTTGAATTTTGTTTTCCTTTTAGACTAGTTACCATATCAAAGCTAAAGAGTCCAGACTAACCTACTATTTACTCTTAGTAGAGGAAAGGGGGGAAAAAAGGAAAAGTAAACAGCCTTGTTGAGGGATTTTATGACCTACAACAATAGCCATCATATAACAAGCTTCTCCAATAAAGATGACGATAACTGAAGTAGTGGCAATATGACATGTCAACTAATTCATCCACATGGCCATACAGGGTACAAACCCAGTCATATTGCCACCTCTCCACCATATCTAATCATATCACCACTTCTTCACAGTTATTTTCATCTTTGAAGTTTTTAACACTATCTTTTGGCCAATATATTCTTTCTGGGGAACAGGTAAGACTGGAAAAGAAATAAAAAATAAAAAACTGCTTAACAGAATTAATTTTGGCTGTTAAAACCTTCCATACTTGGGGGGGGGGTTAAGGCAATTTGAAAAACTTTGGCACTGGTTGTGTGAATTCATTAATATTTCTCATATCAAACGTCAAAGTCCTTTTTAATCTGATTTGTTTGCCTGTTAACACAAAAACTTTGACATCCACTCCCATAAACTTGCTAAACTGTAATGTTCTTGTTGAGCCAATAAAAGAAACTTCGAAAGACTGTTGGATACAACATGAATTTGAGGAAATTCAATGAACATTTGGCAAAGTTGGAAGAAATAAACCAATTTGGATGGTCGGAAAAAGAAAAAAAACATCCTAATTGGTTTATATCATTAGGATGCATATTTATTTTCCGATGGGAGTATATTCGGTTTTACTTCAAATTACGAAAACCCAATTCACACCCTGCCAAGAAAAATGTGTATTTTCCAAATTTATTTTTACAATTGTAAACAATCATTTATCATAAATAAACAATTAAAGAAATTATAATCTTATCATTAAATAATTGAATTAAGTAAATAGATAACTACTTATTACTTTTACTTTGATAAGTCATAAACTGTCAGAATTTTATTTCATAACCCAACTGGAAGTGTTCACCTGGACAGCCATTGCTCTCATATGGCAAAAACTAGCTCGATGCATTCACTTTTGAAACAAACGTAAGAAAAAAGGCTAATAAAATATCTCAATAATCAATCTCAGTAACATGACTTGAAAGCTGATACTTACTAGCCTGAGAGTATGTAAGTAAAAGTAAAGTTGGCGAGTGTAGTCGAGGGTGACCTAAAGGCTCCCTTTTCAATATCTACTACACAGTGGTGTAGGGGAGGGTGCTACTCCATTCCTGGGATTGTTCCACTTTAACCTTGATCCTTACCTTATTATGCTGAGAGCTAAGCAAGGTGGAATCAAGTACCATTTTTAGAGTCTTTGGTATGATTCGACCTAGGACTGAAACCTGGTCTCCCGGACCATTGGTGAACACTCTACTCATTAGACCAAATTTCACCCAACAAGCAATGATTTTTTTGCCTCTGATTGTAATGCATAAAAGAGACCTGGCTGAGACAAACCAGTAGCAATGATCCCAACAGCAGCAAAACTTCAGCAAATGATCAAGCAGCAGCAGCACTTCAAAAAATTTCCTGAATGGTCACTAACCAGCAGCAGCAGCAGTAAGACTTCCGTGAACGTTTAAGCAACAGCAGCACATCAAAGAATTTCCTGAATGATCACTAAGTAGCAGCAGCCACAACAGCAAGAGTTTAGTGAATGTTTAAGCAGCAGCACATCAAAGAATTTCCTGAATGATCACTAAGCAGCAGCAGTCCCAACAGCAAGAGTTCAGTGAATGTTTAAGCAGCAGCAGCAGCACATCAAAGAACTTCCTGAATGATCACTAAGCAGCAGCAGCCACAACAGCAAGAGTTCAGTGAATGTTTAAGCAGCAGCAGCACATTAAAGAATTTCCTGAATTATCACTAAGTAGCAGCAGCAAGACCTCAACAAATAATTAAGCAGCAGTAGCACTTTGAAGAAAGATCATTAAATAGCAGAAGATACAACAACCAAATGATATGTGATGACAGCTAATCTTTGCACATCAATTGATGACAAAGTCTTTTTTACCTCATACAAGTCTTATCTTCCTTGTGTTACCTTTCACTCTTTTTCTATTAGTGTGAATTATGGTACCCAAAGACAGGAAATATACAAGGCCAACCTACAGTCATCAGTACTATAGTTCCTGCAAACAAATATCTGCATAAATCCGAAAGGGTTCCTTACACATATCTGTCCACGCAAGACTTCAGTTTTGTCCTGTCTTTTGTCAATCTTTCCACTGTTGGCAGAAATAATTTTGTATTCTCTCTTATTAGATTATTTCATTGCTTTGATAGACAGCTGGTTTGAATTCAGAATTTTCCTTCAATTGGATTGGTTGCTTTACGAAGACTAAAGAACCCAATTTGCCCTTTTTTACCGATAGCTAGAAGGTCAGATTAATTCCAGCGTTCTTCAAGAGTATTAGAATGAAGTGAAATGCATACAGCCTCATCTAGGATTTGAACTTGGGTTGCTGATTCCATTTCTTACAATGATAAGCATTAAACTCAGTGTTCCTTCCTATGTGTATATAGCCCAGTCAACTTGAGGTGTAAAATACACCGACTGCATCTCTGCAGAGGGGTAAGACTCCCCTAACGAGTATCTTGGATATGACATTCGGCAATCTGATGGTCAGACTCCAGTAATGTTAGAACTTTGAGGAAAGCTGAGTACCCCTTCATTACCATTGCTCCCAGGGCTACTCTAACCCAGAGTGGTAGCACCTATTGGGGTCCTAATAGAACTGTTTGACTATTTAAACTGTGTGCAAACAAATGACTTATGCTAAATTGAATTACTTGAAATAGGACTGTTTGATCATTTAACAGTGTGTAAACAAATGTTTGATGTTTAATTGAATTTTTAGTGAACTTGGAACTATTTAATTTTGTTGACTTATGTTTCCGAATCTTATATATCTAATATGTATAAATAAGCCAGATTTGGCATTAAATAACCTACAATGGTTGATATACCATAAAAATTAACCAAACCAGATGTGTACATTGATGAGCTGTTGGTCAATCTGTTCTTGCTCAAGTTAAGAACTTTTCAGCACCCCATTATATATACATCAAATATGCCTAGATTTTATATCTGTATTATATAATACAGATCATTCAATGAATAAAGTGAATTTTGCCTAAGGAATTGACAACAGGAAGCATTGTTTATAAAGTTAGCGACTATAGTTGAGGGCAACCAGAAAGCTCCCTTTTCAATAGCTACTACACTGAGGTGTAGGGGAGGGCGCTAATCCTTTCCCTGGATTGCTCCACTTTACCTTTGATACGTACCTTATATTGCTGAGTGTTAAGCAAGGAGGTATCATACCATTTTTAAAGTCTTTGGTATGACGCGACCTGGGATTGAAACCAGGTCTCCCAGACCATTGGCAAACACTCTACCCATTAGGCCAATGAGCTGGTATTGTTTATAGTCTCACCTTTTTCAAGGAAATCAATAGTGATGGGTCCTTTCATGTCCCAGAAGACTCTCAATATGATCTTCTTTACTTATCAATACCCCTAGAACTTTTTCTTTACTGGAGAGTCAGTATGATTCCATTCCATGGTCTGTCTTTTTGACTCAGGCTCATAGTAGCAAACCCATGCTTAGTCCATTTGTAAACATTTTTTTGGCTAAAATATGCTTCTCAGTACACATCAAACAATTTTCGGCAAATTTCACAATTCATTTGCACTTGTTAGCCAGCAAAAATTTCATGGCAGGCATCTGATCAAGCGTGGGGTTGTTCTCGATGTGTAATGGTTAAAGTGATGGACTGCACAATCGTAGTAATCGAGTTCGTACTCCAGTCGCGCTATTACATTCACTTTCGAGCAAATACCCTTGGGAAAGGTATGAACCCCCGTATCCTCCCAGCTATGGGTTAAATAGTGCCACTACTGTTCTTCTAGGAGAATAGCATTGGCATTAAATAACCTACAAAGGTTGATATGCCATTAAACAAAGAAACCTGATCAAGTGTGAAGCACTTTGATTTGCCACCATTTTGAATAGCCTTAAAATGAATATTTTTGTGAGATTAAAATAATTTTTGTAATAGTTCTAAATAATGCAGAGTTTACATTTATGGAAAAAAAATTTAGAGAAAAAAAAAAAGTTTGTCTATTTTTAAAAAAAATTCACTTTATCACTTGAATGACTCTTGTATTTTGCTCCTAGAAAAAGTGCATAAATACTTCATTAATTGTAGGTAGTGAACAAGAGAGTTCCTGAACAAAGCACACAAATATTTGCTAATCTTAAACAGAGCACTGACTCTACATGGATCCTAAGCAGAGTGTCAGGAAAGAACACTTGGTTTCTTAATAGAGTACATGGATAATCTGGATCAAGACAAAAGAACCAAGGGAGTCCACAAGGTATAGTGGCTAACATGTTGAATATTGTAGTAGCAAATTTAAACTCCAATTATGCTATTACATTTGGTTTCAGATCAATACCCTTGGGAAAAGAATGAATCCCCTTATCTAGGGGTTAAACAGTATCACTACTGTTCTTTTACAAGGGTCGCTTTGACATCAAATAACCCATGAAGGTTGGCATGCCTTTCAACAAAGAATCTCAAACGAAACCAAAGATGGCCAGTTTTACTTTTGACATGGTATCTAATGTTTTTTTCATGTCTTCCTTTGATATGTCATTCAACAAAGAATCTCAAACCAAACTAAATAAAAGTGCAATTCTTTATATACATAACCAACACATTTGTAATAGATTGGTGCTGTTAAAAAAATAAAAAAAAAGAAATATATTTTTTTACAACTAATTTTTGCTGCTTAGCAATCAGATCTTTCTCTACTCAATTTGTCAGATTTGAAAAATATCAATTTCTATGGTTTTAAATGTAGGTCCTATTAACAATATAAATCCAATGTTAAAATGATCTCTAACTTTCTGACATGAATTTATAGGAGTTATCTTTCCCTTGTTGTTGTTTTATGGCATATCAATACTTCTAGGCAATTCTCTGCTGAGATACAGTGATTGAATAATACAATCTTTTTATTGTTGTTGTTATGAGAGGTAGGCATGATATATACTAGCCATTTCATCCATAGCAAGGACCTCAACAAGCACTACAACTCCAAGTTAGGATGGACCTGAGAGTAATGATGTTTACAAGGTAACTCTACACTCCCTAAGTGAATTGAGGTCCACATCTCTCATTGCAATTTATTGTTGTTTTTATGTTATGATATAAAAATCCCTTAGAGAAAGAGTGGGAAATAACTATTAGGACCCAAATATAAAATGAGGCATGCACCATATCAAAGTGAACTTTTGAAAATGTTTTTTGTTTTCAAACAGGATTGATCCTGTCCAGATATTCCCTAATACAAATATTGGAACCAAAGGAGAATTAAACTGTTCTTATGGAACCAAAGGACAATGTTCTTTTATATATATATTATAACAGTGTTGGTTGTCACTAAATCAGTTTGTGGCGAACCAAGTGCAATATATGGAGAGTGCTCAATATCTAGGATAGAGCTATTATATAATAAAAATAAATAAATAAATATATATTAGATATATATATTTAATGCCATGGAACTTTGTCTCTGACCCCTGGGTTTCATGAAGTTTTTACAAAACAATTGTTTTGTAAAAACTTCATGAAGCCCAGGGGTTGCAGATAAAATTCTATGGTATTATATATATATATATATATATATATATATATAAGAGGTTTATTGTTCTTACTAGCTCACTTGGTGAGTTAATAGAGGACCAAATGTTGTAGTATTGTTAAATAGTGCACAATATCAATGATAGAGCATTTACATATAGAAATATATATATATTCTATATACATATATATTACATGGTACAGTTTGTGACTCTAGGTTTTACGTCCGATGATTGCTGAATGCATGAAACCCAGGGTCATAGACTGTACCATGTAATATTACATATGTGTGTGTGTGTGTGTATATATATATATATATATATATACACATATGACAGGGGAATCCTGTAATGTAGTGGTTAAAGTGCTGGACTGTGGCATCGTAATAAGTGAATTTGAACTTCAGTTGTGCTATTACATTTACTTTCGGACTAATACTCTTAAGAAAAGGATGAACATCGCTATCCTCCAGGTATGGGTTAAATAGTACCAATACTGTTCTTCTCCAAGGATGGCTTTGACATTAAATAACCCACAAAGGTTGATATGACATTAAACAAAGGAGCCCAAACCGAAAAAGTTTCCAGAAAAAAAAAAAAAAATACCGTTTGAATGAGGTTTTCAGAATGAAACTGCTGGGAAGTTTTGCACAGATTTTAACAAATACTTTAAAATTTGTAAATTTGCCAAGTATGGATACTTCTCCCATGTTACCAACTTAAATGAAAGATAGCCATCTAATTTGTCCATAACTAGTAATAAAATTGTACAGAGATCATATAGACCTTATTGAGAATGGCAGGGTTCTACTATTCATGACTGGAAATTGATAAATATTCAAGCCTGGTATCCAAAGATCAGTCTCTTCTTCATTAAACGCACAACTTGATGTCTGCAGCAATAGCTGAATGAACTGAAATCATTTATGGATGAACCATTACACATATTTGTCTTTGTGAGGTAGAAGAATTGGTAATTTGGTAATGAAAAAAATTAATTTTAAAAAGGGGAAGATAGGGAGTTAATGTTTAAGACGGAAGTGTTTATTCAATTACCTACCTCATTATGAGCGAATCTCTGTGGTGTAGAGGCAAAAGTGCTGGACTACAATATTGTAGCAAGTGAATTCAAATTCCAGTTGCACTATTGCATTCACTTTTGGACTAATACCCTCAGGGAAAGGTATGAACCCTTTTATTCCCCCAGTTATAGGTTAAATAGGAAATCTTTCTCAATAAACAAACAGAACATAAATTCTACCTAATATTTCTAATAAGTCAAATGACGTGATTTAAAACAACAAATGCTGATTCATTAATCAAACAGCTAACTTTTTCTTATCATAAACCGCCAACTTTTTCTTGTTATACAAATTTTCCCAAGGTCTTTATATTTTGCACTTTTTACACGTCCATTGTTGATTTAATATCACTAATATCATCCCAAATAGTCCCGATGATGGTTCATTAGAACCGAAACGGTATGGTGTCAACTTTGCTCCTCAATAGATCTCTCCTCCTACTTGTATTAACTTGTAATCAGTTTTTCTTTATATATTGTCAGATTACAACCCATTATATATATATATATATATATATATAGGTATTCTTCAATCCAGTAAATCCAGAGTAGGGAACAATTCTGTCAGGACAAATAAATTCTTCAAATTTCTAATATTTAAATATCCCTGCTGAAGAGCTCAATGTAAATTCACAGAGCAAATAATATCATTTCAAGAAAAAAACTATATTCGGTCACATTAGGATAATAAATTTATTTCCATCCTGTTAAGAGCATTGATATAAATCAAGGACTCTAAATTAATTTTTAACAGGACTTCTTGTTAAAAATTAATTTAGAGTCTTTGATTCATATCAATGCTCTTAACAGGATGGAAATAAATATATTATCCTAATATGACCGAATATTGTTTTTTGCTTGAAATTATATATATATATATATATATATATATAGCAACTGCATAATCCTTCATATATCACTGCAGTCCCTTATAATCTCTCACCCTGATCATCAGCATTCCCTTGTCTGGGTGAGTAGTGCTCTTCTAAATTGGGCTACTCAGATACAGGTCTCTACCAGGGTCAGTCCTTGTCATAGGATGACACAACGACTCTTGGCTCCCATTTATAGATATGTAACTGCATGATTCCAACTGGTCAAGTCTGCACACAATACTACACCTACATCACTATAGAACTTTTTAGAGGGGAAACATTGGTAGATGAAAAGATCATTTGTACTTCATATTATCATACAAGCCAAGATGGCCGTTGAGTGAAAAGGTTTCTCTGCTCTTCAACAAGTCTTGTGTTTTCATCCTGTAGTGTGTCTAGCCACCAGACAAACTCAGTGAGGGTACTGGTTTAGTGTATGTATATATATATATATATATATATGTACATATACACACACACACATTATATGTATATTCAGATTATATATTTCTTACTATTACTATTTAACATATAGATGTAGGGATAAAGGAATTCACACCTTTCCCAAGAGCATTAGTCCAAAAAAAAAAAAAAAAAAAAAAAAAAAAAAAAAAGCATGATAGCATGTCTGGAATTCAAACTCACTTACTATGATGTTGCAGTCCAACATGTTACCCACTACACCATGAAGACTCCACTCATATATTAAGTGTGTGTGTGCGCATGTATATATATATATATATATATATATATATATATATATATGAGAGAAAGAGGAAGATTGTGTATGTGTATAAATAAGTAAGTGTAGTCGAGGGCAACCCGAAGGCTCCTTTTACAATAGCTACTACACTGAGGTGTAGGGGAGGGTGCTACTCCTTCCCCAGGATTGCTTCACTTTACCCTTGACACATACCTTATAATGCTGAGTGTTTAGTAAGGAGGTATCAAGTACCATTTTTTTTAAAAGCCTTTGGTATGACTCGATCTGGGATTGAACCCAGGTCTCCCGGGCCATTGGCAAACACTCTACCCACAAGACCCATATGTATGTGTATACATAGCTTCATTTATTAATTCATAATTAATTTATTCAATGTAACTGATTTTTATAAATTGTTGGAAGTACTGGTCCAGAATATCTCAGAAAAAATGCTTGTAGTAAGTAATATATATATATATATATATATATATATATATATAGAGAGAGAGAGAGAGAGAGAGAGATACAAGTGTAATACTTAAAAAATTATACATTGTGTGAATTGTAGCAATTTGAATTTTAAATGTAGATGTAAAAAAAGGAATAAAGAAAGATAATTGAAAACTTATTCTTTTCTAGATGGTGAATTATTATATTTCTATCTGATTTTCTTGTTTGTTTTTGTTTTTTTAGGTACATTACTGTAGATATTTTCTCAGGGGGGGGAGTATTCTGAGTCACTGCAATTGCTAGTTTTCATGAATATGCAATTTTTTTAATAACAAATTTAATATGCAAACATTTTACTGATAAATTCAGTAATAAACAAAAGAATTTTTGGAAGGTTTTAAAATAATTTCCGACACAAAATGCAACATATACCACCACTTTTTTTTCATGAAAATCCTAAAATAAATTAATAAATGAAATAATAAAGAAAACTCGAAAAAGAAAGAATAGAGACTCACATATTATATTTACATCAACAACTAAACAAAATCCATGTTTTTCTGTTGAATGTTTTGAATAAAAAATATTTGGTGGTCAGTCAGTCATCGTTGTTGTGTAATATACAGCATAAAGACAATCGTTAAATATCTCGACTTAGTTTTCCTAACAGAAAAAAAATCCTCAGATCCAGTTTTTCCTCTCATTTTCCGACCCTAAACACAAGTAAAGAGCATCGAAGGACATTTTTAAGCTCTAAAAAGAAGAAAAAACCTTGGGTCGTATTGGTTTTTGTTGAGATTTTCTAAATGTTCTGTTAAGTGTCCAGCCGAGGTCGAGCTACATGGCCTACAGGAAAGACAAAAGAAAATGAAACAAAGTAAATGAAACCATCTAAAATTTCTATGTTTTTCCATTGTTAATGCTCGACAGACATGACTTCCACTGCTTCCATCACTTGTTCAGCTGTAAACCCAGTCAAACTTTGATCGGACTCTTTACCCAATTCGTATCGGGCATAGAGTTTAGGTTGGATGCCACTGCATTCACGAATCAGAATTGGAAGATTCGGATTATTCTTCTTCAGGCCTACGTAATACTTCTCAATGAAATCTCGTACACCTTGACTTGTTTTGGAATTCTGGCACAGGTGCAACCGCAATTCCTTGACATGTTTGCCGAAAAAGAAAGCTCTGCTTGACGCCATTTTTTTGACCTTTGCTGTTATTGCCTTGAGAAAGAAAAAAAAGAGTTATTTCCCTTGTGAAAGCGGTGTGAAGTTAAAAAATTAACCCAGGTATAATAAAATCACCGGATATAAAATTCACGTAGAATTCTATATTTATGAGTCAGGTTTGATTTGATTTGGTTGGGTTTTATCGCAAATCAACCATTGTAGGTTATTTAATGCCAAATCCTCTTTATACATATATTTTAGATATATACGATTAGTAAATACATTTTGTTGATAACATTTTTAAACACACCCTGAGCTTATTTTTTCTTGCACACAGTTAAATGGTTTCAAGTATTTCTATCTTATACGAATAATTCTTTTTATTCAATTATCTGTTTGTACAAAGTTAAATGGTTTCAAGTATTGCTATGTAACAGTAACAATTTAACATCAGTCATTTTTTTTTTGCTCACATTTAAATGGATGTACATATATGATTTGTAGATGAATAGTTTGTAGTAATCATAAATTAGGTATTTATCCAACTTTTTTTAATGTAGGGGAGCGCACTCGAATTGAGGGTCATGCATAGCCATCATGAAAACAATGCTCCCAGCATTCCTCATTTTACAGCACTTCAAACTTAGCCCTGCCAAACAAGTATTGCCTGAAGAGAAGGCCCCTAAAGCCATACACATAATTTTTTCAACCACCAGGCACAAGTGCCAGGCAAGTATTCATAAGTTACCATATATAAGATATACTTTTCTTTTTACTAAAGATATCTTTTAAAATTCCTCTCTATCTTATATGCCATATGTAGGTTTAAAATTGGCAATAAGTAAAGTAAAGTTGGTGACCTTAGTCGAGGGTAATCAGAAGGCTCCTTTTTCAAAAGCTACAACACTGAGATGTTGGAAAGAGTGCTACGTCATTCCCTGGACTGCTCCACTTTACCCTTGATACACACCTTATAATGCTGAGGGTTAAGCAAGCTAGCATCAAGTACCATTTTTTGAGCCTTTGGTATGACTCGACCTGGGATTGAACCCCAGTCTCCCAGACCATTGGCGAACACACAACTCATTAGGCCAGACTTTAGAGTAACTTTCATATACCTATTGTCCTTATTTAAAAAGCTATTATTCAGATTAGAGGTTTTATCATTGATAATATTCATTATATTAATTTCATCATATTTAATATTAGTACTTTGTTTCACAAAATCTTTTTCTTGATTTGCCCTGCTGAAATTGGGGTGCATCTTATATGCCATTAAATATGGTAATTCTTTTGCTTGTGAACTTTTTTATTTTTTAGAATGACTCATATGTTGAATGAATATTTTGATGAATTAATTTGTTGACTTTTTTTTCTAAAAAGATCATTATTATTGCATCCATTTCCAGTAATGATAAACATTATGCTACAAGTACATCCTGACTTTTAAATAGTTTAGTCAACTCATACAAATTAAATATAAAAACAAACAGATTCTTCAGCAAAGTGACTAAAATTTAAAGCCCAAGCCAACTGGGTTGAGTTTGGTTGGACTGGGTTTTATGGCATATCAACCATTGTAGGTTATTTAATGCCACATCCTCTTCATACATATATATCAGATAATAACCCAGGTATAAGAAAATTACCGGATATAAAATTGATTTAAATTGATTTAACCGGTCTTTGGTTTTTTTCTTAAAGAAATATTGCTCTGTAATAAATTACATTGAGCTCTCTACCAGGAAAATTTAAATGTTCAGCTCTTGAATGATTTTCTTGTCCTGAGGGAATTACTCCAAACTCTGGTTTAACCTGACCGAATATTACCCATATATATCAGATATATATTTTTGTCAGGGATATTGCGAGGTGTGTCGAAAGTATAAAATAAAGTTTGGAGGCAGTACGTGTTCCTCGCAAGTAATTTCCCTAACAAAACAAAACTTTAAAAGTTTAAAATAAAGTTTTATTATTCAGCTGGGATATTGTGCCAAGGAACTCACATTGTTGTTATTGTTGTTGTTGTCGCCAATGTGGTTGTTGTTGTTTTTGCCAGTGCGGTTGTTGTCATTGTTGTTTCTGCCTTTGGTGTAAGGAGAAGTGGGAATGTCTTTGCTAGACAGCGTGGCGCCTCACAGGTTTTGGTGGCGTAAGGGAACAGTCCAGTGGCGTAGTTTTGTTGTCGTTAGCAGCGAACTCTGGTGAATTGGTCCATCGCTTTCTTTTTATAACTCCAAAGAGGATCAAAATGGGTATGAATGTTTTTTTGGGGTAAAGTACTTGATTGGTTAAAAAATCTATGGGCGCGAATTTTGTGTATGTGGTTTGGATCCTTTTTTTCTAGAATGTTCTAACAGTTGTTGATCGGTTTAAAAGTGTGAGTGCAAATTTTGTGTATGTATATGAAATTTATGCTACACATTCTTAAATGAGCCTGAGCTCATTTTCTTTTTGCACACAGTTAATTGGTTTCAAGTATTTCTATCTAATATGAATAATTCTATTTACAATTAATCATTTATTTGCACACAGTTAAATGGTTACAAGTATTGCTTATGTAACAGTAACAATTTAACATCAGTCATTTGTTTGCTCACATTTAAATGATATACATATATCACTTGTAAATGAATAGTTTGTGGGTAATTTCATTTTTAAATGAGTTAGAACAAATTTGTTTGCACACTAGTATTGCTATTGATTCTACTCAGTTAACTGGTTTCAATTATTGCTATCTAACACTAATAATCCAATTCAATAATAATCATTTGTTTGCAGACAGTGAAGTGGTTACAAGTATTGCTATTTAATGCTAATTATTTGATTCAACTCTATTCATTCATTTGCACACAGTTTAATGGTTCCAAGTATTGCTATGTATCACTAACAATTCAATTAGACATCAGTCATTTGTTTACACACAGTCAAATAGTTCTATTTCTAACAATTCAGTTTAGTATAAGTCATTTGTTTGCACTCAGTTTAAATGTCAAAGAGTTTTTAGCGAAGGAATATATTGTTGTGTGTGTTGGTTTGTTACGTTGTTTATATCCTCGCTAAATGTTGTTGGAAAATAAATGAGCGAAGAACCAAGATGTCGAAATGTTTTTATGTGAAGGTTTTTAATGGCAGCATGGAATAAAGGGTTTACGCTGGTATGCTGCAAGTCTCGTAGGAAGGAAAGAAGTAAGGAAATAAAAGGAAGTTGTTATAGAGTTGAGAAAGCATTTTAGCAGCTAAATGCCTGAGTGAAGATGTGCATCGTTAGTTTAAGGCATTTTTGAATGTGTGAGTGAGATATGTTGCCATAAGTGTAGCAAAAGTTGTGTTTGCTGGTTGAGGACTGGAATGTAGTAGTCACCTATGAGTTTGTGGTTCTGATTGTTTCGGGAAGAAGTATGAATATCTCCAGAAAATGTTGCCCAGAGATGAAGTAGCTGGATGTCGGAGCGGGATTTTGCATCACAGTCGACATAGCCAATACTGGAGGTGACTAAAAGTTCTTCCTGTGTTTGGCATATTGAATTCATCTTATTCATATTTAACTGGGAACCCTTGGTCTAAGAGAATAGACGCAAGGGGTTCATGAATTAGATGGCTTTCCTCATGGTGGTGGTGGTGCTGCTGCTGCTATTGAAGAGAGCAGACAGTCATTATGCTGTCCTGAATGAAGAAGTTCTGAGGAAGAGAGGGTGTTTAGTGGCTTTCCCCAATTTGGTGCTGCCCGGAAAGATGGTCCGGGCTGAATAGGAAATGTCATCCTGATTGGGTGAAAATATGCGTTGACCCTAACGGTCAAATTAATTAATGCGCCAAACAAAAATACGAAATTCTTTCTGCTACAAGTTCTATTTGACCCATTGATAGAATCCTATCAGATGCTACCACACCAGGTCAGAGTTAACCTAAGAGCAATGGCAATGAAGGAGTACTCCATACTCCCCAAAGCTCTTGACTGGAGTCCCACCATCAGATTGTTTTGTGTCATACCTAGGACACATGTTGGGGGTGGGGTTACCCCTTTACAGAGATGCAATCAGTATATTCTACAGCTCCAGCCAACTGGGCTGGGCCCAAATCTGTATCTAGGTCAGTGTGTTGGTAGGGTATATAAAAGGGATAAACAGATTGTGTTATCATCTAATATGATATCTTTGGAGTATATATATATATATATATATATCTTGGGAGTATATAACATGATATCTTTGGAGTATATGTATATCTTTGGAGTATATAACATGATATCTTTGGAGTATATATATGTCTTTGGAGTATATAACATGATATCTTTGGAGTATATATATATATCTTGGGAGTATATAACATATCTTTGGAGTATATATATATATATCTTTGGAGTATATAACATGATATCTTTGGAGTATATATATATATATCTTGGGAGTATATAACTGTAATCCATGCTTTCTGTAACCATTATATTTTTTTCACATGCTTTTGTTTAAACCTCATCTTTTTCAGGTCATTCAGTTGTGAGCAGAGAGGAATGAATTGAGAACACAAAGCAATGAATAAATCTGAAATTTTTGGTCAGTTGAGAAAAATTTTGTCTCAAGCACTTGAAATGCTTCAGCAAGTGCATAAAGATAACAACATATTGTACACATGTTTTTTGAGTGGCACATGGTTCAAAGAAGGTTGTGAGAAGCTTAAAGGAGACTCCAGGAGCAGGAAACCTTCAACAAACAGTACAGGTCTACATCAAGCAGATGAAAGAGTTGCTGTATGATGATTGTCAGTTGACTATTCTAATAATTGCCAGTCAACATGAAAAAAAGACAGTGTTTGAAAAGTTATTGTAGAAGTCACTACTTTAACGTGCAGACTAAACAAGAAGAACAACACTCAACAACAGTCCAAGCTAGCGTCCAGCTGGCAGACAAAAAATAAAATGGGCGGTAACTGAATACCAAGCCCGTAACATCTTAAGCAAGCCAGTGTATACACACACTAATATACCCATTCACTGGGCCAGCAACCAATCACTGTCCAGAGAATGGACTTAGCCTTTGAGAGCAATGGAATGCCCCATGTCCATATAATCTTGCCTCAAGTCATAGCTCATTGCTTCTTATGCAAACGAGTATTTACTCAGAGCTAACGAGCATTATGAACGAATTCCAACTGTTATCACCAAAGATTTGGACATGTCTTAAAAGTAACATGTCTGGATGTGCTGAGCATATTGTTGTACTGGAACAACCTCTTCATTCACCTGATCTTTCTCTGTGTAATGTTTTCTTTTTCCCAAACTCAAGGGGATCATCAAGAGGACTGGTTTTGAAGGCATAGAGGCTATCAAAGGGCTATAACAGTGCTAAGAGGCATACCAGAAGAATTCTTCTAGCAGTGCATAGAAGTATAGCAGAGAAGGATGGGAAAAAGCATTAGACTCAAGAGGGATTTCTTTAAAATGTAAACCTTGTAGTTTGTATTTTAGATTTCAAATAAATTGTTTGTTACACCAGTCCTGTTACTTTTCATACGCACCTCATAGCATAATTTAATTTGAACTGGCTTACTACGACATAGTATTCCAGCACATTAGCCACCCAGCTACAGGGACTCTCTTCTAATGTACAATCTTATAAGTGACAAAGGAAAGAAAAACCAAGAGAAGAGATGAAATTTAAAACATCTAATTATATAGAACTGTGTGGCTTTGCAGGTTTTAAGAGGATTAAGTGACCCTTTGTAAATTCAACTGTAGCAATCATGCTTTAGATGTCCCAGGAATCTAATTTTTTGAATATATGTTATTGAAGCTTAGTGAATGAGATTGACACTTATATTCATTATAGGAGGTGCCCATGGTGTAATGGTTATTGTCATAGTAAATAGACACAGCAACACAGATACAAAACCAAGACGAAATATTGCATTTCACATAGCACTAATACCCTTGGGAAAGGTATGAATCCAATTATTCTCCCTCCAGCTATGGGTAAATAGTAGGGTAGACAATATTCTTTAGTCTAGGAGAAGGAAAACTCTGAATTCAAACCTGTTAAACTCTGCTTAAAAATTGACCTTGTTTCACATCCTGCTTGGGGGCGGGTGCGGTTGGTAAATACATATATTCATTATTGCTACCAAAATGATAACCACAACTGATCATTTCAAGTCCCCAATAATGTAGCCCCGTTCAACTACATCAAAGTTTGTTACAAATACTTATAAGACTGCTGTTACACACTGTTACAAACTGTACAACATTTATCTGGCTTTCTTATTTGTCTAGATTACTCATTTAATTACATTTGAGTTTCAGTAGCAAGTAGGTTTTACTGGGTGGAGGAGTTGCTAGCAACATACCATCTGTTTTGTATTCAGAATGTTTACTTTACCATTTTTTTTTATATACATGGGGCATATTGCAATCTAGATATTGATAAAATACATATACAAGGGTCATTAAATAAGTTTCCAGACTTTTTTCCTATGGGCACTTTTATTGATTGTATACACATGAAACTCTAGTCCCCTTTGAAGGAATTTCCTCCAGCTGCAATGCACTTGTTGTACTGTTCCAACAACTTCTGGAAGGCCCCATGGATGTCCTCTTGTGTGAATGTGTCAATGACCTTCGTCACAGACTCTTTCATCTCCTCAATTGTCTCATAACCACAGCCTCTGAGCTTAGGGAATAACCAAAAGTCACAGGGAACAAGGTCTGGACTATAGGGAGGGTGACAAACTATCTTGATGCTCATTTTGGTCAAATAGTCTGTGACAAGGATGGAGTTGTGGACTGGTGCATTGTCCTGGTGGAAATGCCACTGACCCAATTTGAAGAGTGCTGGCCTCTTCTGACGGAATCTCTTCCTGAACTCCCTTAAAACCTCAACATAGTAACCCTAAGCCTAACTCTAACCCTTTGGCCAATCAACTTTGGTGTATTGACTTCCTTACTCCTCCTATGCCTCTCATCATCCCTCATAGACTCCCTGCCTTCCTTGAATCTCTTATGCCACTCAAAATCTGATGCTCAATTCATGCAAGATGGTTGAAAAGCAGTCTGAAGTATTCCATACATTTCTCTGGCATTTTTTCCAAGTTTAAAACAGAATTTTATTGCATATCATTCTTCTAAAGTGTCCTAACGTCCAGATTGCATTTTTGAAATTCACCATCTGTAACAATCAGGCTTTAGTAGGGTGTATTCCAATTGCTGCTGTGGCTGTTCATTTGGATCTGAAATCATAAAAATTAATCAGTCATCTCATAAGATGTATAGCAATAACATACTGAATTTTCAAGAGTCTATGACAATTTTAAATACCTGTACAAAAAGTCTGGAAACTTATTGAATGCACCACGTAATAGTCTAGATATCATGCTGTATACAGCAGTCTAAATATTCATATGGTGTATATAGCAGTCAAGATATTCATATGGTGTATATAGCAGTCTAGATATTCATATGGTGTATATAGCAGTCTAAATATTCAAACTTCATCTATAACAGTCAGCAATAATTTGAAAAAAAGTCATCAAGCTTTTCTTGTACATTTTGATTGTCAGTTTTTGGTGAAACAGGATTATACATGTGTAGTACCCTCTATATTCACCAGACTTACCACTATGCAAATTTTTCTTGTTTCATAAAGTGAAAATTCATCTTAGACAGAAGATTTGAAGAAAGAAATATTATAGTACAGCTTTATGCCATATTAAAAGTTAAGTTTCAGAGGTGCTTCAACCAATGAAAAACTAGATGTTTTATGTTGAATTAAGTAAAAAAGTAAAGTTGGCAACCGTAGTCGAAGGCGACCAAAAGGCTCCCTTTTCAATAGCTACGACACTGAGGTATAGGGGAGGGTGCCACTCCTTTCCCTGCCAAGGGAACTATTTTGAAGAAAAGTAACATTTCATTCATTGTTCATTTTTATTTTGGTAAATATAGCTTCAGTGTTGATACATTTTTAATAAATGTGGGTCAACTGAAAAGTTCATAGGCTGACCAAAATACTTTCATGAAATATGACCAAATGAGGTTTATTTTTCAAAATAGTCCCCCTGATGAGTCACACAGTTCCCCATTAGTGTGGCAGTACACGGATCTTATTGGTAAAAAAGCCATCAACAGAAGATTTGATGTTATCATATAAACTTTTCAGCCAATGAAGTTTTCAGCCAACCGTCATATAACATAATAATATTATAAAATGTCTTGACTTTCCAGTTGAATTTGACATTGTCATCTACTCATTTAACTGAAATCAATGCTATTAAATTAACACTTCCTAATTGAGCTTTTCTATATAGATCTTATTTGTGAATTTATAGAATTCTATTCTTATTCAATGTCTTGATATCATCATTTGCTCAGTAAACTCAAATCTTACATCATTGAATTAATGATTTCTTGCTAGACTCATTTACATTGATGGAAAAGTTATATTAAAGGGTAGCATGAATTTAACTAATTATGCATGAGTTTGTCACAAAATGTTGCTCTATATTGTAGCAAAGAAGTCTTCTGGATACAAAGTTAATGTTGAAATGAATTATGAAATACTTGAGTATGTAAGTCAAAAGTTTTGCAATATTTTGGTAACATGGGGAACAATTCAGCATCTCCGAATGCTTTTCCTGAGGTTGTGAAGGTGATGAATCATACTGGATTGTGAGATGCCCAGCTTGCCTGGTTGGATTAACCTCTATGACTTGGAACACAGCCTCAGCATCCATGGTGTTAGGTCTATCTGACCTAGCTTGATTGTCAAGGTTCTTGTAACCCAAGCAAAAATTTCTTGAATCATCTGGTTACTGTACTGTAATCAATTGTGCCTTCACTTTTTGCACAACAAATGTTTTTGGTTGTTCATGTGATGTTATGGCCCTGTATAACTTATTAAGCATAAGTTCCCAAATTAGACAATGTTGCAAGTTCATCTGTGCGGCTTTCAAATCACACATCAAGTCAAGCAATGAACAATAATGTATTAGTACAATACCTACCATGGTACTACTAACCACGGCAGATACTTTCCATGGCTTGAACTGCTTCAGTTATGTGATATAGATACTGCAAATTAGCAAGTGCCAAAATATCATAAAACTTTTGACTCACCCTAGTCAAACAAGTAAACAGAAAAACAAATAACTAAAAGTCAAGTTGAACCGACATTTTCTTTTTATGTATTATCTTTGGCAATAAGCAATAATTTCCAAAATATGTTTTTGTGTGAGTATTAATTTTTTTATACGTATGGTATACATAAATGTTTTTAGCATTCTTTTTTTTTCAATCACTTACTTATGTGTCGGTTTTGAATTAATTTGAAGATAAAATTTGTTTATCATGGCGGAATTCAGGATTGATATCTTTGGTTCAGCCTGGAGTATCTAACATCTGTCTTTTTTGACAACTGGTGAGTATGGAGGATACTGTAAAGTTGTCTACCCGAATGAGGTGATTGTCTCCTTTGTCCTGATGCCTGTGAGTGGTCAAGCATTGACATATAGAAGGAGGACATTATCAATGGGCAAGATTTAGCACCTTCAGACTATCATCTCTTTGGCCCCATGAAAGAGGGTTTAAGAGGCAAAATTTATGCCAGTGATGAGGAAGGGAAAACTGCAGTGATGAGGAAGTGGCTCAAAGAACAGTCAACAAAATTTTACGAGGCAGGGATACATGCTCTCATTTGAAGGTTGAACATTGCTATTGAGAAAAATGGTGACTATGTTGAGAAGTAGGGATATGATCTACAGAATACCAGTTTCATTTTGATGTATGATGCATGTTCCTGTGTCTGTAATTATTCCTGTACTAAAGAAAAAAGTATTACTTTTTGATTCATCCTCATATTTCTAGATTTGAGTCAGGGGCTGTTACAGATGTAAATACTACAGAAGATTAAACAAAAAGTCTGGATTTTGTTCTGGCATTCTCGCAATGTGTTGTGAACTAAAAAAAATCTTGTGGTATTATAAGATGCTGCTGGGTCGTTCTGGGTTATTGGTAATGATATTGTTGGGGAACTAAACATAGTGGTCTCCTTTTTGGGGAGTTAAGGTCAGAGCTTCTGACCATCATGTGACTGTTGGTCATGTGACATTTTGAGAAGTGAGTTCTATCCCTTTTTTTTGTAGCAGACACCAGTTGGAGAGGACCCTTTTCTTTCATCTCCATTTTTTTCTAGCAGCACATGTGTGCAGATTATCCTATGTGAACATTTTCCCTACACGAGAAAAAATGTAAGCTTTTAACTGCTACTATTCAGCACTACTTGTTCTGTGGAACAGCTTTTGTAACCCTTTTTATGGCTTAGGACAGAAGTCATGTTTTGCAATTGTGTGTAATATATGTGTATAAAGTGTATGTCATTTTAGTTTAAATGGACTTTGTTTTTCCTTACTGGAATATTCAGTGTTAGGTTATCATTCAGATAGTCTAAAGCTGGTGGTAGTCTCAATGAATACCACATACAATAAATTCCTATAATGTTTTTGTCAATAAACCAAGCCAGAGTCATCATCTAGTGATTAAAAAATCTTTTTTACTGCATGAGTATATAATGCTATAATTTGTAACTATTAGGAATAAATTTTGATTGAAAAAATGTAAAATAACTTCATCTACAATATTGGACAAAAAACAACAAAAATAGACCCTGATAAAACTAAATCATTTTTATTATTGCCACTAGTTTTAATGAAACTTCAGTGGTTTTGACATGCATAGGAAATGATTATTTTGACCTTTTCCAAATTCAAACAACTCATAACTAGCCATTAATAAAGAACTCATCCCAAATTAGGATATCAAATCAAGGCAACAAAAATTGTTAAAATTTTGCATTTTTTGGCATGTTTGAGGATTATCTTTTTAGAAAATTGTGGCTTTTTACAAAGGGAATTTTGACAACAATAATTAAGGGTTGGTTTGATTTCTTTGTTTAATGGCATATCAACCTTCATAGGTTGTCTTAGTCATCCTTGGAAAAGAACAGCAGTGATACTAGGGGTGTTCTTTGTGGTGTAATGGTTAAAGTGATGGACGGCGGAATTGTTGTAAGCGAGTTCAAACTCCAGTCACACTTTCGGACAAATACCCTTGGGAAAGGTATGAACCTTTTTATCCTCCCAGCTATGGGTTAAATAGTACCATTAATGTTCTTCTAAAAGGATAGCTTTGGCATTGAATAATTTATAAAGGTTGATATGTCATTAAACCAAGAAATCAATCAATCAATCAATCAGCAGTGATACAATTTAACACATAGCTGGGTGGATAAGGGAATTCATACCTTTTGCAAGGGTATTAGTCTGAAAGTAAACATAATAACGCAACAGGAATTTGAACTTACTTTGAGGCCACAGTCCAGCAATTTAGCCATTATACCATATGGACTCCTTCCAACAATAATCAGGGGGGTGTCTTCGTGGTGCAATGGTTAAAGCGATGGACTGCGGAATCATAATAAGCGAGTTTGTACTCCAATCGCACTATTACGTTCCCTTTCGGACAAATACCCCTGGGAAAGGTAGGAACCCCCTTATCCTCCCAGTTATGGGTTAAATAGTACCACTACTGTTTTTCTAGGAGAATGGCTTTGGCATTAAATAACCTACAAAGGTTGATATGCCATTAAACAAAGAAACCAAACCAAACCAACAATAATCAAGAAAAATAATCACTTCTTATGTGTATCTAAGCCATTGAAGTTTCACTAAAATTTTCGACAGTAATAAAAAATGGTTATGTTTTTTTACTGTTGTTTTTTTTTTGTCAAATGCTGTAAACCTCAGCAATGGGTTAGATTGTACCACTCCTGTTATGCTACAAGAATGTCGTTGGCATTAAATAACCCATGAAGGTTGATATGCCATTAAACATAGAAACTGAAAACCAAACTGATAATTGTTAGGTTATACACATGCTAAAAGGATTAAATTTTTTTAAATTTCTAATTTTCATATTTTTTTTAGTTCCATTTGAAAACTTTTACACAAAGAAAAGGTCTGGATTTTACATGTTTTTCTCTTACCTTAAATCTATCACTAAGAATTAAATTGTCCGAAATGCAAGACATAGGTTCAGTTTATTGATGGTTGGGTTGTAGGGTATTATGTCAAAGTGTCTCCTCAGCAATGCATCAAATCGTACCACTCCTCTTCTGGCTTTGCCATTAAATAACCTACAACGGTTGATATGCCATTCAAAAGAAAGAAACCAAACCAATATTGTATGTCTTGGCATAGGGTACTTCAGCTAGTATGTAAATATCTTTACAGGTGTATTTTTTATCTGTAATTGAATTATTTCTACTTGAGGTGTCCTCTTTCAGAAAGGATTAAATTTTTAGCCCAGTGTCTGCAATGTTTTAGGGTGAATCAAGTATCATCATTCAGATATATGACTTCTTAATCTTGATATGAATTCATCACACATCTGTATAGGCACCTGCCAACATATTGAGTATCAGATAGTCAGGTTCTATTTCAAAGCATGTCTAACTTTAAAAATCTAATCAATCATTTATATGTTTGTAATTTTCCGCTGTTCTCTCAACTTGTTCTCTTGCTGATTTAAGAATTGAAAACTTCAATCAGAAAGTTAAAGTAGAGGAAGTTCTTGTGGCATTGTGGGTAATGTGTTAAACTGCAACATTGTAGTAAGCAAGTTCAAACTTCTGTCACACAATTACATTTACTTTCAGACAATGCCTTTGGAAAAAGTATGAACCTCCTTTCCTTATAAACATGGTTTAATAGTATCATTATAATTCTATTAGGGTGGCTTTGACATTAAATAAACCATGAAGGTTGAAATGACTGTAAACAAAGCAATACAACCAGAAAATTAAGATATGGTCTTTGAACTTTCATTTTTAAAAATTTGTTGATGTTTTGATCTGCATTCATCTGTTTCAGTTTGTTTGAATCTGTATCAATCTGTTTCGATCTGCATTAATCTGTATCAGTCTGTTATGATCTGTATCAATCTGTTTTGATCAGTTATGATCTGTTTTGATCTGTATCAATCTGTTTTGATCTGTTTTGATCTGTTATGATCTGTATCAATCTGTTTTGATCTGTATCAATCTGTTTTGATCTGTTTTGACCTGTTATGATCTGTTATGATCTGTATCAATCTGTTTTGATCTGTTATGATCTGTTTTGACCTCTTATGATCTGTTTTGACCTGTTTTGATCTGTATCAATCAGTTTCAATCCTTTTCGATCTGTATATTTAATTAACAATGTGAATGTTTTTGTAAGGTAATTGGTTAGAGGAATCTTTTATTTGATGTGTAGTACAGATAAATTTAAAAAATTTTTAACTGTAATATCACCCTGTGTAATTGACAGTTTAAGATCAGTTGAAAGTTTGACTTTTGTCAGTTGACTAAAATTCTTAAAGTTAGAAGATAGATTTTTGCAAAGAATCAGTCAGCAGTAAAACCACAGTCTGAGAGGTTGTCCAATTTCCATCCCTGGCTCCCCAGACTAGCTAACTGGATAATTTATATAAAAGAAAAGTTGTTGAAGTAATAAAGTGATGTGTATAGAAAAATGTCATTGTTATTCATCCCACCAGTAAGAATTGAAAACTGCATGATGGTGATGAGACCAAGAAGGTGATGAGAGCCGACAGCTGATGAGAGAACACAAAGAGAGGAAACGAGTATTGTATGCTGAAGAGACTATAAAACATTTTGATTTGTTTATTTATTTATTTTTTTACCATCTGTGAATTCTGTTTAGGTTTGGTTTCTTTGTTTAATGGCATATCAACCTTCGTGGGTTATTTAATGTCAAAACTATCCTTGTAGAAAAATAGTAGTGGTGTTATTTAACCCATAGATGGGTCTGTTAATGATCAAAATGTCACTTTCCAACAATTCTGTCTCAGATTATTTATCTATGTACAAGTTAAATTCTTATTATATTTGTGTATGATGTGGGTGTGTATGTAACCTCAACCCTGCAAGATTTTTACTGCTCTTGGCAAAAATTATAGAATTAGCACACTTAGAGAATGTTCACCAGAGTTTTTATTTTGGCAGTAAATAAACTTATAACAGATAAGACACAAAACATTTTTATACAATCGCTGAATATTCCGTCTTCATAAAATATTCCTGGAAGAAAGCAGATTAGATAATTAGCCCCCATTAATAGGTCTTAAATACACTGTTTGTATCTCCT
Source organism: Sepioteuthis lessoniana (assembly GCA_963585895.1). Classification (NCBI taxonomy): domain Eukaryota; kingdom Metazoa; phylum Mollusca; class Cephalopoda; order Myopsida; family Loliginidae; genus Sepioteuthis; species Sepioteuthis lessoniana. Next base: position 72,585,399 of record OY757918.1, on the reverse strand, counting down.
GCAAAGAGATAAGATCACTCCCACAAAATAGGGCATGTCCAGGATATGACACTAAACTATATCTGATTGTGACTTGGTATGCTACCGAGAGAGGGAAAGGGAGGTTGATTCCCCTACCCTTCTGTGTTTGAATTAACAGGCCCCAAGACTGACCGTTAAAAGGGAGATATGAACGAAAGTCAATTCCTCGCACTCCATGACCTGCAGCCTGTTGAACAGAGAATGGAATCCAGGTCACTCGGGTATCATGACCAGATTCAATGGTGGGAGAAGGAAAAGTCAAATGATTGGCCATAGACCCTTTAGTGCCAAAATGACACCTTTTCGTTAGAGAAAATTTGGAAAAGAAAGTTTAATTCTGGACAGACATTGGCGAAAGATAGACGCGAATTTAGCCAACTCGGGGAATCTCCCGTAAAAAGAGTAGAACAGAATCTCTGGACAGAAGTCAGCGTTAGAAAGACGTGCTAACATCCAGCCAGATTCTGGGGATGCCACTCGCCCGTAAAAGAAAGGAACCTGAAAATTAAGCCTTGTCAAAGATAAGTACAACTTAAACTGTTTTTCCTTCTACCCTTCCTAAATATTGGATATATATGGATTCAAAAAAGAAAGAGAGAAATTGAAAGGATTCTGTTTCATCAACAATAAATTAGTGAATGAACTTTGTTACATGCTTCAGCCTGCCGGCCTAAGCATTTTCTCAAGTAAAAGAAAAAAGAAAAAAGAAAAAAAATAGAAAGGAGAAAAGGACTGTTGAGAGACATTTATGTTTGATACTGCCTGCTGGCTTAATATAGCCTGCATTTTAAAAAGAAAAGAGAAAGGAAAAAGGAACTTGTAATATCCTAACTAACAAAAGGGAAATAACCTCTGATGCCACAGGGGTTACGGCCCCTACCACATCCGGGGGATTTAGTCAATAAAGGAATGTACCAGGCATAGCAGCAGACGTTCGTTCTCCCTCTGTCTTTAATCACCATCCATCCTATCGATTCATATTGGTAATAGTCCATACCTAGCAAGTATCTATTACCTCAGATATAAAGACTTTACAGAACTGTTTCTTAAATCTTATCATTATTTGTTTGGTCGTTGCCTATTAAAACTTTATTATATTTTAAATGCACCCTTGTGTTGAAATCTTTTGGTTGTGTTATTTATCTATTGAGTCACCTTCTTTTGCACATATCTGTTTCAGCTTCGTATCGCTTTCGTTAATTCTCGCTAAATGTCTTATTCCACTTAAAATATTACAAGGGAATTTTGGAAATTTGACAACAGTTAATATTTTCTAACCATGGTTTCCGTTATCCGAGGGGGTAGGAAAATGAAAGACTCGGTTGGGTATGTGAAAGTGAATTGGAAACCCCTTTGCCAGCGTCAGAGATCAGTCTAGCCCCAAATTAACTCCCACATTATTTGCCAGTTTACCATATGCCCGAAATAGGAGTCTTGACTAGGACTTGTTTTGAGGAGAGTCAAGTGCCAGACTGCCCTCAACGTCACATGCGCATAAGATAAACTCTCATCCTGGGATAATTATTTATGCAGCGTCACACTGATGGTGAGATTTCAGTTCTAGAGCTCTAGGGAGTACAAGGTACTCTTCTGTTGCCATTACTCTTAAGTAATAGGTACTTTCACTCTTATCTGGAGTGATAGTACCTGTTAGAATTACATCTATGGATCAAATAGAACTCTTTAAAAAAATTTTGTATTCAATTGAACCATGTGCCAAAAAAAAAAACCTCTTATGGAACAACCACACAAAAAAATGTAAGTATGAACATACCATGAATATGATTCTTTAACTTGTAGGCATGAAATAACCCTAGATGAGTTGTCATGCCATTAAAATTAATCAATTAATCAATCAAAGTTAAATCAAATAAATGATTGGTTTAATTCTTTGATAAAGAATATTGTTTTAAATTAGTAAAATCCATATCTGAAAGAATTAAATCTGTCATAAAATCTCCAGAAGAGGTAATTAAGTATGTATTCAAGGGTTATTCAATATTTCCTTCTAAATGGATGGAAAAAAAACACTAATTTCAATAATTTAATCTAATTTGTTTTTGGAATATTTTATGAAGCCAGAATGTTCAGCTATCGAAAGATGTTTTTCATCTTATTCATGTTTATTGGATGCTAAATAAAAAAAAATCTTAGGGAACATCTTATAAGTGTGCTAATTTTATACTTGTTGCCAGGGTGGTATTTCCTTTATTTTTCTTTTGTTCTCCTTTTTTTTTCTTTTTCTTCTTCTTCATCCCACCCCTTTTCACCTTTTTGTTGGAAATCCATACCTGAAAGAACTAAGGCAGCCATAAAAGTTTAAAGAGGAAAATTTAGAATTAATTCTGATTTTTTGGTCTATGAATTCCATAATTTTTCCTCAACATTGGATTACTCCAACATATTTTCCTCTGTATGGTTTGGAAAAAATCCTATCAGTAATTTGAATAATTCAATTTAGTAGAATAAAGCAATTTCCAGTCAAATTTGCAGCAAAATAATAAATTTGTGGGGTCTATATTTGCACTGTACTTCATTTTAAATCATCAAAATTCTCTATATATAATGTAGATAACACACAGACAAGTAATAAATCTGAACAAAGGCTTCAATTTTTACCTTCATCCATTACACTTTAATAACTACACTCTGGGGGAGAATTCAAATTTTGAACAATCCAATCACAAACTATTTTTAACTCATTCAGAGAAAAAAACAACATACTCAATCCCAACACAACAGACATAATCATCCAAACATTTAAAATGGCTGTAAAAGAAGACATCAAAAACCACAAAAACAACACTTACCATATGATAATTAAACAAAAACCTACATCAACCTCAAATGAAACTCTCAACAAGAGAAGACCTGATCATAACACAAACAGATGAAAGTGGAGCAACAGTCATCTGTTATGAGCTGTATCAATCTGTTTTGATCTGTTTTAATCTGCATCTGTTGCATATCGATCTTTGACAGAGCCGGATATTCCAGCTGTGTAAACAATGTGATTGTCGGACAAACCTGTGTAAATAAGCGGAAGCACATCATATGGGTGACAACTGGAATATGTGGAGGTTGTGAAATTATATACACATGGTCCACAGCAGATATGAGGAGTCCTGTGGGGATCAGTCTTTAATCTGGAGTCTTGGGTCTAGATACGGTCAGTTATGGAGACTGTCTATCAGGTGCTTGGTTTGGCAACAACCCACAGTAGCCCCTGGCCTGGAAGCAGAAGAGGCAAAGATGAAAGGCTCTGAAGATAATACAGTGTGGTATGGTCAAGAGAAGAAGAAGTTATGTGTTATTATGGCAGTCTATTTTCGTCTCCCTCCATTTCCCTCTCTCACATATATGCCAGATCCAACCACTTTCAAGAAATAAAGTGTGAGAGTTATATTTTTATAAAGAAAAGTTTTATGGTCATTCTTCCTCCATGCCTATTTATCATTCATCTCTTCATCATGACGGTATAGTATCCAGCACATTGATCTGTAATAACCTGTATCAATCTGTTTTTATCTGTTACAATCTGTATCAATCTGTTTTGATCTGTTATGACCTGTATCAATCTGCATGAATCTATTTTGATCTGTTTCAATCTGCATTGATCTGTTTTGATCTGTATCAATCTCTTTTTATCTGTATCAATCTGTTTTGATCTGTTATGATCTGTATCAATCTGTTTTGATCTGTTATGACCTGTATCAATCTGCATGAATCTATTTTGATCTGTTTCAATCTGTTTTGGTCTGTATCAATCTCTTTTTATCTGTATCAATCTGTTTTGATCTGTTATGATCTGAATCAATCTGTTTTGATCTGTTATGATCTGTATCAATCTGCATCAATCTATTTTGATCTGTTTCAATCTGCATTGATCTTTTTTGATCTGTATCAATCTCTTTTGATCTGTTATGATCTATATCAATCTGTTGATGAATATCTAAAAGAAACCAATGACCTACTAAATAGAAAGAATTCTACCATGAACTTCCAACTGACCCCTTCAAAGATCATCAAAACACCATCATAAATTCATTGAATGATATGGTTGGAAAAAAATCTTATTAACAAAGAAACACCTGAGAAACTAAAACCAGCAACGTAGAACTGAACAGAAGCATTTTTGTTATGAGCTGTTATTCCAACAGGAATTAAATGTGTCATAAGATAATGGTTCACTCATCTGATGGCAACACTGATTTCTTTGACATTGTCATTGGAGTCTTACAAGGAGATACATTGGCACCATTTCTATTCATAACCTGCCAAGATTATGTATTATGAACGTCAATAGATCTAATAAAAGAAAATGGTTATACACTAAAAAAGTCAAGAAGCAGATGATATCTAGCAGAAACTATAACTGCAGCAGACTATACAGATGACTTGGCATTTCTTGCAAATACACCTGTTCAAGCCAAATCTCTGCTGTATAGCCTTGAGCATGCAGCCAGAGGTATTGGTCTCAACATGAACTTAGATAAAAGTCCATGTGTTTCAATCAAGATAGTGCTATTTTCTCATTAAATGGCAAGCCTCTGAAATTACTAGACCAGCTCATATACTTCAGTAGCAATATCTCATCTACTGAAAGCAGTGTCAACATATGCCTTAGTAAAGCAAGGAATTTTTTCAAGCTGTAGCTGTGTCAGTACAATTGTATGGTTCTACTAGTTTTACTTTAATAAAACGCTGAGAGAAATGGCTCGATAGTAACCACACAAGGATGCTACATATTGTTTTAAACAAATCCTGGAAACAGCAGCCTGCAAAACTGCAGTTGTACAGCCACTAATCTCCCATCATCTAAGATGAGGAAGACATTCTGGGTTCTGCTGGAGTAGTAAGATTAAACTCATTAGTGATGTTTTCAGATGGACTTCTACACATGGACACACTAATGTAGGCCAAGCAGCAAAAACATATATTTATCAGTTCTCTGTAGACACTGGATGTAACCTAGAGGACTCATCAAGAGTGATGACTGATAGGAATGTATAGCAAGAGAGAGTCAAGAGAACATGTGCTGTTGGCATGCCTTGATGATGATGATGATATAAAGTCAGAAAATAATGCAGGGCTATCTTAATAAAATTGTTAGCTTTACATTCCCACTTTCTAACCTTCATGTAAACAAGTCATCTTTCCTTTTTTTATTTCTATCATTCCGAAATGAAAGGGGAGGAAAATCTTGAATTGTGCAGGGGTGGGAGATAACTATCAGGACCCAACTGTCTATGATGTGAGCGCCATTCCAAAGTTGACATTTGAAAATAAAAACAAGGGAAAGTTAACTTGTGTACACACATGATAGAAATTCAGATTGGTTTGGTGTAGTTTTATGGCATATCAACCCTTGTTGATGCCAAATCTTTTTTATACATATATAATGCCAAATCTTTTTTATACATATATAATGCCAAATCTTTTTTATACATATATAATGCCAAATCCTCTTTATACATATATATTAAATATATAGGATTTGGTTTGGTTCGGTTTTATGGCACATCAACCATTGTAGGTTATTTAATGCCAAATCTTTTTTATACATATATATTGAATATATGATATCAAAACTGTAGAGATGCAGTTGGTGTATTCTGCAGCCCCACCCAGCAAGGCCAGAGAAAGTCAAAGATTGTTTCAATATTCGTATCATACGGGACATTGGCATAATAGTTAGGGTGTTCGCCAATGGTCCGGGAGACCTGGGTTCAATCGCAGGTCAAGCCATACCAAAGACTCAAAAAATGGTACTTGATACCTCCTTGCTTAACACTTAGCATTATAAGGTAAGGATCAAGGGTAAAGTGGAGCATTCTAGGGAAAGGAGTAGTGCTCTCTCCTACACCTTGGTGTAGTAGCTATTGAAAAGGAAGCCTTCGGGTCACCCTCAACTATGGTTGCCAACTTAACTTTTACTTATTTATATCATAAATAGGAGACCTATGTAAAATAATAAGAAATAAATATTTTTTCAGTTCTGACAAAATAACTGCGTAGAGGAAGATCTTTTGAATTTTAAGTAATAAAAATTAGTTACAAAAAAAATTTTTTTAGACATGCCAAATAATCCACTCTGTTTTTTATGGGCATTATGCTAGTATTTTAGTATTACTCGGGAAATCTAAACTGGATTTATTTGTTCTATAAATAAAACAATAAAGAATGAATTGCAAATTTCTGCATTTAAATTGTTGAAGATGGTTTAAAATGTCTTATTAGATCACCAGTTGTAAATGCAGTGACATTACTGCTGTTCAAAATGTCAGATGGTGTCACTAAAGACATTTGTCTTTCTCCTAATTGTAAATAATCTACCGATAATATTATCAAATTCACCTTTTTTGTGTCACAAGAAATGACAGTAAAATGCGTCCGACATACGAAAAGGTTAGATGCGAGCTGCATGTTATTTTATTAGAAATATAATATTTATGGATGTGAGTGCTATAAAAAAAAAATTGGATTCAATGAACACATAAGGAGGAGAAAAAATAGATGAAGAGAAACATTCTTTCACTTTCTGGGATGAGCTTTCAATAGTAGACACGTAGCCAGAAAAAAAGAAAAGAAAAAAAAGAAACAAATATCAGGAAAAAACAATGCTACTGCAATAAAAGAGAACTCATACTAATTCTTTTGAAAAAGACACGGATCTATCTCTTCTCTCCACAGCTACGTTGTAATTAGTGGGGCAGAATGGGTTGTTAAACCTTGTACTGCAAACTGGACTAGGAGAAAATGAACCAAGAATTTAAACCAGCTGTACTCCACTTAAAACTTGATTTCGGGTCATATCCTGCTTATGGCAGATGAGTTGGGGAAATACATTCAATAAAGAGGAGCTCACTTGAACCAAATATGTCCACTAAAAGAACTCTGACAATAGAATACAGTCCATGAATAATTTTTAATTCATTCATTCAAGTATAAATTTTGAAGGAGAAAAAAAAAGAAGTATATCTAAGGGAGATGACTCTAGATTTATTAACTACTAATTTTAGAGTTGCTTTCTTTTTTTTTAAATAAGAAAATAACTGGAATAAGTTGGCTGACCATTATCAAGGGCAACCAAAAGGCTCCCTTTTCAATAGTTACTACACCAAGTTGTAGGGGAGGGCACTGCACCTTTCTCGGGACTACTCCACTTACTCTTGATCCATACCTTATGAAGCTTAATGATAATTCATTGGTTGGTTTTATGGTATATCAACCTTTGTTGGTTTATTTAATGCCAAAGTTAGTCTTTTTTCACGTAGTTATATGACTTCACTCATTATAACTTAAAGAATCTATTCTACATACAAATAAATAACACTCTAGTACACAAATTTTGTTCTTGGATAGTTGGTAGTATTAATATATATGTATATATGTAGTATTAATATACATATGTAGTATCAATATATATATTCATATATATTTATGTGTAGTATTAATAAATATATGTAGTATTTCTCAATTGCTTTTGTTGTAAAAGTATAGAAAATGGCTGTTATTCCCTTCAAACTTTGCTTTTTGTTGTATAGTGACTTGTACCACATGACTTCCGATATCTCAGAGGTATAAAAGACATTGTGTTTTTCAAGCATGGTCAGTACTGAAAGATCTCAGTCAGTAGTAAGACCAACTTCAGACATAACACCCACAGTGAGAGACTTATAATATTTATCAGACTGTACCACTTCAGTTAATAAATAATTAACTCTATTTCACTGTGTATCTCTTCCTTACCACAATACAACACTTTTTGTGCCTTGGGAAATAAATAAGATTTAGAAATTAAATTAAATAAATAAAATTTAGAAATTAACTCATTTTCTATGTCAAAATCGACAAATCTACACCTTTCAATTTACATAAGTGTTGGATAAAACAAAAACTGAAAGAAAATTTACATGCATTATTCTAAAATCATGTAAAAATGAACAAAAATGTTTAGTAAGTTCGAGAAAATTTTCTATCAGCTACTTATTACTGAATCTGCCTGAAGGGAGTCCCCATGGCATAGTGGCTAATGTGCTAAACTGTAACATTTTAGTAAACAAATTTGAACCCCAATTTTGCTTAGGATCAAAATATCACTTCCCAACAATTCTGCCTCAGATTATCTATGTACTAGACAAATGCTATGTTCTATCTATGTCACTTTCAGACTAATATATTTGAGAAAGGTATGAATTCCCTTATCCCCTAAGCTATGGATTAAATAGTACCTCAATTGTTCTACAAGAATGGCTTTGGCATTAAATAATCCACCAAAGGTTGATGTGTCATTAAAAACAGAAACTGAAACCAAATCTCCCGGAAATATTCTGGAAAATTAATAAATTTGAAAATTTCATAACCAAAGCCACAAAAGCATAGTTTGAAGAAAAAAATAGTTTTTTCTGTTTTTTGCCTAAAAAATTGGTAAAAAACACTTTTTGTCCAGAACTCAGTCTACTGGGGTTGCAGAATACACCGACTGCATCTCTGCAGATGGGTAAGATCCCCCTTCACACACACACATGAGTGTCCTGATTATGACACTAAACTATCTGATGGTGAGGCTCCAGTAACACTGGAGGTTTGGGGGATGCAGAGTACCCCTTCATTGCCATCACTCCCTAGTCCATTCTAACTCGAAGTGGTAGCACCTATCTGTGGGTCAAATAGAAGTTTGACATTTAAACTGAGTGCAAGCAAATGACATGCTAAATTGAATTGTTAGAAATAGAACTGCTTGATCATTTAACTATGTTTAAACAAATGACTGATAGTTATTTGACTTATTAGTGATACATAGCTGGACTTGAAATCATGTAACTTTGTTGACTTGTGCTAAATTGAATTGTTTCAAATAAAACTGATCATTTAACTGTGTTTATCTACAAAATGTGTTTACAAGTGATAACAGGATTTGGCATTAAATAATCAACAATGGTTGATATGTCATAAAACCTAACCAAACTGAACCAAACTTTCTGTCCGGGAAGAAGAAAAGTAAAAATTTTGTTTGATAACGTAATTAGTACCTACTCATATGGTTTCAAGTACATCCTATCTGATTGGAATAATTTTCTAAAATATCCATCTAACTCATGGATGGGATGCTCACAGGTATTACCACTACAGGTCAGAGTGAACCTCTGAGTAATAGCCAGGAAGAAGTACTCTACACTCTATAGAGCTCTAGAATTGGTTTAGTGTCATGTCCACAACATTATTAATTATTAGCATTTGTAGATAACTTTTCTATGACAATCTTTCTATAATAATTACTGATGTGAGTTTATTTGCTTTTTGTTACAATTTTCTACGTCCCCATATGATAATGCAGATGAAATAGAATATTGTGTTTGGATAGCTAAGTAAAAATCTATAGTGTTAAAAGAATTTGACAGGAATGCATGTGTTTAAATATTAAGTCTTGTTATTACCTCAGAGAAGAAATGGATCATTCTGTTTTGATGTGGAGGAGAAAAAGGGAAGAAAAAAAAACATAGAGAAGAAAAAGAAAACATATATGATAAAAAAATTGAATAAAGAAAGAAAGAGAAGAAGAAGGAGTAATAATGTAGTATATCAGATGTTAATCATCTATTCCAATGGAATTGAGAGAAGGAAAAAAGAAAGAATAGAAAAAAGAATGGAAGAGAAGATAGAGAAAGAAAGAAATCGAAGAGATAGAGAGAGAGAGAGAGAGAAATGAAGAGTAAAAGAAAGACAAGAATAATGCTTATTCTGAAAACTTATTCCAAAAGTTTATTTTTAAACAAAAAAATGAGAGAATATTTAATAAAAATTTTGGTACGTAAGTATCACTAATAGATGGAAAAAAACTGGGCAGTAAATCTAATTATCTTTATTTATTCATTCATTAACAAGTATTCAAATAATTATAAATAATAATTAATGATAAATAATGAAAAGGAATAAGTAATCATAAATAATGATGAGTAATAACTAATAATAATGAGAAATAATGATTAAAAATAAATAATGATAAGTGATAAGTGATAAATGAGGATAAGAAATATGTAATTATAAATAATTGTATGTAATAGGTAATAATAATGATAAGTAATAATTAATAATAAATAATGATAAGTAATAATTAATAATAAATAATGATGAGTAATAAGTAATGACAAATAATGATATGTAAGTTAGTGACTATAGTTGAGGGTGACCTGAAGGCTCCCTTTGCTATAGCTACTACACCGAGGTGTAGGGAAGGGCGCAACTCCTTTCCTTGGATTGCTCCACTTTACTCTTGATCCTTACCTTATAATACTGAGTGTTAAGCAAGGAGGGATCGAGTACCATTTTTTGAGTCTTTGGCATGACTAGACCTGGGATTGAACCCTAGTCTCCCGGGCCATTGGTGAACACTCTAACCAGTAGGCCAATAGACAAGAATAATATGTAATAAGTAATAATAATGATAAATAATAATGATACATAAGTAATAATAAATAATGATATTGTTATATTTAGCGTATGGTGGCAAGGAAAAGACAAACACAGGTTGAAAGTTTTTAAACAATTACATTAACAAAAGGAAAAACACGGCGATGAGACAAAGAATCAACTGTACAAAATTGTAGCGTACAATATTAAGTGAAGGAGTGAATCGAGGTGTGTGTGTGAAACCAGAGTTCATGTACAGTCACGTATGTTATAAGTTAAGAAACTCACTTGGTTGGTATAGTGGTATAAGGGTGGTAAGGGTATCAGATGATCTTGGTGGTAGTAGTAGTCGTGGATGGGGTGGCGTTGTAGCTAAGTCAGCAGTTGTCACAGCAGGTGGGTGTTCAGATGAGTTTTTATGGCCGTAGCGTGTTCTTTCCTTCTACCCTTCTGGTCTGTCTGACGCCTTTGCAGATCTTCGCTGCTTAAATAGCTCCCCTTTGGATCAAGTCGGTTCTGGGAAATTTTTTAGGGGAAAGATTTATGATTGGCTGAAAAAGGGTATTTTGTTAATGAGAATTAATTTCTTGCATTCACGCCCGGAAGCCTTGCGCGGAGCCTCTTGCGCAAAGACACATTTTATTCATTGTCTTGGCAGCAGCCATCAGGTTAACATCTGGCTGAATGCTACCCTTCTCTAGCAGTGTATATGTTTTTGAATGAAATCATAAATCGGGAGAGATCTGAATCCTGCAATATAACAATATATAATAAGTAATAATAAATAATGAAAAGTATTAGATAATAATAAATAAGTAAAGTAAAGTTGGCAACCTTAGTTGAGAGTGACCCGAAGGCTCAATTTTTAATAGCTACCACACTGAGGTGTAGGGGAGGGTGCTACTCCATTCCCTGGATTGCTCTACTTACGCAGTGCATTCAATAAGTTTCCAGACTTTTTTGTACAGGCATTCAGAATTGTTGTAGACTCTTGAAAATTCAGTATGTTATTGCTATACATCTTATAAGATGACTGACCAATTTTTATGATTTCAGGTTCAAATGAACACCTACAGTAGGAATTGGAATACACCCTACCAAAGCCTGATTGTTACAGATGGTGAATTTCAAAAAATACAATCTGGACTTTAGAAGAACGATATGCAATAAAATTCTGTTTTTAAACTTGGAAAACATGCCATAGAAACGTATGGAATACTTCAGACTGCTTTTTGACCATCTTGCATGAATTGAGCATCAGTTTTTGAGTGGCATAAGAGATTCAAGGAAGGCAGGGAGTCTGTGAGGGATGATGAGAGGTGTGGGAGGAGTAAGGAAGTCAATACACCAAAGTTGATTGGCCAAAGGGTTAGGGTTAGGGTTACTATGTTGAGGTTTTAAGGGAGTTCAGGAAGACATTCCGTCAGAAGAGGCCAGCACTCTTCAAATCGGGTCAGTGGTATTTCCACCAGGACAATGCACCAGTCCACAACTCCATCCTTGTTGCAGACTATTTGACCAAGATGAGCATCAAGACAGTTCATCACTGTCCCTATCGTCCAGACCTTGGTCCCTGAGACTTTTGGTTATTCCCTAAGCTCAGAGGCTGTCGTTATGAGACAACTGAGGAGATGAAAGAAGTTGTGACGAAGGTCATTGACATGCTCACACAAGAGGACATCCGTGGGGCCTTCCAGAAGTTGTTGGAACAGTACAAGTGCATTGCAGCTGGAGGAGATTACTTTGAAGGGGACTAGAGTTTCATGTGTGTACTATCAATAAAAGTGCCCCAAAAATCTGGAAACTTATTTAATGATGCAGTTTAGAGTCAGATGCAGGACAACCATTTTGAGAGGTCTTACTCCTCTGCGAGAGATAGCATAATTTTAGCCCTGCTAATAAGGTGGAAATAATCTAAAATATCTTTAAAAGAGAATTTCTACCAATTTACTTGAGTTGTCTTCAAAAAATTTTGCGACTGAATCTTTAATGCTTGTAAATTCTAAGTTGTCTTCAAAAAATTTTGAGACTGAAACTTTAATGCTTGTAAATTTTAAACTTTGAAATATAAATGAAGTTATGCTTATATGATATTTTATCAACAACTTCTATATAAGATGATGATGTTTGGATGTCTACACTGATGTTTATCTGTCAAGAATTCATCTTGATGAATCAGTTCTATTTCTTTATAGTTTTTGACCAGTAATTTTTGGCAAAAGACAGGATTGTGCAACTGAAGCACACTTCATACTCACCACATTTAGTATTTTGTGAATTACAGGATTGTGCAAGTAAGTATAGCATTCTTCATACTCACCAGACTTTATATTCAATGAAACACAGGATTGTGCAAGTGCCACATACTTCATACTCACCAGACTTAGTATTTAGTGAAACACAGGATTGTGTGAGAGCAGCACCTTCCAAATTCACCAGATCAAGTATTTAGTGTAACACAGGATTGTGCAAGTGCCACACACTTCATACTCACCAGACTTAGTATTTAGTGAAACACAGGATTGTGTGAGAGCAGCACGCTCCAAATTCACCAGATCAAGTATTTGGTGTAACACAGGATTATGTAAGTGCAGCACTCTTCATTCTTACCAGATTTAGTATTTAGTGCAACATAGGATTATACAATTGAAGCACACTTCTTACTTACCACATTTAGTATTTAGTGAAAAACAGAATTGTGCAAGAGCAGCATTCTCTAAATTCACCAAACCAAGTATTTAGCGAAACACAGGATTGTGCAAGAGCAGCATTCTCTAAATTCACCAAACCAAGTATTTAGCGAAACACAGGATTGTGTAAATGCAACACCCTTCATACTCAGCAGATTTAGTATTTAGTGAATAACAGGATTATGCAAGTGCAGCACACTTCTTACAAACCAGATTTAGTATTTAGCAAAACACAGGATTGTGCAAGTGCAGTGCTCTTCTTACTCACTAGACTTAGTATTTAGTGAAACACAAGATTATGTAAGTGCAGCACACTTCTTACTAAGCAGACTTAGTATTTAGTGAAATACAGAATTGTGAAAGTGCAGCACCTTTCATACTTACCAGACTTAGTATTTAGTGAAACACAGGATTGTGACAAAGCAGAATCCTCCAAATTCACAAGATCTTGAATTTAGTGAAACACAGGATTGTGCAAGTGTAGTAGCCTCTATGTTCACCAGATTTAGCATTTCGCAAATCCCAGTGCTGTGCAAGAGCAACTCCCTCCATGCTCACCAGACTTATTATTTAGTGAAACACAGGATTGTGTAAGTGTAGCAGCCTTCATACTCACCAGACTTAGTATTTAGTGAAACACAGACATAGTAATCACCAAAGTAGTAATCAACAAAGTACAGGATTATGCAAGTACAGTGCCCTCCACTCTGTGTACACCTGGAAGTAAAGTAGATATTTTGTTGAACCTTGACTTACCAAGGACCAATATTAACATTAGACACTGAACACAAAGGAAAGGAACATGATATATGTTTTTTGTATATACAACAATATTTATGCTTTTTTATGCATAATATACATACCAATGATATTAAGAAGAAAGAATACACAATTGTGTCCCAATGTATACACATTGTTCTACAAACAAGCAGTATATGAAGGGGGACAAAAATGGAAAAAGGCTTACTTTATGAGTTCAAGTAAAATAGCCATATGTCTTCTTCATTGTTTTCTATTTCACTGCAACTCTCCTGTCCAAAGAACAGGAGCAAAAGAAGTTAAGAATGGGTTTCTGGAACTATCCTGTGATACTCCATTAAGCATGCAATGAACATGTTTATTCTTCAAGGGAGGTAATTATTTATTGTGTGTCCACATGCCCAGTAAATAAATAAATGAATATATGAATGAAAAAAAAAAATTGCATCAAGTCTAAAAGTAGAACAGAAATTACATGTACAATATTACCAATTTTGGTGCACAAATCCAGCCAATGTAGACATAGGTTTTAAGAAACCATTTGATTCCAAGAACAATATATTCCCAATCAATGGCAGTAAAAGACCAAAGTCTAGAGTTTTGGTTAAGCTGATTGTAGTATATTACTGCAAAAACAGCTTATTAAACCTTCTACTGCTGACATCAAAAAAACATTGTAGACAGTGGAAGACACAGCAGGAGGCAGCTTGCCTAACAAACAGATACCTACTGTGATGTGGTATGTTACAGAGAGAGGGAAGGGGAGGTCAATTCCCTTACCCTTCTTTATTTTGAATCAACAGGCATTAGTACTGACCATTAAAAAAACATTAAAATGGTAGGAGAAAGAAGGTCAAGCTACCCGCACTCTGTGACCTGTAGTCTGTTGAACAAAGGAAGGCATGACCTGATGGGGTAGTGGAAGAAGAAAGTCAAATGATTGGCTCACAGACTCTTGGCACCAAAATGCCACTACCGTTGGAGAAATTTGAAGAAGAATCTTCAGTTTTGGGACAGAAGTCAGCATTAGAAAGACATGCTGAATTTAGCTCACTCCAGGGAAAGTCACCCGTAAAAAGTGTAGAACAGAGTTTTGGACAGAAGTCAGCGAGAGAAACACGCTGATCTCTGCCGACTCCAAAAATGTCACTCACCTGTAAAAAAAGAGAGAAAGAAATCTAAACATGGAAAACCCGTCAAAGATAAGTATAACTTAAACCGTTCTTCTTCTACAATTCCTAAATATTGGAAAGTTATATGTGTTCAAAAAAGAAAGAGAGAAACTGAAAAGGTTCTGTTTCATCAATAGTTAAATTAATGAATGAACTTTGTTACATGCTCCAGTCTGGCGACTTAAACACTTTTCTCAAGTTAGAGAAAAAAGAAAGAAAGAAAAAAAGAGAAAGGCGAAAGGACTGTTGAGAGACATTTCCATTTGATGCTTTCCTGTTGACTTAACATTTTGAAATATTGTAAAAAGGAAAGAGAAAGGAAAAAGAACTGTTTCTGAAATCTCATTATTACTTGTTTGGTCGTCACCTATTAAAATTTTGTTGTATTTTAAATGCACCCTTGTGTTGAAAGCTTTGGTTATGTTATTTCCTCTATCAATTCGTCTTCTTTTGAACGTACCTGTTTCAGCCTCATATCGCTTTCCTTAATTCTCGCTTAACATCTTATTGCCACCTTAAAACATTAAAAGAGAATTTTGGAAATTTGACTGCAGTTAATATTTTCTAACCTAGAAGTTTTGTTCTTCCGTGATCTGAGGGAGTAGGAAGACAAAGGACTTGGTGGTGTATGTGAAAGTGAATTGGCACCAACGTCTGAGATCAGTCTAGCCTCAAATTAACCTCCACATTATTTGCCGGTTTACCATATGCCCGAAGTAGGAGTCTTGAAGACTGCCAGACTGCCCTCAACGTCACATGCGCATAAAATGGAGTCTCGTCCTGGGATAATTATTTATGCAACGTCATACTACAAACTACAGACATATAAATGTTGCAGATAGGTCATCTATAGTTTGTTGTTGTACACAAGAACACACACCAATAGATACACATTCATTCGTGGATAGGTCACACAGCAAAATGAACCAAGATTCTTACTGATTTGGTTTGGTTTCTTTGTTTAATGGCATATCAACCTTCGGAGGTTATTTAATGCCAAAGCTATTCTCCTAGAAGAATAGAAGTGGTACTATTTAACCCATAGCTGGGAGGATAAGGGGGTTCATACCTTTCCCAAGGGTATTTGCCTGAAAGTGAACATAATAGTGCGACTGGAGTATGAACTCGCGTACTACAATTCCGCAATCCATCGCTTTAACCATTACCCCACGAGGACACCCCAATTCTTACTGAGTATATATTTACCCAAACCTTCTACATTCTAGACTGATTAACTTACCAAGGCTAAAGAACCTAGTCTCCCCTACTATTAACCCATGGCTAGAGGGAGCACAGATATATTCATGCCTTTCCCAAGGATATTTGCTCAAAGTGAAATGTAAACAGCCTTATCAAGGTTTTGAGCTTAGGTCGCTTCTAGTCAAGTCATTAACTCCATATCATCTGTAAAACATATCATGGATGCACAGTTATACTAAACAAAAAACTTCTAAAACAAATCCTCCAATTGCCCAGTCAGCTGGGGCTGTAGAATACACTGACTGTACCTCTGCAGAGGGGTAAGACCCCCCCCAACGAGTGTCTTGGATTTGACACTAAACAATCTGATGGTGAGGTTCCAGCAGTGCTGGAGCTTTGGGGAATATGGAGTACCCCATCATTGCCATTGCTCCCAGGTCACTCTGGCCCGGAGTGGTAGCACCTGATAAGGGTCCTCTTTATGGGTTAAATAGAATTAACAGCATACTTATGCTAAACTGAATAGTTTGAAATAGAAATAATTTTTACAATTAAACCGTACCTACATTTAAACTGCGTGCTTATGCTTAACTGAATTATTTGAAATAGAACTGTTTTTCGACATTAAAACTGTATTTACACTTAACCGAATTGTTACATACAACTGCTTGAATAGTTAGAAATGGAAATGTTTTTGTCCATTGAACTGTGTACTTATGCTAAACTGAATTGTTTTAAATAGAACAGATTATTTACATAAAAATGGATTTGGTGTTAAATAACCTACAAAGGTTGATATGCCATAAAACCCAACAAACCAAACCAAATCCTCCAAAGAGATATATCCATTTTTAGGTGCAAAGGCCCATGCAATAGATCTAGCACTCTAATTCATCACAAAAAACAACAAAAAGAATTTTTCTGACACTCTATTTCTCTTAATAACACTGACAAACAAAAAACTTAAAAACCCTATTAACATGAGATGCACATTTAAAAATATCAGTTTAGATAACATTTTATCCTGCCTGAAAAAACAAAAACAAAATACCCACCTGAACAAATACAAAGAAGAAATAATTGAAAACTACTCCAACTACTGTTACATATTCACTGATGGCTCAAAAGGTAACAAAAAACCTAGATGCACAGTTATACTAAATAAAAAACTCCAAAAATAAATCCTCCAAAGAGACATATCCATTTTTAGGTGTGAAGGCCCATGCAACAGATCTAGCATTCTAATTTATCACAAAAAAATAACAAAAAGAATTTTATAATCTTTTCCAACACTCTATTTCTCTTAACAACAGTGACAAACAAAAAACTTAAAAACCCTTAATAATAAAATTACTAAAACTACATATAAAAGATCATCTGCTGGATCTCAAGCCACAAAAGAATAAAAGGAAAATGATATAGCTGAATCCAAATCAACACAAAAAATGGCCCCCGGCAGATTAAAAATTCTGTATATGAAATCAACATAATTTTCTTTTACTAAGACTTTTCCACTGCCAGGACATTCTCACTTAACATGCTCTTACACAGAGAGAACTTTTCTTGAAAGTTTAATGTTTTATCCATTTCCACCAGGATTATTGTGCATGGGTAGAGAAAGGAGTAAAAAAAAAAAAAAAAAAGAGTGTGTGTGTAAACTAAGATCAAAATGTATCAAAACTGAATCTTTTAATTTTAAAAATCTAAAAATTTTAAATTTAAAATTCAAATGAAGTCATGTGCATGGCTGAGCAATTTACATAATAAAGTGATGATGTCATGATTAAACAACTTTCTGGACAACTAGATTGCTCTCTTGATGAAGTCTGAATAAATAAGTTCCAATTAAAAAAAAATTAAGACAATCTCAATGTTTTTACAATGAAATATTTTGGGGGAAACACAGGATTGTGTAAGTGCAGCAACTTTTTCTTGTTACCTAAAATGAAAATTCATCTCAAGTTTAAAATTTGAAAACATGAAGGGCATTAAAAGACGTTCAACAACAAAGCTTCAGATAATTTTAAAAGATTAGTTTCAGAGGTGTTTCAACCAATGGAAAACTCCCTGGAGTAAGTGAGTTGAAATTTTCATTTTGTTGGAGAGAATTTGTTATTCCACTTTTATTTATGTTATCTTTCCCTTACTCCTTTCACTTGGTCAGCATGCAAATGATCATATTTTGTCCATTGAATGATTAAAGCTGAACTAATCCAACAACTGTGTTCCTAACTCCACAACAGAAGGAATCCACATGGCATAGTGGCCAATGTGGTGGACTGTAACACTGTAGAAATCTAGTTTTGCTATCACATTCACTTTTGGAATAATACCTAAAAGCTTGTCTCAGGAGGATCCTAAATATCAAATGAGGCTCACAAAGCTCCTCTTTAGATCAGAAATAAAAAATTAGCATTCTAATTTTGCATGAAGCTTAAATCATGCCCAATCTACCCAGCTTATGACTACATATTCAAACCAAACTATAAGCAACACTTCAAAAAAAGAGAAACTGTGAATGAAACCCATACTTGAAAAATCTGAAATCCACCTCTCTGACATTCATGACACCATATTATCCAACACCCCATAACCTTGGACCATCAAACAATCTGAAGTGATATTGACACTAAACAAATTCCACCAAAACAAAATACCCACCCTATCAAATACAAAGAAGAAATGCAGAGAATAATTGTAAACTACTCCAACTACTGTCACATATTCACTGATGGCTCAAAAGGTAACAAAAAACCAGGATGCACAGTTATACTAAATAAAAAAAACCTTAAAATAATCCTCCAAAGAGACACATCCACTTTTAGGTGCCAAGGCCCTTGCAAAAGATCTAGCACTCTAATTCATCTAAAAAAACAACAAATAGAACTTTATATTTTTTTCCAACTCTATTTCTCTTAACAACACTGACAAACAAAAAACTTAAAAACCCTATTAACATGAGATGCATATTTAAAAATATCAGTTTATATAACATTTTATCCTGCCTGAAAAAAGTAAAATTTAACCAAAATAATAAAATCAAACTTGAACTTTACCCTCCAAATCTACCCTTCAAAATGACTCCCAATCTACTTAGCAACAAATAACTGCAGAAAATTCACAATCAAAATCAAGAAAGATCTTTGGAAAAACATTAAAATAAATCTGATCATCCTAACAATTTACCTCTAGGCATAAAATAGCCTCAGACAGGTTGACATACCATTAAATGAGTCATAAACATCAAATGACAGTTTCTAACACCAGATACCACTGTTCTCTAATGAGCCAATGCATCCAATATTGAAATGCTTCTCATACACAGATGCAGTTGGCTAGGCACTTTACCAGGATGGAAGATGGTAGGCTATCCAAGCAGCTGTTCTATGGAGAGTTGCAACATGGAAAATATCCAAGACATGAACCTAAGAATCGTTTTTAAGATATCATCATAAACAACCTCAGGGCAATCAGTACAGACATTGGAGACAAGGAGCAGATGATGGTAAATTGATCAGCATGGAAGGAAATTTGTAAAGCATTGGAAGCATGGAGGATTGAACACTCCAGTTGGAAATGAGCAGTTTGGAAGCACAGAGGTTTGGTTGGGATTATGGCATATCAACTATTGTAGGTTATTTAATACCAAATTCTTTTTATTGGGTTTGGTAGGTTATCAAAATCTGCACTCAGTTATGTAACAAGCAAAGTTATATCTTCAGATGAAAAGTATATATATGCATCAAATATATATAATTTGTAAAGATTTTTAAATGAGCCTGAACTCATTTTTTGCTCACAATTAAATGGTTTCAAGTATTTCTGTCTAACACAAATAATCCTATTTATTATTAATCATTTGTTTGAACCCAGTTAAATGGTTTCAAGTATTGCTATATAATACAAACAATTTGATTTAACTTAAGTCATTTGTTTGAACGTAGTTTAAATGGTCAAACAGTTCTATTTGACTCATAGATAGGACCCGATCAGATGCTAACACTCCGAGCCAGAGTGGACCTGGGTGCTATGGCAATGAAGGTGTACTCCATATTCTCCAAAGCTCTAGTGCAGGAGCCTCACCATCAGGTGTCATATCCAGGATACTTTTTTGGTCTGGGGACTTAGCCCTCTTTAGAGGTGCAATATTGTATTCTACAGCCCCAGCTGATAGGGCTGGCTTTGGAAGTAGGACTTGACCTCAGTTCTTGACACTTTACAGCTTGACTACATTCATAGTGTTAATAGTGGGGTCTGTAGGGTACACTTAATAAATCAATGAGATGGCCTTCTTCTGCAAAGAACTGGCAGTCACTATATATATATATATATATATATATATATACTCACAAGGTGTGTTTAAAAAGTATCAAGACTGAAGTTGTATTTACCAAGACAGAAATGAACTATGAATGAAATGTTAATTTTCTTCAAAGTAGTTTTGTCTTTCAATACACTTATTCCAATATGTTTTCAATTGGTCAGTTTCTCTCTTTGTTTTGTTCTCTTGTCTCTCTAAGTTTTCCATTTGCCAAAGAACCTCTTAAACTCATATTTCAATACCATCTTAAGCTCAACATATTTCAATACCATCTTAAGCTCAACATCTTCTGATGTCTTTAAATTTTGCCCTTGAGATGAATTTTCAATTGAAGAAACAAGAAGTTGTATGGAGCTAAGGAATCTGGTAAACATGAAGGGTGTTGCACTTGCACAATCCTGTGTTTTGCCAAAAACATTTTTTGTAAAAATACTGAGACTGTCTTTATTTATTTATTTTTTAAAAATTGGCACTGACTCAGTCAGACTTCATCTAAACTACAATCCACATGACTAGACATCATCACTTTATTATACAAATTGCTCAACTTGGCACATATCTTTGTTTGTATTTTAGTTTTAAAATTTTTGATTTAAAAAAATTTCAAAGATTCATTTCTTATATGTTTTGATCACATCTCATATATACACACACACTACCTTTTTTGATTCCTTTCTCAACCCAAGCACTACTATGTTCATAAAGATTTAGATAGATAGATAGATAGACAGAGACAGAGACAGATATAGAGACCAAGAGAAAAAGAGATAACTGCTTTATATATATATATATGCAGGATTTATTATGAACAACAATTAAAAAATGACAGGGAAGTCCCAATGGTATAATGGCTGAAGTGTGGGAGTGCAGCCTCAAAGTAAGTGAGTTTGAACTCCAGTTGTGCTATTATGTTCACTTTTCGACTGATACCCAGGAACTCTCTTATCATCAAAGGTATGGGTTAAATAGTATCCCTGATGTTCAAGGATGGCTTTGGTATTAAATAACCCTCAAAGGTTGAAATGACATTAAACATAAAACTGAAACAACCAGATAAAAAAAAGATGTCACTAATTGGGAGTGGCAAAGGTAGATCTTTAATTTTTTTTTTTCATAATAGTGAATAATGTCATCATTAAATCTTTAAATAAAATCTCAATATTTTGGGGTCATGCCTTGTACTGTCAAATTGTTTAAAAATATAATGAAATTACCATTAGCAGAAACAACAGATAAATGTAATTTTTGTATAAAGTTATTTACTAAGTTTTGCTTTGATTTTAAGTCATTTTACATCTAAAGTTATTTATTAAGCATAGTTTAATTTTAGCCGTGCGTAGGTATACCTATAGTATGAGGTACCCTGAGAGGGTAAAACTCTCTATTTAGCAGTAATTTCTTTGAGATAAACTTGTTAATCTATCTAGTGTGACAAGGTGCCCTAGATTTATTATAATGTTGGTTTAGTAAAATGGTAATTCCTGTGTATGAAATGAGTGAGGGAGAGGCTCTCTGTGATTGGATATACTAATCATGTGATGAGCCCAGAAATCTTGGCGCAAAAATCCAAATTTTTTGAGTTTTTGGTATGACTTGACATGGGATTGAACCCCGGTCTTTCAGACCATTGGCAAACACTCAACTCATACACACAGACACACATACACACAAGAGTTATTCAATAAATAAGGTAAATTTTGCCATATAATAACTAACATTTTTTTCAGGGAAAAGTTTTTGGTTTTTTCAATATCTTTAAAAGATATTTTTCCCATCAAAAAACAAGCTGTTGTATTCCTTTACCATGGAATTCTTTTGAATGAATTTTTAACCATTTGTTCATTACCCCAGTTGGCTGGGGCTGTAGAATATACTGGCTGTATCTCTGCAGAGGGGTAAGACCCCCACCCCACAACAAGTGTCCTGTGGCCCATTTTGCTGGGGCTGTAGAATACACTGACTGCATACCTGCAGAGGGGTAAGACCCCCAACAACAAGTGTCCTGTGGTACAGTCGGCTGGGGCTGTAGAATAAACTGACTGCATATCTGCAGAGGGGTAACCCCCCAACAACAAGTGTCCTGTGGCCCTGTTGGCTGGGGCTGTGGAAAACATCGACTGCATCTTTGCAGAGGGGTAACCCCCCACACCAAGTGTCCTGATATGACATTAAACAATCTGATAGTGAGGCTCTAGTAATGCTGAAGTTTTAGGGAATGTGGAGTATCTTTTCCTTGCTATCACTCCCGGGTCTACTTTGGCCCGGAGTGGTAGCACCTGATAGGGTCCAATCTATGGGTCAAATAGAACTGTTTTGTGAAAACAAATGACTTAGGCTAAATTGAATTGTTTGAAATAAAGCTGTTTGATCAATTAACTAGGTGCAAATAAATGACAGACGTTAATTGAATCGTTAGTAATCCATAACAATACTTGAAACCATTTAACTTTTACTTAAGCTAAATTGAATAGCAAGTTATAGAATTATTTGATCATTTAACTGTGTGTATCTAAAAAATGTATTTACAAATCATATATTTAATATGTGTAAAAACAGGATTTGGCATTAAATAACCAATAATGGTTGATATGCCATAAAACCTATCCAAACCATTCATTTGCTCATGGTGCTCTTCACTTCATCATCACTTGAAAACTTTTTCCTCACATAAATTGTTCAAGAGGGCCAAACAAATGGTAAGCAGATTCGGACAGATCTGGATTGTAAGGAGGACATAGCAGCTGTTCCCAATCAAACTGATTGATGGTTT
Organism: Sepioteuthis lessoniana; assembly: GCA_963585895.1. NCBI lineage: Eukaryota > Metazoa > Mollusca > Cephalopoda > Myopsida > Loliginidae > Sepioteuthis > Sepioteuthis lessoniana. Next base: position 72,562,053 of record OY757918.1, on the reverse strand, counting down.
CTACTGTTCTTGCTGCATATAAAGACTTTCATTGTCCTAAGGTTATCATCATGCACTATTTTGTGTGTTGTGCCATCAGAAATTCCCATTTGTTGACAAATGTCCTCCATTGTAATTCTTCTATTGCCCAAAATCAGCACATTAACTGAATCCACCATTTCATGTGGGTTTATCCTTTAGAGCCTGACAAGCCAGTCTTTATCTTGCATACTATTTGGACCTTCTTTAAATAATTCAGGCCATTTGTGAACAATTTTTTTTTTACAAAAACAGGCTTCTCTATACACATCACACATTCTTTTCCATGGTTTTGACTTCTCAGCTACCAAAGATTTGATGACAGGCCTCTGTTCAAACATTTTTGTGACATTGAAATAATTTCTGCTATAAAACAATTCCAAACAACACAGAAAAAAAATTCTGGGTAAAAAGAAAAATGTATATATAGATAAATAAATATAATAAGTAAAGTTGGCAACTATAGTGGAGGGCAACTCGAAGGCTCCCCTTTTAATAGCTACTCCACCGAGATGTAGGGGAGGGTGCTACTCCTTTCCCTGTTTTGCTCCACTTTACCCTTGATCCACTCCTTATAATGCTGAGTGTTAAGCAAGGAGTCATCAAATACCATTTTTTGAGTTTTTGGTATGACTTGACCTAGGATTAAATCCCAGTCTCCCAGACCATTGACAAACACTCTAACCATTATGCCAATGGGTTAATATATATGCATACATATACATACATATATACATACATGCATGCAAATATATACATATATATGCATCTAACTGCAGGCAAAAATTGAATTATTGGTATTACATAGCAATACTTGGAACCATTTAACTGTGTGCAAATGAGTGAATAGTATTGAATAGAATTATTAGTGTTAGATAGCGATACTTGAAAACATTTAACAGTGTGCAAAACAATTAGCTCCCACTCATTGATAAAATTATATACAAAATATTCACTTACTAATCATATATATATATATATATATATATATATATACGTGGTGCATTCAATAAGTTTCCAGACTTTTTTGTACAGGCATTTAAAATTGTCATAGACTCTTGAAAATTCAGTATCTTTTTGCTATACATCTTATGAGATGACTGACCAATTTTTATGATTTCAGGTTCAAATGAACACCTACAGCAGGAATTGGAATACATCCTACTAAAGCCTGATTGTCACAGCTGGTGAATTTCAAAAATGCAATCTGGACTTTAGAAGAACGATATGCAATAAAATTCTGTTTTAAACTTGGAAAAAATGCCATGTGATGAAAGCTGGATCTACTGCTATGACCCAGAGACCAAAAGACAGAGTTCCAAGTGGAAGCATGCTGGCTCTCCTGGACCCAAGAAGGCCAGACAGAGAAAATCCACCCACAAAGTTTTGATGATCCCTTTTTTGATAGCACTGGCATGATCTACATGCACTGGGTTCCCACTGGACAGACAGTCAACAAGGAATACTATGTTGAGGTCTTAAGGGAGTTCAGGAAGAGATTCCGTTGGAAGAGGCCAGCACTCTTCAAATCGGGTCAGTGGTATTTCCACCAGGACAATGCACCAGCCCACAACTCCATCCTTGTCACAGACTATTTGACCAAGATGGGCATCAAGACAGTTCATCACCATCCCTATAGTCCAGACCTTGGTCCCTGTGATTTTTGGTTATTCCCTAAGCTCAGAGGATGTCGTTATGAGACAATTGAGGAGATGAAAGAGTCTAAGACGAAGGTCATTGACACGCTCATACAAGAGGACATCCATGGGGCCTTCCAGAAGTTGTTGGAACAGTACAACAAGTGCATGGCAGCCGGAGGAGATTCCTTCAAAGGGGACTAGAGTTTCATGTGTGTGCTATCAATAAAAGTGCCCATAGGAAAAAAGTCTGGAAACTTATTTAATGATCCTCATATATATATATATATATATATATATATATATATATATATATATATATATATATAAGGTATTCTTCAATCAAGTAAATCCAGAGTAGGGAACAATTCTGTCAGGACAAATAAATTCTTCAAATTTTGAATATTTAAATATTCCTGGTAAAGAGCTCAATGTAAATAAATTCAAAGAGCAAATAATATAATTTCAAGATAAAACCAATATTCAGTCACATTAGGATAATAAATTTATGGGTAAAGGCTACACATAGCTGAAATGGATTTCATTTCTTGCTCTCCTTCCTTCCTTCCTTCCTTTGACTATCCCTCCAATCTGGTTATAATTTATTTCATTTTCCAATTGGATCTGATGAAGTCCTGTTAAAAATTATTTTAGAGTCTTTGAATCATATCAATACTCTCAACAGGATGGAAATGAATTTATTATCCTAATGTGAGTGAACATTGTTTTTTCTTGAAATAATAATAATAATAATAATAATAATTATATATATATATATATATATATATATATATATATATATATATATATATATATATATATAAAACCATTTAACTGCATGCAAAGAAATGACTGATGTTAAATTAAATCATTAATGTTATATAGCAATGCTAGAAATCCTTAAACTCTGTACAAACACATGATTAATATCAAATAGAATTATTTGTGTTAGATTAGAATACTTGAAACTCTTTTACTATGTGCAAACAAATGAGTTCTGGTTTGTTTAAAATGTTACTTAATAATCATTTGTTTACAAATCATATATATTTAATATGTATAAGTAGGATTTAGCATTACATTACCTATAAGGGCTGATATGCCATAAAATCCAACCAACTAACCAAGCATGAATATATACATGTATATATACTGCAATATATATATATATATATATATATATATATATATATATATATATGCATTCACACACACACACACACAGATGTGTGTGTGTGTGTGTGTGTGTGTGTGTGTGTGTGTGTGATTTGGCAGCAGTCTTTCATTTAAGTATATTTGATTAAATGATAAAGACACATTTTGTCAATATAATTTTGTTAAGATCCTTTCAAGTTTCGGGACAAGTGTTGTTTTGGTTTTAGGCTGGAATTGGTAGATGAATTAACCAAAATTGTCCCGAGCACTTTCGGACACTTCACAGGCCATCATCAGGGGTTATTTGCAAGAACAGTAAATAAAAAAAGTTGTATGAAAAGACTGCTTTATGTTATAATAGCTCAGCAGGTATAAACCTAAAAATATTAGAATCATGAACACAATAAATCTGTTATTCAAATTTAATGTTTTCCACAATCTTCAGACAGTTGTGCAGTCTTCTGAGTAGTGTGTATGTGGGTATATATATATATATATATATATATATATGTAGAGAGAGAGAGAGAGAGAGAGAGATAAATAGATAGGAACAGACTGATAGATAGATAACGTTCTGGACGCATGCAGATCACACACACAAAATCATCATAAGTTGTAAGTTGTACTGAAGATTGCTTTAGTTTGAGCATTTTAAGTGCATTGCTCTGACAGAAATTTCGCTGTGAAGTGCTGTTCTTGTGGGGGGCACTGTTACAAACATAAATGAGATTTTTAGAAATAGACAGGTAGATGTAACGTTATTAAAATCCCCATGAGTGTGAATAAAACAATTTTGCTAGAGCACCCGTTTTCTCTTATTCTCGCTCCTTTCTTTCTTTTTCTTTCTTTCATTCACCCCCGCCCCTATAGTCGCACCCGTCATCCACATGGTGCCTATATCCCTGTTCTCCTTTTATGCTCGTATTATAGCCAACACTCCTCTCTCTCTACGTCTATCGTCACTTCGTCCACACGTTCGCACACATAAACATATAGAACTAAGCCAACTGTATTATTTTGTTCTTCTTTTCCTTCCACTCTTGAAATCCTACCACCACCTGAACTGTTAGCTTCTGTCCTACAAGCAGTCATGATGAAGAGATTAGCAATTCTCCCCAACAGCCTGGTTGATTCCTCAACATTTTTCCCCAATTTTTCTCCCCAACGCACGGATCTTATCTAGTTAGTATTTCTTGTCATCGTCTTACTACAGTCAGAGAAAAACAAAACACTAAACAAAACAAAAATAACTAAATACACCAAATACCAAGGACGGAAACTTCTAACAGGTGAGAAATACTAAGATGAAGAGTGAAGAGATGTGTGTTGTTTTTTTGTGTACAAACGACGTATACCTAAACATACCTTTATCCTTTTCTTAGGTTTAGTCTTTTACTTATGATAGTTGTAAAAACAAAAAACAATCTGTTAAGGGACATTGAACATTAAATAAGCTATACTGTAAGTCTGGTTTATTTATTATTTATTTGATTATTATTAGCAGTTTAAAATGTTTATTTCAGCCCATTGACAAGTTTATTCTCACTATTTCTCACAGGACAATTTAAAAGAATTAAAAAAAGAATCTTATTCTTTAATCCATATAAAACTAAGTAAATATTTATTTTATTGTTAAATTTTTACATACCATCGTGTGTAATGGGAAATATTTTTGGCAACTATAACGATAATTTGAACATATGATAATTCGTTGGACATGTGCGCGCATTTTTATGGAAGATCCGAAAAGGGTTATTTTTATTTATCTTCAAAAAATAATTGTTTTCTCTCGTTATGTGTGTGTGTATATATATATATATATATATATATATTATCATTCTTATTTTACCCAGCTGCCCTGAATTTGTTTTATTGTCATATTTTGAGATCAAAAAGTTTTACCCTCAAACTCTTTTCTTTTAGTATAAAGAAAGCTCCTTACATCACTTTTATTTTTATTGCTACGATTACGTTTAGTTGGGGGTTGAGTTTGTTGTGTCGTCTTTTTAGAATTTGAATGTTTATTTAGTAAAGAAAAAAAAATCTTTTTCTGTGGTATTCAAATTTTTTTTTTTTAATCACGGCTAAAACTGTACTTAATTTTTAAGGGTATTTTACATTGAAAAAGAAAGGGCTATTTTCTTAATTCTTTTTTCTTTATAGAAGTAAAAAAAAAAAAAAAAAAATCTGCCTGTGTTGCTATGAAATAGCTTTTATCTTTTAGGATAAACAAATAAATACCTACAGTTCTGACTGACGTAAAACGAAGATTTATATAAAATTCAGTATTTGTTTGTTTCACTTAACATTACCCCCCCCCCAAAAAAAAAACATCCTCTCAGTACACAATTGGAATTCTTGTTTCTACCTAGACTGACTGACTTTTGGAGGGGAGACCCCCCCCAAAAAAAAAACACATTGCTCTCAGAAATCTAGCTTTTGTCAGAAAATTGTTATTATAGTTCAGTTTTGGTCGGATTGTTTGGTAGATTTCCATACCAGTCATCTTTTTATCCATTTTTTCCTATTCTCGACATAAGACAATGAAAATAAACAAAATTTGATGGATACATTAAAAAGGTATATGAGAAAAATGTTTGAATGATTTAATTCGGGACATTTTTACGGCAGTCATTTTAAAGCAGTCAAACTAAATATTCGGTTTACGTTCCATCAGTTATCGACTCCAATAGCGCGATATGAACGTTTTTCTTCTCTTTTTTTTTTTTTGTTTTGTCATAAAAATTTCTTGTGGTTTTTAAAATAATTCCCTTTATTAGACTTGATTGTTTGTTTCATTTTATTTTGTGATTACGAAACAAAGCAAGGTATATATTTCTTTCTTCTATCAATCTTTAAATTCTTTCTCACAAAAAACATTTGTACATTATTATCCTCCAGCTGTTTGTATTCCACACACGTAAACATTGATTGCTGAAAGGGGGTTCCTTATTTTGAATTTACTATCTAATCGATAGTAATTCTTATTATTGGTTTATACTTCGACTTTTGACAGAATTTTTTGTTTGTCGTTAATTTTAGACAAATAAAAAAAAATCCTCTTTTTGATTATTCTCTTTATTTTTTAAAATAATCGAAATTTAATTTTGAAAATGATTTAAACCTAAAACAGTAAATCCTTTTTACGGAAACTCGTTGATTTCTTTTTTAATTGACTGGCCATCATTCTTTCCTTCTTGGTCCTTTTCATTTTATGTACATTTTCTCTTGATTTATTTTGTTTAGGTACAAATGAAATACTATTATTGTGAGAGAAAGCTTCAGGCTAAGACTTATTTTTCTATACTAAAGAAAAACAGTGTTAAACAAATGTTGTAAAGGGCGTATCCCCAATATGAAGTGAACTAAATATTGACTTAATCACTATTTTTAAATCGGACGCAATTTTAATTCTGGATTATTAAAACAAAATATAGCTTGAATAAATGAACATATTTAAAAAAAATAACGAAAAACAAATTGCAACCTGTGATTTTTGTTTATGTAAAATTAAAATTTTATGTTAAATATCAATTTCCAATAGTTAGGATTTTTTAAATTACTTTTTAAAAATATCAAATGTCTCTACTTACTTAACCGAATTTTTCTTTGAATGGGCTAACTATTATTAAATTTGACCCGACTTTTCAATGTTTCTGTTTCAATAACAAAAATCAGGATGAAAATTAATATTTGACTAAAGAAGCTTATATTTTGTTTTTCACTTATTTGTGTTAAAAAAATTGATATAAAATCTACCCCCACCAAAAAAAAATGTATAACATCGTAGGATTTGGGCACCTCTGGTGGTGTAACGGTTAGCAAGCTAGACTAGCAGACCTACACGAGTGAGTTCGAGTCTCATTGGGCGCCCCATTCATTCGGCCTTGTGCCACATCAAAGCAAAGCGCTTTGTAAATTACATAACATCATAGGATTTTATTAGAGCAATACTCTTAAAATGTTCTTAAGATATTAGGGTATTAATTGTTACTTGTTTACTATGGATTATTACCAGTTACTTCAAACTATATAACAATGTGCTAACAAATAACTTATTGAATAGAAATGATTACTTAAAACCATATAATTATTAGTATTTAATTGGAATACTTGAAACCATATAACTTAGAAAATTATTTGTATTAGATTAGTGTGTGCTAAAACCTCTTAAGAAATAATTATACAGAAAATTAAATAGAAATGTACAAAGAACACAAATCCCTAACTTCGAGACATAAAATAACCCTCCACGGGTTAACCTGTCGTTAAAATCAATTTTTTAAAAATAGCCAAAACTGTGGGTCGATTAATACACGAGATTGACTTATTTATTTTCTCTATTAAAGTTCTTTATGTATTTCTGTATAACCCAACATAAAACGTCACAACATAGCGAGTTTTTATTAGAGCAATACACTTAAAATGCTCTAACTTTTGTCCCCTGTCCAGTATTTTATAACTGAATGTGAATTTTGTGGAGGTCTTTGTTTGCGCTGAATACTTTTTTTAATCATCCAAATTTTCAATAATGGCGATAATTATGTAATGCTAATTAATTAGTATTTCACTCCCTTCTAAAGAGAAGTATCGTTATCATCATGGAACCCTTATACGAATACTAAAGAAAGAACGAGGAACACTGAAGAAAGAATTCATGTTTGCTATATTTAGACGAAACTGTTCTTCCTTCTCCACCCACTTTTTTAAGCTGAAGTACCTTGCACCCCTCATCAAATAAATAAATAAAAATTTAATAAAATGTGTGTTGCCAGGTAGAAATCCCTACCTTTTTCCCCACCATTACGATCGAGAAAAAGTAGTGAGTTGAATAAACCTGTTAATGTTTTTCGGGATGATTTTATTAAGGTATTTGAAAGTGTAGGTTTAAAATCTGTTTTTATTTTATGGAGGTTTGTTTGACAGTGCTGAACTTTCACCTGCTGAGGGCCTTCTCTAAATATTTATGTTAAGAAAATATTAGTATTAAAGAAAAAAAAAAATGTAAATATGTTATTTTTTAAATTGATTTTTTAATGAAGTAATGATAAAATATATTTTTAAAAAATGCGGCTCGAGGTTGTGTAGCCCTAAGCTATCTATCTTACAGGTAAGTACAGAACTGTTAATTGTCTGGGGTAAATAGTGATACTAAAAAAAAAAAAATCTTAAATACCCTTGAACAAAAGTTGGTATTCTTTAAAATTCTGTTTCATTTTTAATTCGATTAAATTTAGAATTGAACATAATAAGTCTTTAAGATGTCGTAAAATGACTAAATCAAATATTAAACTTTGTTCAATGTAATCGAAATCAGCTGAAAAAAATAAAGATATAAAACAAAAACAAAAAAAAACAATCTGACCCATTTATGTTTTGTCTTTGAGTAAGAAAAAACGAAACCAAACAAAACAAACTTGTTACTTTACGTATGCTCGAAGTAAATAACTCTACATCTTAAAGGAATTCAGTATTTTCCGCTAATCCTTAAGTTAAAAGATAATCATTTATAAAAACACACATACGCGCACAAAACAACTTTTTTTACTTAAAATAATAACCTACAGTCAATGACTGAAGATCTTCATTTTAAAATCAACACACACTTATTAATCAACACAGGATAAACACTTTCTCTAAACGACAGATCAAATTGCCAGCTGCTCAATTTACTTCGTTGTTGTGCTTCCATAGAATGAAAAATAGGTCAGTCTGCTTTCATTTCTTTGGTATCCCAATCGTTTTAGAGAACAATCTGCATTGAATTTCCAATATTTGCCGCTATTAAAAAAATATTCGCAGTTTTTGTACGGAATAAAATCAATCATAGTTTATTACACTGTAGTTTGTGCTTCAAATATGTTACTTCTGCCAAGAAAAGAGTTATTGAATAAGGCTTTAGTCCCACTCTTTTATTTATTTTTTTCAGGAATCTTGCTAAAAATAAGATAGTACACTATCAGAAGCAAAAAGATTCAGTACTCCACATGGGGATGAAGAAAAATAACTAGGCAGTGAACTCGGTACTATTCGGTGTGTAAAGTAAGGCAGAAGGCTTGAATTTTGATACTAGTCACTTACTAGTTGTGGCACAAGGCTAGAAGTATGGGGCGCCCAATGAGAATTGAATTCACTAACAATGGTCTGTTAACCACATGAGGTAGTACTATTCTATGGTTCAAATAATTTAAGAAGAACCAAAGTTTTATTTGTTTATCTATACAAGTTTATTTCTTAATCTCTAACTTTTCTGTATTTTAGTTTTAATATATTTAGAGCTTGATGTGTTATTTGACCTGTCTGATATGAAAAAAAAAAGAAGTTCTTTTTTAACAGTAACCTAGCGAAAAAAAGGCACATAATTTTAAAGCCATACATCTGAAATGTTCGAGACTTAAAGAATGAAACAATTTTAGTTCAATTTGCAACTGAATACTTTGTGTGGGTGTCTTTGGTCTTGCTGAACGTCATTTTTTTTTTCTCAATCTCTATATACTAAAATTGTGTGAGAATGTGCGAGCAAGTGAGTGTCTCTATATATTGTATTGTATGTATAAGCTTTTTTTTTTTTTTTTTTTTTTTTTTTTTTTTTTTTTCCATTTGTGTGAGATATATATATAGTCAGTAATCCATCCAGTAAATCCGAAGTTGGGAACAATTCCAAGCAGGACAATTTAAATATAGAATATCAAAGTTTATTTTAATGTGACCAGTTGTTATCTTATTCATTTTTTTTATTTTGAAAAAAATATATATCTGTTTGTGTGTAACCATAATCAACTAAATATTCTTAAAATCAGTGCACTTATAACGCTCTAATCTAGAGAATAAAGGAATTTCCTGTTCAATGTGCAAATGAACATCATTATTTTCATAATTTAAGATCTTGGGATAACTATGAACTATTAATTAGAATCTTTTGCTCCTTCCTAAACAGGATTATCGATATCATCATGGACTACTGTTACTATGGGAACTCTACAGGATTAAAGGTTATTTATTTAAAAAAGAAAGGAATCTAAAGCCATGTTTGTATTTGGTACACATTCTGGTAATTGCTTTTAACTGTTGTCAGTAAAGTTCACAGGGGTGTAAATAATAAACTTTGATCTTTCCCTCTTCACATTTTTTTTTCTTAATAAACTCTTGAGAGGAGTTTGGATTAAAAAAGCTGGAAAAATCTCATAACATGGGTAAGAATTAAGACTTCAGGCATTGAATTTTAATTTTACTTTTTCATTATTTTTGTCCTTGTTTTTCCATTTTAAAAATTTTTTAAATCTGTATTTCTATTATCAAATAACTTCTTTTTTTTTTTTCTAAAGATATCTTGTAAAGTCTTATAAAAAGGGATATTTCAGAATTCACTAATTTTATAAAATAATTCACTTACAGTATAATTGTTTTTAAATGTTTTCTTTTGAAAAAATATGGTTGTAAACGATGCCGAAAAAGATTCAGATGTGTTCAGTCTGTTTACTTAATGGAATGTTTTAAATAAGTATATGAACAACACATCATTAGTGGCCATCACACTCAATCAGGGATTCTGTTAGGTGTATGATCCAGTAATTTTTGTTCTCTTGGGATAAATACTAAATTGTAAATTCACCCCCTTCCATGGACTCCTATGGTTTTATTCATCCTCCCCCACTGGGAATATATATGAACCTCTTTAAGAAGCCCTAGCTTAAAGGTTCAGTTCTATCCCTTCAGGTGTAAGGGGGATAGGTTGTTCCTTCTATCAATGCCTTTCGTCTGTTAAACTTACTTAAACCAGTATCATAGCCGGCTGGCTATTCAAATCTAAAATCCTTGTTGAAAAAATGCTGCTATCCATGATGGATTTTTAACCCCTACCAGAAACAAGAGGTCTGATACCAACAAATAATATCATCCCTATGTTGACAACTAAATTTTCTGTTATCAACATGAAGATTATTTTCAAGATAAATTAATTCTGCAGACCATCTCGGATAGCTTATAATCGCAGGAGAAAACATGACATTTGTAAGCTCCTCTTGTTAGTATAATGAGAGATTTCATTATAACTAATATTTAAGAGAATTCCTGTCTGTGACAATACAGAATTTTCACCACTCAAGCCGTTCAATATACTACCCTTTCCTTCTATATAAAGGCAGTCATTGACCACAAATTTCAGCCGGCTGCATGGCCATGAGGGCTTTGGAACAAAGTATTGTGTAACCTTTGCATGACCAAGTCTACTCACTTGACTCCTCTCCTGCGTTGAGCTTCAACTGAACTTTTATGCTTGCTTGTGATCCCGCTTAACTATAGTCAATCCAGCGTGGTTGCTAAAAATGTTGTAACTGTTAGTGATCCTGCTTAACTGCGGTTGATCCTGCCAAGAAGGTTAAATGTTAAAGCCCATTTGTGATCCCATTTAACTACGATTGATTCAGCCACAAGTCCTTTAGCTGTAAGTGATACAATTAACATATTCTAAGTCCCACTGATAGTGTGTATCAGAGTAAAAGTAATTGTTTGTTCAGTGGCTTAGATTTATTATTGACTTTTCTTTTTTCCCTCAGCTGAAACTTTAAAGGTTAGGTTGATTTGGTTTAATGGCCTATCAATTGTTGATGGATATTTAAAGCCAAAACCTGTTTATATATATATATATATATATATATATATATATAGTGTGACGTGGTATGCTATAGAGAGAGAGTGAAGGGTAGGTCAATACCCTTACCCTTCTTTATTTGAATCAACAGGCATTAAGAAAGATCGAATAACAGGGACTGACCGTTTAAGTGGTAGGAGAGAGAAAGGGCAAGCTATCTGCACCCTATGTTGAATGAAAGAAGTCAAGGTCAATCAAGTGGCGTGATTCAGCAAGGTGGTGGAAGAGGAAAGTCAGGTGATTGGTCCACAGGCTCTTTGTGCCAAAGAGGCCATCATGCGTTAGAGAAATTTGAAGGAGAATTTTAGTTTTGGACAGAAGCCAGCGTTAGAACAACATGCTGAATTCAGCTGACTCCGGGAAAAGTCACTCACATGTAAAAAGGAGAGAAAGAAATCTAAAAATTGAAAACCCGTCAAAGATAAGTACAACTCAAACCGTTTTCCTTCTACAATCCTTAAGTACTGGGAAGTTATATGTATTCAAAAAAAGAGAAACTGTAAAGGTCCTGTTTCATCAATAGTCAATTTTATTGAATGAACATTGCTACACGCCTCAGTCCGGCGGCTTAGACACTTTTACTTAAGTAAGAGAAAAAGGGAGAAAGAAGAAAAAGGACTGTTGAGACATTTTTGTTTGATGTTTTCCTGTTGGCTTAATATTGCCTGTATTTTAAAAAGAAAAGAGAAAAGAAAAAGGAACTGTTTCTTAAATCTCATCATTTGTTTGGTTGTTGCATATTAACATTTTGTTATATTTTAAATGCACCCTTGTGTTGAAATCTTTTGGTTGTGTTATTCCCCCTGTCAATTTGACTTCTTGTACATGTATCTTGTCTCAGCCTCGTACCGCTTTCATTAATTCTCGCTAATGTCTTATTGCCTCCTTAAACATTACAAGAGGATTTTGGAAATCTGTCTACAGCTAATATTATCTAACGTAGAAGTTTGTTCTTCCATGATCTGAGGGGGTAGGAAGACAGAGGACTTGGGGGTGTATGTGAAAGTGAATTGGCACCCCCTTACCAACATCTGAGGTCAGTCTAACCCAAAATTAACCTCCACATTATTTGTCTGTTTATCATACACCCAAAATAGGAGTCTTGATCAGGATTTATTTTGTAGAGTGTCAAGTGCCAGACTGCTCTCGGCGACACACATTCCACGTAACAGCCTTCTACAGAGGACAATGACCAAGATTTCGATCTCTTCAGGTCAGAGTAGAATTCAACATAACAATAGTAAGTAAAGTTGGCGACCATAGTTGAGGGTGACCCAAAGACTCCCTTTTCAATAGCTACTACACGAAGGTGTTGAGGAAGGCGCTACTCCTTTCCCAGGATTGACCCACTTTACCTTTGATCTGTACCTTTTATAATGCTGAGTGTTAAGCAAGGAGGAATCAAGTACCATTTTTTTGTGTCTTTGGTATGACTCAACCTGGGATTGAACCCATGTCTCCCAGGCCATTGGTGAATAGTATTATATAAAGATAGGATTTGGCTTTAAATATCCATCAATTGATATACCATTAAACCAAATAACCGAACCATGAAAGTTTCAGCTGGGGGGGGGAACACACACACACACACACACACACATATATATGTATCTAAGTGAATAGTTTGTTGGTAACTTGATTTTTAAATGAGTTATGGCCCATTTGTTTGCACACAGTTAAATGGTTTTAAGTATTGCTATTTAACATTAGTAGTAATTTACTAAATGCTTTGCTCAGATGTGGCACAAAGCTGTATGAATAGAGCATCCAATGAGAATCGAACTCACTCATGAAGGTTTGTTAGTCTAGCTTACACCACCAGAAGTGGCCCAGTTGGCTGGGGCTGTAGAATACATTGACTGCATCTCTGCAGAGGGGTAAGACTCCTCCCCAACGAGTGTCCTGGATATGACACTAAACAATCTGATGGTGAGGTTCCAGTGATGCTGGAACTTTGGGGAATGCGGAGTACCCCTTCATTGCCATAGCTCCCAGGTCCACTGGCACAGAGTGGTAGCACCTGATTGGGCCCTCTCTATGGGTTAAATAGAACTAAACTGTATACTTATGCTAAACTAAATTGTTTGAATTAGAATTGTTTGACTAAACTGAATAGCTTGAAATAGAAATGTTCTTGACAATTAAACTGTGTACTCATGCTAAACTGAATTGTTTGAAATAGAATTGACTATTTATATAAAAATGGATTTGTCATTAAATAACCTACAAAGGTTGATATGCCATGAAACCCAACCAACCACCGGGAGGTACCTATTATTTAACATTAGTAATTCTATTAAGTATTTCTATTAAACATTAATAATTGTGATATTAATAACAATCCCTAGTAAAAGATCAAACGGTTCTATTTGACAAATAAATGTGACCCTAACAGATACTACCACTCCAGGTCAGAGTAGACCTGAGAGTAATGGTAATGAAGGCGTACATTACATTCCTCAAAGCTCCAGGAGTGGAGCCTCACTATCAGATGGTTTAGTGGTATGCTCAATACACTTGTTGCATGGTGTCTTACCCCTCTGCACAGATGCAGTTAGTATATTCAAAAGCGCCAACTGACAAGGCATTGAAACTTTCAAAATTTACATAAACATTTTATTTTTCTTTGTGGTTTTACAACTCTGAGGATATATTGATTTGGATTTTACATATATCTTTTTTGTTTCTCTTATTACTGAAATATTTCAGCTAACCCTTTCTCTAACCTTTTCAGGTATACAGTCCATAAGGAAAGAGTAGAGGGTACATTTTGTAATCAAGAGCTGCTCGGACTAACAATTATTGAAATTGGAATGACTTGGTCAAATTATGCTAAAAGTAATGGTTCCTTCCAAATCACCAAAATTAAGCATCAAAGAACTTGTAAGTTCTGAGATGTGTGACCACTTGGGAACAATAATTACTGTAAGCAACCTAGAATCTGTGTGCCAGACTAAGCAAAGTTTAGTATATAACGACGACTAATCAGATGATTATCTGATTTAAGCTGCAATGAGCCTGGTCAGTACTTAGATGGGTAACCCCTTCGTAATAGTAGGTACTGTAAGCAGTCTGAGTCCTGTGTGCCAGACTAAGCAAAGTTTAGTTAATAACGACTCTTGAAATAGGAATTTAATTGTTAGGTATCTTTTTGCTTTTTGTGCTTGAAATAAACTATGTATTTTAAAGACTAAATTAGCTCTTTAAATTTTTTTTTACTTTGTCTCATTCTGATCATACATTTTTTTTTTTTGGTTTGGTTTGCTTTCTTTGTTTAATGACATATCAACCTTTGTAGGTTATTTAATGCCAAACCCATTCTCCTAGAAGAACAGTAGTGGTACTATTTAACCCATAGCTGGAAGGATAAAGGGGTTCATACCTTTCCCAAGGGTATTTGCCCGAAAGTGAACGTAATAGCGTGACTGGAATACGAACTCGCTTACTATGATTCCGCAGTCCATTGCTTTAACCATTACACTACGAGGACATCCCCCACATTTTTTTTTTTTTTTTTTTTTTTTTTTTTTTTTTTTCCATAAAGAAAAAGAATAAAAAAACAAATGAAGTATAATCTAAAATTTATCTTTTTCTTGTCGTTAGTTTCCTGTAAATATCACAGTGTCGCGTGTCTGAGGTTATATGTATTTACCCAACACCTCCACCATGAACAAAGTGTGGCACAAGGTCAATTTTTAAGCAGAACTAAGCTGGTTTGAATTCAGAATTTCTTATTCTCTTTGGTTGCTTTACCAAGACTTAAGAGCTCAGATTACCCTATTATTTACCTATAGCTGGGGGGTGGGAAGAGATGGATTCATGCCTTTCCTAAGGGCATTAGCCTGAAGGGAAATGAAAACAACCTTGAAAACCTTGAAATTTGGTAACTTGTCCATTTCTTAAGATAAGCTTTAAAATTAAGCACAACTTGTCTATGGTAATATTTTCTCCCTTCTTCATGGGGGTGGAATATGACTCTCGCTCATTTATGATATGAGGACCCCCCCCACATAGTACTGTGGAAAAAAATTGCCTTGATATTTTCTTTTAGGGATACTTAAGGGTCAGAAATGAACCCTGATCCTATTTATTTGGGTACCATGTCAAAATCCTATCTTTATGGGATGGAAATGGACCTGTTGAACCTCCCTGCCAATGAGGTTTAGAATGTGCCAACTATATCCCCTCTGTAGAGAGGTGTCCTGGGTATGATTCTAAACTGCATATAATGGTGAGGCTTCAGTTCTAGAGATTTGAGAAGTGTAACATACATTTTCTTTACCATTACTCTCAGGCCAACTCTGGTTCAGAGTGGTAATACCCGTATGGATCAAATAGATCTTTTAAAAATTATTTGTATTTGATGAGAATACTTGATGCTGTATAACTGTAAATTATTTGTATTGAGAATAGTTACTTGAAACTATAATTGTTTATTAAGGATGATCATGAGTCACCTGAAACCATATATCTGAGCAAACAAATGACTATAATGGAAATAATTGCTTGAAACCATATAATTATTAGTATTAGATAGGACTACTTGAAACTATACAACTGTGTACAAATTATTTGTATTAGATACTTGATATCATAATTGTGTGCAAAAAAATTCTTAAAAACAACTACTTGAAATCTAAATCTAAATATGCAATAAATGTAGTTCCCTAATTTCTAGGCATAAAATAATCCTAGACAGGTTGAGATACCATTAAAATCAATCATGAACTCTGTTGTTTTATAGTTCAAGTTCTAAAGGACAAGACACTTTTCATTGGGAACCTTCTTCATCTGGGTTTATTATGAAATCTCTTAAGATTCCCAACAATGACAACCTGGTGATCCAGATTATTGAAGAGATGAGTACTCACTACTTAAATATTAATATCTACTCTCTGATTGTTTCCAATGGTTTAATACATAGCCATGTGCATCTTAAAACTAGGGGTCCTATGCACATTTGCATATAGTCAGTTCCATTGGCATATAGTCATGGATGACAGTGAATAAACCTGCCTCTACTCTCCTTTAGTGAAATAGGAAAGTACAGTCCTGGAGATGGATCTCCAGTTAGTACTAAATACAATATGCTCATAATGGAAAGAGAATGCATTATAACTATGCTAATAATTTGTCATGTCACATACCAAATATATGTGTCTTTGCGTCTGCAGCATTTTGTCTGTTGTTTTAAAATGAGAGTAATAAAAATTGAATTTGTCAAAAATATTTAATGAAAATCACATTCAATATTTTCATTGAGTAATGACATTTAGTGAGAGGGATGTGCTTGCTTTGCTTAGCATGGATTGTCAATTCTTGTTGATATTTTTGACAAAGATACACACATTTTGCACAAGTTTAGATCTGTATTTGATCATCATATTTGTAAGTGCTTAAAATATATTTTTGCAAAAGGTATGTAGCATTTTGATCTCTTTTTGAGACAGCAGTAGATATTCGGATGCCAATCTAAGATCAAATTTCCAGTGTAGTTGCTGTTTAAATGAAATTTTCATAAGTGTGTACTCGTAAATAGAAATACGAATTTGCAGTTCCGTTGCTAATCAGAGAATATAAATTTTCAGTACACCCTTGTAGTGTCAGGACTCCTGCTGTTGATAGTGTGGACCCTCTGTGGTCCTTGGACCACTGTTTGGAAACAGTTGATCTAAGCCATTAAAGTTTCAATGAAATTTATCACAACAATAAAAAATGGTTCAGGTTTTTCTTTGTCTGTTTATTTATTCTTTTTCCAATACTGTACACGGATTGCACAATTACTCGGATTTTTGTAGAAGTGCCAATCCATACATAAACTTATCTTTTTCTTTTCTTTTTTCTTTAAAAATTTTTTTTAAAACAAGAACAATATTAGTTAAACATTACTCATTAAATTCCTTAATAAATACCTTAAGAGGCTCGTCATAATTTACTACATATGACATGCTCCATTTGTGAAACTTAGCCCTTCCAGTGAATATAGTATTCTTTGATCTTTGATAGGGGATGTACAGTTTGATGCTGGAGGGGTTAGACCCCATCTTTCCAAAAATTGCTGTCCTGGGTATGACACTAAACTACTTCCAGTGGTTCTGGAACTCTAATGTCACCACTTCATTATTACTCTTAGGTCCCCTCTAGATCAATTTGATTGTAGTCTGTTTGAGTCCTATTTATGAGTCAAATAGATCTGTTTAAAATCATTAGTATTGGATTGAAATACTTGAAACTTGTTTACAAACAAATGATTGAAACTTGTTTACAAACAAATGATTATTAGTATTAAATAAGAACAGGTTTGTTTACAAATTATCAGGGTATTATTTTACATGAGAAGCCATTCAATTTCAGCAGAAAAAATTTTCTATGAGTTGAAATAATTTGACCAAGGGTTCCCAACTGATTTTGGGCCATACTCCACTTTGGTATTTCTAAAATTCTGATGCCCACCCCATGTAATATTTAATTCCTACTTATTCAAAATTTTACTGTAATTCACTTGAAGGAAGCTTAAAAGGCAATTAACTTGGTCTCTGAACAAGTCTCACCAAAATATTACCATGCCTCACTTGCAGGGCATGTGCCCCATGTTGAGAATTACTGAATTTGAGCCTTAAACTCACTGCAATTTTTTATTTTTTCTAAAAAAATTACTTTGCATTTTATAAGCGGTGATGAAGGGGAGGGGATGTTCACTTTTACATTTCAATTCAAGGTAGAATAATCACCCATTTCCAGAACAAGTATTATAAAAAGACCTCCCCCCCCATACGAAGTAAAAAAAAATAATTTGACCTATTTGATTTTGTTTTTTCCAATGCTAACTCTTCTGAAAATGGTTGATCATTTTACATTGAATTAAAATGTGAAAGTCAACCCCTTATATAAAAAAAGGTAAAACTATTGTTTGTTTGGGTTTTTTTTTTTTGTTTATTTGTTTCTTCAAAAAAAATTTTCTGATAATTTTTTTTTCTTTGTTGAAAAAAAAATTATCAGAAAATTTTTTTCTTCGTAAACTTCAACAGGTGCATGTGTAGAATTTTATCCTGGTTAGTATTAGATAGAAATACTTGAAACCCTACGACAATGTACAAATTATTTGTATTAACTATATTTATTTGAAGCTGTAATTGTTTAAAAAGGATTATCATTATTGCAAGTAATTACTTGAAACTATATAATTGCTTAAAAAAATTGAATAAAACTTCAGCATTAAATAACTCCATAACGTAAAACCAACCAACAAACTATAGTCTGTAAAAAGTTATTTGTTAAAAGTGGATTTACTAATGATAATATTAACCTCATGTGGGTTAATGATGACCCTGGAAGTTAGTTTGATGACCTTATGTTAAAAATGGCATTATTAGTGCTTCTGATTGTTTTAGGTTGTAATTTTAAACTGAGGAGACTTTCTTCCAGTATGAATCATGATCCAGTTATGTATTGTATTTCCTGTTTTTCTTTTTTATTAGTTTTATTTTGTGATAGGGAAGGAGTGACTTTTTACTAGTTGGAACTACTTGCTGCTTTTCCAGTAGTGAAGTTTGACTAAACTTGTGACTGTTGACTTGAATGACATGTGAGTATGTATCATGAACATACAAGCACGCATAATCATCTCCCATATACCCAGCTAAAATACAAGACATTTTTTTAAATACCTTCTCTCACATGCAAACTTCATTGTCAGAGACAAAGCAAATAATAGTTTTTAACTAGTGATTTGAGAGTCTGAAAATATAATTTTCATTTAACATGATCCAAGAGTGTAATTTTCAAAATACCAAACTGAGATTTTATATATATATATATATATATATATATAATGAACAAAAGAATAGACACATAATCGTTAAGTTTGTTTTTTAAATAAATTTGGCTATCATCAGAATAAGTTCATTTTATGACTGAAATATTTCAAGGATTAGCTTCAGATGTGTAATTTGAACTTAACTACTATACTGTACAGGGAAAGGAGTAGCGCCCTTCCCTACACCTAGGTGTAGTAGCTATTGAAAAGGGAGCCTTCTGGTCGCCCTCGACTACGGTCACCAATTTACTTACTCACTTACTATACTGTATGATGTTGCACGAGCTCATAAAAATATTTAATTATTTTTTTGTTGGGAATTTGTTGACTTAAACCCTTAAAAAAAGGAGACAAACCGTTTTCTTTTTGGCAAGCGCAGTTAGTCATTTAGACATGAGATAACTTCCAGTCAAATAACGAAGGAACACATCAGGACTGCTATCAACACATGAGGTGTTTCATTTATTTTATAACAACAATAACTAAACAAGCAAAAGTATAAAGGCAGGTAACTCACCCCTACAAGAAATGGTTTCGGGCAGATAACCTCTGGCCCACTGTATTAGAGTCTGTAGGTATTAACTCGTACTGACTAAAGTGAATTTCAACACTCCTCTTCACTTACAGTCAGACTTGTTCAATAGTTTCTCTAACACCTAACATTTCTCTGAGCTTCACAAATTGTGAGCTCAGAAGTGCTTTTGTCAACATATCAGCAACCATGTGCTTTCACAATATTCAAGTTGAATAGCTTTCTTTTCAACTTGTTCACGGATATAATGGAACTTAATATCAATGTGTTTTGCTCGTCCATGATATTGTGGATTTTTCGCCATGCATATTGTGGATTGGTTATCCTCATATATGAGTGTTGATTTGACTGAGGCTTCATTGAGATCATTTTGAAGACGTTGCATCCATATAGCTTCTTGTGCTGCACTTGCCAATGCCATGTATTCTGCTTCAGCTGTAGATAATGCCACACAAGATTGTTTTTTGTTTCTCCAACTGACAGCAACTCTACTCAATTTAAATAGGTAGCCTGAAGTTGACCTGCGGTCATCCAAATCACCAGCCCAGTCTGCATCAGAATATCCAATGAAATCCGTCACCTTCTCCTTGTCATACAGCAACCCATAGTTTCGTGTACCATTTAGATAATGCACGATGTGTTTAATGGACTTCCAGTGTTCCATAGTAGGCTTAGAACAAGATCTGGCTACATTACTGACAGCATAGGCAATATCGGGTCTTGTTCTTGTTGAAAGATATAATAGACTTCAGATTGCCGACTGATACAATTCTTAATTGAATAACTTGCTGTCCTCAGTGGCTTTGGTTAGCTTTGCACTAGTATCAATTGGTGTTGCTTTTTCAAGACTTCTGCTGTATATGATGGTTGTCTGATCCAGATCTTTCCTGACCCTGGATAAGCAATTTTGACACCCAAGAAGTAATGGAGTTTTCCCATATCCTTGATATCAAAACTTTCTGAGATGCTTTTAATGAATTTTTGGATATGTGTCGAAGACTTGCTTGCCAGAATAATATCATCAACATAAACAGCTGCTATGAAGATCTCTCCTCCTGAAGTTAGTGTGTAGATACAAGGATCATTTTCTAACTGTTTGAAATGCATCTTCTTCAGCTGACTGTTAAGGGCTTCATTCCAACATCTTGGCAACTGTTTCAAACCATATAGGCTTCGATTCAGTTTACAGACAAGATGCTCTTTGCCTTTGACTTCAAATCCTTCCAGCTACTTCATATAGATGTCTTCATTTAACTCAACATTAAAAAATGTTATGGCTTTTAACTTGGCACCACCAGTTTGTTTTTCTCTCATTTTATTTTCCTCGTATAGCAGTCGTTCTGTGACTAAAGCCCATTTAGGTACATCTTGACTTGCTTCAAGTGCTGTTACTAACATATCATAAGATTCGGGAAGGCTAGCCAGGAGATGTACTACTCTATCTTCCTCATTAAGGGAATCGCTGATAACATATAACTCATCGAATGTTTCTGTCATCAATTTTATGTGATTATGAACAGAATCACCTTCCTTCTATTTAAGAGAATATAATCTCCTCCTTAATGCTAGTTTGTTAGCCCACGTCTTCTTCTGAAACTGGTCAGCTAATTTTTTCCATTCTACTCCCGGATCGTCTGGGTCCCCAATTAGGTACAAAAGTAATGGTTATAGAGAGAGTACAATTGTCGCCAATGCGCGATCTTTGCGCGATAAATACTTTGCATGTAATCTCATTTCTGTTCTAGAATCGGGAACAATTTCTGTTCCATTAACAATGTTCCAGACACCATCTCTTATTAATGCCATTTTGCATTGTACCTTCCAAGTAGCATAATTTGTCCCATTCAGTGGTACAAGATTAACAAGTTTTGTCTCCATTGGTATGTTCAAGAATATTTCAATTATAAGTCATATAAAAGATATTTAAATCATAAACGACACAAAAACTTCTTCCAAGAACGACAAATTAAAGATGGCAGAAAAATGTGCTTTTCTAGGCTCGCGCTTTCTGGGCTCCATAACCTTTTGTTGGGAATTTGTTGACTTAAACCCTTAAAAAAAAGGAGACATACCTTTTTCTTTCTGGCAAGCGCAGTTAGTCATTTAGACATGAGATAACTTCCAGTCAAATAACGAAGCAACACATCAGGACTGCTATCAACACATGAGGTGTTTCATTTATTTTATAACAACAACAACTAAACAAACAAAAGTCTAAAGGCAGGTAACTCACGCCTACAAGAAATGGTTTCGGGCAGATAACCTCTGGCCCACTATTATTAGAGTCTGTAGGTATTAACTCGTACTGACTAAAGTGAATTTCAACATTTTTTTTCTCAAAGATGTTGTTAAGTAGGAAGATCAGTCTATAAAATGTAATGATTTTTTAAACATTTAATAAGTATCTGAGGATTAAGATAACTTTGAATAAATTTAATCTATAGTATTTCAAGATATATTCACCAAAATTACATGATAATTGACCTACTGCAGTGTGTGTGTGTGTGCAAGGCTATTCAATAAATAAGGTGATTTTTAAAAAATTTTAAAATTCTTTTTTATTTTTTTTAATTTCCATCTTCTAAGGATTTGGCAGTAGGAATCATTATTTCCAGTTGCACCTTTTTCAAGGAAATCAATTGTGATGGGTCCTTTCCTGTTTCAGAACATAGTCAGCATGACCTTCTTTACTGATCAGTGTTTCCACTTGGACTATCTTTTCAACTCGGGCTTGTTGAGTCCAGCCTATTTGTAAAGATCTTTTGACTGAAACATATGGTTTGCTCTTCTCTGCCAGCAAAAATTTGATGATAGATCTTTTTGATTTTCTGTCATTTTAAATAGTCTTAAAACAAGTATCTTTTGAAGGATTAAATAATTTTTGCTATAAACCAATTCTAAACAAGACAGTCTATATTTATAGAAAAAATTTCTTGACTTTTTTTTTTCCAAATTCCTCTCATTTATTGAATAAGTGTGTGTGGCATAATGGTTATCATAGGAAATGGACTCCGTGAGTCCAGTTTAAGTATTGGACAAGGTAGTTTCAGTTTTGTTTCCAGTAATGCCCTAGAGAAAGACATTAATCCATTTCTTCTCTCTGCACCTCTGGGTAAATAGTAGGGTAGATTGGGCACTTTAACCTTGGTAAGGTAACTAGTCTAGGAGAACGAAAAGTCTGAATTAAAATCAGTTGTATAATAAAGACATGAACAATAAATAATTTTTTTTCTTTTTTTTTTCTTTAGATAGTCCACTTGGCATTTATTACGCTTATTCCAGTGAATTTTTCATTGGTCAAAGCACCTTTTGAAACTTCTCTTTTGTTCTGGTGTCATTGTATTTCTTTTAATGTCTTCAAATCTTATGTTTGAGATGGATTTACTGTTTAGGAAATAAGGAAAAATTTCACATAAACATGGAGAGTGCTGCACTTTCACAATTCTGTTTTGCTAAAAACTTTTTGGTCATATGTGTTTTCATGGCACCCTCTCTTCCATTTACTGTTAAACAGGTGGTTAGATATTAGACCCTACAGTATTGCTAATTTATGAATTGAATCGAAAAATTCTCTTTTCTCTGAATTTTAACACTTTCCTTGACTAAAATCTTACTCTGTGTTGTTTTTGCTGTATTAGGTTAACGTACAGACATCTAAATGTACATGCATTGGATTGAATTGAACACCTTTAAATCTGCATCCCAATGTTCTTCTAACTAAGCTTGATTGGCTTGTTAACTTTTGTCTTGGTAATAAGGAGTCTGCCAACTTTCCTGTTAATAATAGAAATAGAACAGGAGATCCCCTGGGGAGATGTCCACAAGAAGTTGTATATCACAGATGGATGTGAGGAAGTGGTGATATTATTTTACTGTAGATGAAACATTTCTTTTCCTTTTTTTGTACTGTTTGTTTCCTGTCTCAGTCTTTGTAAAAGCAAAGTATTTCAAAATCAAAACAATACCATGTGTGTATAAAGTTTGACATTCTATAATCCATAGGGTGAGGTTGTCTAAAATAATGTTTGTCTGGTTGTCATTGTTTAATTTGTTCTTTGGATATTATGTTTTGTTTTGTTTTTTTTTGTTTTTTTTCTCCATTTTTTTTCTTGTATATACATTAGTACATCAATAAGTCTGTGTCTGAATGATGAAAAAAGCAATTATTTTACTCAGCAAATATTTGTATTTTTAATATAATATCCTTTATTTTTAATGTATTTCAGTGGTGAATGACAGTAAAAATAGCAGATCAAAATTCTACTAAGTACATGTTAGGATACAGACTTATTGATCGACATATCACACCCGAATATGTGCATCTAGGGAGAGAAGATCTTATGGTGTCACAGAAGTACCATTACCCTACACTCCAGTTCTCATTATTTGCTTGATTTTTTCAGTTTGTCATTTGGCACCTGTACATTTTCAAAAGGAATATGTTCTACTTTGCATTGTGGGATATGTGCATATTTACAAGCGTTTTTATTCTTCTCATCTTATTTATTCTGTATATATGAGAAAGAAGGATGCAGATTGATAGAAAGAGTTTATATTAAAGATTTATGAGGGATGCACTGAAAAAAAGAGCCTCTTATTTCTACTGAAACTACAATAGATACTAGATCTCGGTGCTGGTAACAGCATAAAATAGAGCGAGTTTTCAGCTACAAACCCTATTCTTTCACATGGTCACTCTTATTGGCTATACATTTTTGCTAGCAATGAAGATCCTTGGGAGTTTTGTGGTGTAATGGCTCAAGTGCTGGACTCTGGCCTCCAAGGAAGCAAATTCAAATTCAAGTCATGCTATTATGTTCACTTTTGGACTAATCTGTTATCCCCCTCCCCTGCCAGCTATGGGTTAAATAGTATCACTGCTGTTCTCCAAGGATGACTTTGGCATTAAATAATACACAAAGATTGATATACCATAAAAGGGTTGCTCCAATAGTAATGCTTCCTATTTTATTATGTTATTCCATAATGTCTGTGGCAAATGTTACTGGTATGGCAGTAGAGGTTGAACCATCCTGTTGTATTTTTTATTTTTTATTTTTTTTTGCTTTGTTATTGATAGCAACTGAATAGATATCAATCAAAATGATGACTGACATGAAATGTATTGCATTGAATCCTCCATTTCAATGGAAACTAAAAAGTAATGCATTTCAGAAGTGAGTGACAAGATTTATTCATAGAATTCTGTCAACCCATAAAAGAAGTGTCCCTTGATCCAATCATCTACACAAGTTGAGCCAAGGAAGGATGAACTAAGCAGAAAACATTTTCCTGAAAACAGTGCCATCATGAATGCTGCAAAAAAAGTGGGTTGGTTCTATCAAGGCATTACTTTTAAAACTTCTTGTATTATTTCCTAATATTTGTTGGGTGTTCTCTTTGGCTGAAAGGTTCCATTTCTATATAGACATAGGGCTTTACTCTCAATTTGAGCTTTGAATCCCGCTTCTGGGTTATACATTGAAGAACTTGGCTTAAGTACTTGCTCTCTCTTTTAAAAAGAGGTGGGGTCAGATTCATTATCTGACAACTCCCTCTGCTGCTATTTTTAGTATTGTCCTTTAGCATTTGTACACAAAAGGGCTTTTACCCTAAACATTTGATCTTGTGTTGCATCCTAGCCATAGTGGAGAGCAGGGGTTGAGATTAATGATGTCCCAAGAACGCTAGAATATTTGTTGGGAATATTTTATCAGACAGTCATTAATTTTTTTAATTAAAATAAGTAGAACCAATTTTGGGGAGGAATATTTTAATTTAAAAAAAATTTTTTTTTGTATTTATTCATCCAAATCTCGGGAAGACTTTTTTTTTACAATGGGTTAAGAATGACAGAAAAATAACAATTCTATAAAAAAATTGTTGTTTAATATTGCTCGCAGCATTCTTGTGTAGGCAGCACCCAAAGAAACCAGCAGCTGTATGGTCACCTACTACCCATCATGAAAACTATCCAACTTAGATAAACCAGACATGCGGGACACTGCTGGAGGAGTAAGGATGAACTCAAAAGCGACATACTCCTGTGGACCCCTTCACATGGACAAGCAAAGGCAGGATGACCAGCTAGAACCTATATACAACAGCTCTGTGCTGATGTAACTTTGAAGACCTGCCAGGAGTGATGGACTATAGAGATGGATGGTAGAAGAGGGTCAGGGAGATCTGTGCTGGTGGCACATGATGATGATGATAAAAAATTATCTTTTTTTTTTTTTTTTTTTTTTTTTTTTTTGACAAAAGTTTCAAACATTCAAAAAAAATACAAACCCAAGTTATACTAATTTCTGTTATCTAAATTGAATTTCCTGTCATTATTTTGAGGGTTCAAGTTTAACATTTATTTATTTTTTTAGTTAAATTCTTTGGATTAATTTTTGGTTAGATGGTATATCACCCCTTGTGGGTTGTTCAATGCCAATTCCTGTTTATATAATGAATAGTTTGTAGGTAACTTTATTTTTAAATGAATCGTTTGAGCTCATTTGTTTGCACACAGCTGAATAGTTTTAAGTATTGTGAGCACCAATAATTTTATTTAATATTAATCATTTGTTTGCACACAGTTAAATGGTTTCAGTATTGGTATCTCAGCAAAATTGACCCTCAGCCACCATCTTGCACGTTTTTATGATAAATTAAGGTTGGGTATTTGTTTGCCATGAACAATTTAAAGAAACAGGTCAATTGTATAGGTGCTAAGGCCAGGTGTATGACCAGCTGAGCCTTTCCGACTGCCCATCTAGGCCAAAGTGAACTGTTACAGGTCATGTGATCACTTCAGTTGCTGGGTCACAGACTGCTCAGCTACCAGGATCCCATCTTCAAGCATTACAAATTGTCACCCATGACCAACAAGGAGCCTCATTGAACTTACTCTTCTGCAAAGGTGCAGTTGGTGTATTCTACAGCCCTAGATGACAGGGCAGAGATTAGTTTTTATTATACTGCTAATAATTATTAATGATAAAGTAAACAAAACAATAATGTTTTGATTTTGAGACAGCTTAAATTATATTCTGTAACAGTTCCGGGACAGTGATGAAAAAAAAAAATTAATCTGGTGCCTTGGTGGAGAGGCTGAGTAAATATTGGGTTGCTCTTTGATTTGGTTTGGTTGGGTTTTATGATGTATCAACCATTGTAGGTTATTTAATACCAAATTCATTTTTATACAAATAAATGGTTTTATTTCAAACAATTCAGTTTAGTATAAGTATAGTTTTTTTTTTTTTACATACAGTTGAATGTCAAAACAGTTCTTTTTCAAACAATTCATTTTAGCATAATTATGCAGTTTAAACACATGATTAAATGTAAACACAGTTAATTTCAAAAAATTAATTTTAGTGTAATTACAGTTTAGTTCTATTTGACCTATAGAGAGGACTATTATCGGGTTCTACCTCTCTGAGCCAGAGTGGACCTGGGCGCGATGGTAATGAATAGGTACTCTGCATTCCTGAAACCTCACCATCAGATTGTTTAGTGTCATATTCAGGACACTTGTTGGAGGAGTCTTACCCCTCTACTGAGATACAGTCTGTGTATTCTACAGCCTCAGGTGACTGGGTAAAGGAGTGGATTGTATGGATTGAAGTTAGCAAGATTTATCATATTTACCCAACCCCTCTGCTCGGGCAGGATATGACACAAGGTCAATTTTTAAGCAGAGTTTAACAGGTTTGAATTCAGCGTTTTCCTTCTCCTAAACTAGTTGCCTCATCAAGGCTGAAGAACCTAGTCTGCCCTACTATTTACTCATAGCTGGAGGGAGAATAATTGGATTCATACCTTTCCCAAGGGTATTAGTGCTAAGTGAAATGCAATCAGTCTCGTCCAGGATTTGAACTTGTGTCTCCGTGTCAATTTCCTACGACGATGACCATTACACCACTTCCTTTTAAAGTTAGCAAGATTTATTGCATGATTGAATGTGTGCAATGATTTAATTCATACATTTTATATTGACTAGTATGGTTCCTGTCAAAATTATGGTATTATTTATGTATGGATCAACACTTTTGTCTATGATTAGATAAGATTGTCTATCTATCTATCTATCTATCTATCTATCTATCTATCTATCTACACAATCATAATCCAGCAAAAATGGCCCATTTTTATGGGTGATACACTTAAAATGGAGGTGTACTTAGTGTAATGATTATAATTGGAGAAAATGGAATCAGCAACTTGAGTTCAAATCCTGGTTGAGGCTGTTTGTATTTCACTTTATGTTAATGACTTTGGCAATAGGCATGAACCAATCTGGTCTCTACTAGCTATGAGTAAATAGTAGGAGAGACTAGGTTTCTTTTTGTGTATTTTTTCCTCCTTGGTTAGGTAACCAGTTTAGGAGAAGGAAAACTGAGTTCAAACCAGCTTTACTCTACTTACAAACTAATCTTGTCTCATCCTGTCTATGGTGGAGAGGTTAAATAAATACATACACTAAAAATGTTCTTAGAGAATAGAGCAATCTCCAGTCCAATTTGCAATTGAATGGTTATTTGGTGAAACTCATTAAGTTCCTCAAAGTTTCTCTATAATGGAGATAACTATGAAATGCTGATTAGAATCCTTCACTCCTTCCTAAATAGAAGCATCATTATCATCATGGATTGATTTTACAGTGGAAATCCACTAGATTCATGAGTCATCTTGTGCACATCATTTTGTGTGTGTGTGTATATATATATATATATATATATATATATATATATATATATATATATATATATACACACACACACAAGGGTGGGCTGAAAAGTTCATATGAAAACATGTTTGTTGTTTTGACTAATGGGATCCAAACACTGCAACTCCAATGGAATGGCATGTGAACTATAAAGGGGATTATGTTGAAAAATAATCTGCATTTGGTCACATTCCATGATAGTATTTTGGTCAGCCTCTGCACTTTTCAGCCAATCCTTATATATATAATAAATGCCTATTCTTTATTTGAGATAAATTCTGTAGCCAGTGTCATTTTGAGTTGATGACCTTTGCTATTGTGTGAAAAGGTTTTGAGGTCAGCCATATTGATTTCTGTTGTGAAGTTTTAAAAAAATGCTATTTCTGTTATAAAAAAAAATCCATTTCTGTTGTGAGATTAAAAAAAAATCTTAAGTATTTCTTTTGTAGGATTTAAAAAAGTAAAAAGTCCATTTGTTATTTTAAGACATTATTATTTCTTTTTATTTTGAGATTTTTGAAAAGAAAAAAATCTACCATTTCTGCTGTGAGATTTAGAAAAAAAAATGACTCTTTTGTTGTCAGATATAGAAAAAAAAATCTGACTTTTTTTTTTTTTTTTTTTTTCCAATTTATTTGATATCTTTTAACCCTTTCACTACAATGAAAAAAAACTTTTTAGTTTCAAATTTATTTACAAAATTATGCTTTGAATACAACATTTTTATGGGTTATAATAAAATTGAAATTTGACTGGGACATTGTGGTAGTGAAAGGGTTAGATACAAGGGTAGTCCTTCGTTAAATAAGGGGTATCTTTTTTGGGAAAAAATAGCAAAATGATTTTTTTTTCTTTCTCCCATGAATATAATCTCTGCATTTTTTGAAAATGGTCTGTAGCAAAAATTATTTTAATCATGCAAAAATATTTGTTTTAAGACTATTCAAAATTGTAGCAAATCAAACAGTGCTCCTGATGTGAACAGAAGTCTGTCATCAGATTTTTGCTGGCTGAGGGGTGAAAACCATGTGAAATTTACAGAAAAATGTGTGTGTATGGAGGAGCATGTTTTAATCAAATAAAATGTTTACAAATGGGCTAAACATGGGTTTGCAATAACCAGCCCAAGTTGAAAAGACAATCTGAATGGAAACACTGATTCTGCTTTAAAGACTAAGTTTTGGGCACAGTGGTCAGTTAAGAATGTCATGCCGACAGTGTTCTGGGTCATTTAAGGACCCATCACTATTATTTATTTCCTTGAAATAGGTACAACTGTAAACATTACTTATTGCCAATGCTATTGACAAAATTCACCTTACTTATTTGAATAACTCCTCCAACCTCACAGGGGGTGTCCTCGTGGTGTAATGGTTAAAGCGATGGACTGCGGAATCGTAGTATGCGAGTTTGTACTCCAGTTGCGCCATTACGTTCACTTTCGGGTAAATACCCTTGGGAAAGGTATGAACCCCCTTATCCTCCCAGCTATAGGTTAAATAGTACCATAACGTATGATGAGGTTTTATATATTTATTCCGTCAGCAATTGATGATAGTTAATATTCATCATTGTTAAACAACGAGGAACACATTGCATTTTCTAGCGTTACTTTTTACAATATGAAAAATAAACACTTTAAACTGACTGCATCTCCAGCAGAGAATTGAACTTTTATAAGTAGGGTTTAGAACCAGAGAAGTAAGACCCTGCCCCCCACCCCAAAGTTTCTTGGGTATGACACTAAACTGCATCTGATGGTGAGGTGCCAATTCTAGAGACCTTATTGTATGGCTAGTACTCCTTCTTTGCCATTACTCCCAGTTCCACTCTAACCTGGAGTGGTAGTTCCTGTTAGCATACCATGTTGGGGTCAAACAGATTTGTTTAAAAATTCTTATTTTATAGGAATACTTGGCACTATTTAACTATGAATTTATATTAAGAATGATTTCTTGAAGCTGTAATTGTTTTCTTAAGATTATTATCAGTTATTTGAAACCATATAACTGAATGCAAACAAATTACCATTATTAAATTGAAATAATTACTTGAAACCATACACTTGTGTATAAATTATTAATATTAGATAGGAATATCTGAAACTATAATACTGAGCTAATCATTTTTATTAGAAATACTAGATATTATAACTGTACATGAAAACCTATAAGAAGCAGTTACGGAAAAAATGTAAATATGAATATACAGGATGTCTCAAAATAGATGCAATCCATTAATATGATAATGATTTATATGTTTAATGAAAATGCATTGCAAACTAGGAAGGAATATTAATAGCCTGGTATTAATGCAAGTATTACTGACAGAATACGGCTATTATAAAGAGTGTCTCAAAATAGCTGCAAACCATTTACATGATAATGATTTATTCATTGAGAAAAGAAACTCCAGGTCAGCTGGTTTGAGTTCATGCTTGATCTGGATTCTGTATGGGTACAGCTGAAGATCCTTCTTTAAGATTCTTTGCAATGATGCATATGAAAAACCAAGTTCTTGGGAATGTTTTCTGAGGGACTTTTTTGGACTCTTGACAGAATCTTTCATTGTATCCACATTGTCAGGACATCTTGCAGTCAACTTCCTACCAGATCTGGGATTTTCTGCCTTCTAGTTGAGGTTGTTTACTGACTCTATGGTTTGAAAATTGTGCACCGAATGATAAATGTGGCTTTTCTGGGGATAACTGTTAAACTTCCTGCTTTGAATGATTTTTTATCCAAATAAGTAGTAACACAAAATATTTTTTCCTCTCTTGTCTAAAGTATTTCGATCAAGGTTTAATAGTTATTATAATATTTTCGAATCTGAAAAAAAAAAAAGAACGCATTATTATTATTAGTAGAGTTATTAGCAGTCACATGAGTCCCATGTATATTGAGACACCCTATACAATGAACACAATTCCCTAACCTCTAAATATAAAATAATCTTTGACTGGTTGACATGCTGTTAAAATCAATCAATCCTCTTCAGTACACTATTAAAAACCTAGCTACCTAATTTTCTGTATTATCTATTTGTTTATTATTAAAATTCTCATGTTATATATATTTGGGATATGATCAAAAAAGTATTACAGCAAATTTTGTTTTAAAATGTACATAGGGCTGTTTGTGCATTTAAATGATTTATATAATAAAGTGGTAATTTCTAGACATTTCGATTATTGTATGGATATGCAAGATGAGTCGATTACAGTTCTTAATGATTTTTGGTAAGTGACAAGGTTGTGGAAATTCTGCACGTTTTATACTCACCAGACTTATCCTGTGTGACTTTTATGTTTTTTAAACTGAAAAATTCACCTCAAGAGTAAGATTTGACAATGTGGAAAACAATGGTAAAGTTTCTCACTGCATTAAAATTTAAGTTTCAGTGGTGCCTCAACCAATGAATTTGTCAATATAATGTGTTGTATATATATGTGTTGAATGCTAAGAGGACTATTTTGAAGAAAATTGTTTCATTGTTCATTTGTCTCCGTAAATATAGTTCTAGTTTTGATACTTTGTGTGTGTATATATATATATATATATATATATATATATATATATATATATATATATATATATAACTCACACAAAATGCTATTATGTGACATCTTTCATTTTGGTTATCATAATATATGTTTTGTGTGGGTTTGGTTAGGTTTCATTTTTTTTAACCAATTAGAATCATACATAAACCATAATATTTTTTTTATGTATATGTTTTTTTTTTTTTTTTTTTTTTTTTTTTTTTTACATATATATGAAATCTCTTAATAGTCTTAAGAGGAACAATCCATATAGTATTAATATAATCGAATAGTGCTCAATGCACAGCTATTAATATCTAAGAATATATTAAAAAAACTTGTTTTGAGTAAATAGATTTATAATGGAACTCATCTGTTGAGTTTTACTTAAAAAATTATATATATATTACCATAATCCAATTGAAAAATGACCCATTATAGTGAAATTTTTACAAGAGCAATACACATGAAATGTACTAATCTAATGAATAAATCAATTTCTAGTCCAATTTGCAACTGAATCATAATGTTTAAATGTTTTTTTAATCATCTAGATTCTCAATTTTACTGAGGTAACTATGAAATGCTAATTTGAACCCTTTACTCCTTTCTTGATAGAAACATCACTATCATGGACTGCTGTTATGATGGGCATCGCAGGTCATATAGTAATGTTTAAAATTTGTTTAATTGGGAGATATTTTGTTATTTAGTCTTTGGTTATAATGTCAGAATGCCTGTTATGGCTACAAGCTTATAAGATTAACCCCTATCTATGGGTTAAATAGTGCCACTACTTTCCTTCTATAAGGATACTTTTGGTATTAGATAACCCACAAAGATTGATATGCCATTAAATAAACTAAACCAAAACAAACCAAACACATATACAGTATCTCCTATATATATAAGTGTCTTTGGTGTTATATATATTTACACATGTGGGAACCACCATAGTGTTATGGCTAAAGTGTTGTGCTACTGCCTTATAGTAAACAATTTCAAACTTCAGTTATGCTATTATGTTCACTTTTGGACTAATACCCTTGGGAAAAGTATGAACCACCTTATTCTCTCAACTGTGGATTAAATAGTATCCCTGTTATTCTTCTATAAGAATAGCTTTAGCATTAAATAACCCACAAAGGTTGATATACCATTAAACAAAGAAGCCAACCAAACAAACAATTATAAGATTAATAACCGAATTTCTTCAACAGATGAAATGCCAAATTGAGTATATTCATATAAATCTTTTGACTGGCTTTGAATTAGGTTTGCCAATTGATTTAAAAAAGAAAGAAAAAAATGAAGAGTGGGTCTAGTTTGATGAAAGCTGGAATATTTTGTTGGCAAGATGATATTCTTGAAAATAGATACTGCAACCCACTCAACAATAATCAGTCAGACTGGTTAAGATTTAAAATGATCAACCTACTATAAAAATTAGCCGAGTTTGTGTATTTTTTTTTTTTTTTTATTTCATTTATTTGTTTATTTATTTTTTTTGTAAAAGTAATTTCATTTCCCATGGGTGACTGTGGATGTCTGGAATATCTTTCTTGGCTGAAGGAAGAGAAAGAAAATCAAATTTTTGTCAAGATTTAGAATTGAGGATCATTCCACATTGCCATTGGTTGTGTAATTGAGAAATTTCTACAATCTGTCTTCAGTTTCTTGAATTTCATTTGCTGGCAAGAGAAACGAGACATTTATTTTCGTACTCATGACTGGTTGATTGGTTTGTGAAGTGTCTAAATTTCCTTTTGCTAAGTTAGAAACCTGCAAACATGAAGCAAATTTTGTCTTTGCCTATGGGGCAATTTTGCCTTTCCTATGGGGGCAAGCCTTGGAGCCAAGTGGGCTTTCATCAAGGCATGCTGACAGCATGGATTCTTTTAACTCTCTCCATCTGTTCCTATTGGCTATCACTCTTAGTAAGTCCTCTAGATGGCATTCAGTATTCACACAGAACTGGTGGATGAGTTTTTTGCTGATCAGCTAATGCTGGTGTATCCATAAGTAGTAGTCCATTGGAGAATGTCATTCAAGAGTTTGTTCTTACTACTTCAGCAGTGCCCAGCAGTGATTATTTCTGGGAGAGATAAATGGCTATACAGCTGCTGTTTTTGTAGGATACTGCTTCCAGGATTTGTTTAAAGCATCATGCCGCATCATTGTGTTGTTCTCAGCAAGCTTTTTCTCCAAGCATTTTGTTAAAGTCAAAGTAGTGCAGGTACACAATAGTACTGGCATGGCTACAGTTAGGAAGAATTTGTGTTTGTTTTTATCAGAGATCAGATTTTCTCATCGTAGTGAACCTGTCAATAGCAGTGCATGCTTTACCTATGCGTATGTTGGCATCACTTTTAGTAGATGTGATTTTAATTCTTTAAAAAATTTATACATTTTAAAAAGTGGGCACAAGGCCTGAAATATTTTGAGGGGAAGGGGAAGAAAACTTGTGCTATTTAATAGTTTTTCTGGGGAGCCCTAGCTAGTTCCAATCATCTTCATTCAATAGATCCATTCTTTCGTCACCTAACACACAAACAGTCACCATAATACCTCATTCACTCCATGGACAAAAGACCTACTTAAAACCCGATAAGGTGAAATGATATATATACAATTGAACCCCCCCAAAAAACAGCGTGATGGGGGATTGGAGAAAAAAGCCCCAAGAGAACATAAAATAAATTCCGTTTGGTTTCCCTCCCATCCCCTTCTATGATGTGGAGAGCTGACTGTTTTCCAGTCTCAAGGATAGACCGAAAACAAGCTGGGCTGTCCCTATGAGGGAGGAGGCCTATCCTAATCGGGATAAAAGAAAAACATGAAGGGAAGGGAGCGGCCGGAAAATGAGACAATATGGAATACAGTAATGTGTGTTCAAGATCCTCAAAAAAGACGGGCTGGCAAGTGATTAGGGATCTGAGGTATAAGAACTGGTTTACTATATTTCAGAGGTTTGCCATTTGATGAGAGATGTCCCCATCTTGATTAGAGCTCATGAACTCAGTTTTATCAGAGTTCAAGAGGGAGACCAATGTCTCTTGCTGCCGGCTTCAGGCTATGTTGCTGAGATTTGGCTTGAGTAGGTCACTGGTTTTAGTTGTGAATGTGCCAAATAATTTCAATGAAAAATGTTGGTTATCATTTCTTTCTTTATTTCTATGATTTACTTTTTTTTTTCTTTATTCTTTCTTGTCATATGATGGAACCATTTGTGATTAATGGCAATTAAAAGATACCTTGTGGAATGATGAAGACATTGATTGGTGTGGGTGGGAGTGATAGATTTAAAGAGAGGAAATCCAAACAAAAATTAAAAGCACTTGGTCAGTCTTTAAAGAAGATCAGTTGTCTGGAAAAAGTAGTTGACTAATAAAATATTTAATAGACTAATCCATCTAAATTATGAACTGTAACTTTTTCTGTTTGTTTGTAACTTCTCTTAGAATGACAGTGTAGCACCTTACATAGTATCAGTGTCACTCCCTAGTGCATTTTTTCTACAATAGGAGCATAGTATATCTGAACTGTGGTTAAAAAAAATTGAATTCAATATATTACCAAAGGCATTTGTGTTGTAATGGTTATTGTCATAAGAAATGGACAGGCAAACCATGTTCAAATCTTGGATGAGGATGTTTGCATTTTACATTGAACTAATATCATTGGGAAAGGTATGTAACCAACTATTCTCCTTCCAGCTATGGGTAAATAGTAGTGCAGACTTGGCTCTTTAACTTTGGTATGATAACTAGTCTAGGAGAAGAAGAAAACTCTGAATCCAAACTTATCAAACTCCACAAAAAGATCAATTGACCTTGTGTCACATCCTGCTTGCACAGAGGGTTTGGGTAAATATGTCAGGATGCCATATGCAGTCAATGGTTTTTGGTGATTGTCAGTTTGTGTCATTGATTCTGTGTCTATGCTATTCTTACTTAGATCTATATATGCTCTATCACTGATATTGAGCACACTCTATTGATAAATATAATAAAAATCATATTGAGCACTCTTTATAAATACACATTGATGCACAGAAGCACAATATATGCATGATACATAAAAAAATGTGTATGTAATTTTAGGACACTGTTAAAAAACATTTTTTCTTTCAACCAGGCTTATTAGGTTTTGCTTTTTTTAAAATTTCTATTATATATATATATATATCATCATCATCATCATATCGTGCTGGCAGCACGGATATCCCTGACCCTCTCTCGCCACTCCTCCCTATCGTTCATTGCCCTAGGTAGGTCTTCAGGACAACAGCCTGTATCCTCACATAGCTGCTGAATGTACGTTCGTGCTGGTCGTCCTGCTTATATATATATATATATATATATATATATAATAATTTTTTTTTTTCTTTTGTTATCTATCTGATGATTGTTATTTGTAAAACTTCATATAAGCTAAGGTCACAGACAAACTTCCATGGCATTAAATATATAAAATCTATTATATATTTATTCATTTTATATATATATATATATATATATATATATATATATATATATATATATATATGGTCTGGCAAAATGTTCATCCAGATTTAAAATTGGCACTATTAGTGATAAGTAAATGGGAGTTATATTTTTGAGCAGCTGCAGCAGCCATTCCATTTCAGTTGATTTCTTACCATGGAATGATAAACATGTGTTTGTGATTGAAACTTATTTAAGAATAAAAATGGTGGCTCTATCGTTGCAAAGTGGTGACATCCTGTGGCTTTTTTGCTCACCAGATTTATCTCCTTGTGGTTACTTTCTCTGGGAATACCTGAAAGCTGAAGTCTTCAAATGTAGGCCACAGACAAACTGTAAGATTTTATTTGTCATGAAATTACAGCTATAAAACAGGTAATGACTTGGCAAGTCCTACAGAACTTCAGAGTGAGGCTCCAAGAGTCTATAGCTCATGATAAGAAGCAAAACAGAATAGCAAATATTGTAAAATTAAATTTTGAATAGGATTGATGTTGCCTTTTTTATTTATGTTCTGAATTTGAGAGATTATTCTGCTAGCCTGTCTATAGATAAAGCCCTTTTTCAAAAAGGCAAATTTAGTCTACACTGGTCTGATAAGGTCTTGCTATTTGATTACTTTTGAGTAGTGAGTTTAAACCGGGCCATTGGTCTAATGAGTAGAGTGTTCGCCAATGGTCTGGGAGGTCAGGGTTCAATCTTGGGTAGAGTCATACCAAAGACTCAAAAAAATGGTACTTGATGCTGCCTTGCTTAACACTCAGCATTATAAGGTAAGCATCAAAGGTAAAGTCGAGCAATCCAGGGAAGGAGTAGTGCCCTCCCTTACTCCTTGGTGTAGTAGCTATTGAAAAGGAGTCTTCAGGTCACCCTTGACTAAGGTCGCCAACTTTACTTAACTTACTTTAGTGAGTTTAATCCATACTTGCAACTTTGTGCTGATTTATATTTAAATTTTTGACTAATTTTTAGTGAGTTGGATTCTCACTGGGTGTCTCATAATCCTTGTGCTAAAGCTAAGCTTTGTAACCGACTACACAGGCCTTTCAGTTTTAAGTTAAGGAGAACGTTAGGATGTTGGTTATTGTCTTTAGGAGTCTAAATCTCTTCATTGTCAAGAGTTATAAAACAAAAATGGACTTTCATTTAACTATATATGTAAGTTAGTAAAGTTAGTGACCTTACTTGAGGGTGAGCCAAAGGCTCCCTTTTTAATAGCTACTACACTGAGGTGTAGCGGAGGGTGCTACTCCTTTCCCTGGATTGCTTCACTTTACCCTTGATGCGTACCTTATATTGCTGAGTGTTAAGCAAGGAGGTATCAAGTACCATTTTTAAAGTCTTTGGTATGATGTGACCTGGGATTGAACTCAAGTCTCCTGGGCCATTGGGGAACACTCTAAGTCTTTACATATACATGTAATATGCATGTTTGATTAGTAATTACTCTTTTGCAGTTTGTCAACTTTTATGAAGTAAATCCAAGTTAGAATTTCTACTTCTTTTTTGGTCTATTATTAAATGTGGATTTGAGTAGCATCCATAGTTTGTGGATTAGACATTATTCTTTATCTATATGAATAAATGCATGTCTGGTTCATCGTGATGTACTCTTATGGACCCCCAAATATGGCCGAGCAAAAGCAGGATGACCAGGACGAACATACATTCAGCAACTATGTGAGGATATGGGATGTAGTCCAGAAGACCTGCCAGAGGCGATGAACGATAGGGAAAAGTGTCGAGAGGTTCAGGGATATCCATGCTACCAGCACGACATGAGGATAATGATATGAATAAATGAGAAATTATGAGTTTCCACATCCATTTTAATATAAATCAATAAATCATATGATCAACATGCAATGTATATTGTATGCACTAACAAATAGTATTTATCAGTTTTGGCATATCTATCAACCAATATTAAATATCTTGGTTTTTACATTAAACCTTTATTAAGGCATTTAATTATACAATTTTATATCTTCTGAATTATCTATCTATCTCATTCTATATCGATTTAATGTCGTTAGTCAAATTAGTACCATCATCATCATCATGTCGTACTGGTAGCACGGATATCCCTGAACCTCTCTCGCCACTTTTCCCTATCGTTCATCACCTCTGGTAGGTCTTCTGAACTACATTCTGTATCCTCACATAGTTGCTGAATGTATGTTTGTGCTGGTCGTCCTGCTTTTGCTCGGTCATATGTCGGGGTCCATAAGAGTACATCACTTATGAGTTCATCCCTGCTTCTCCAGCAGTGTCCTGCATGTCTGGTTCGTCTAACTTGAATAGTTTTCGTGATAGGAGGCAGGTGGCCGTACAGTTGATGTCTTGTGGGGTGTTGCCGCCAGGACTTGTTCAAGATTGCTCGCAGCATTCTTGTGTAATTGCCGTCTAGCTTCTTCTCCAGCTGTTTTGTTAGAGTCCATGTAGTGCATCCATATAGCAGTATTGATGCGACCACTGCCTGGAAAAAACTGCATTTCATTTTATCAGTTAGGTCTGATTTCCATATAATCGATAGCCTATTGATAGCTGTTCATGCCTTCGTTAACCTCGTGTCGATGTCTTTTTCAGTTGATGAGACGCTGCTTCCTAGGTAAGTGAATTTGTCTAGTACCAAAAAGTTATAAAATCCCTTATTTGGAATAGTTAAAAACATTCTCTTTTCCATTTCATTAAATATGTTTTAGAAGATACAACATAATATATTTAAATGTCCTGATGGAGGGTTGATGTAAAAACATTGTGGGTGTGATGTTCCGTCTGGTGTCAGGGCTCCAGTTCTGGTGCACTGAGGAGTGTTGCTATTAATCCCAGTTCCACTTTGACCCTAAGTGGTTGTACCTGTTAAGGTTCAATCTATGAGAGTAGATCAAATAGATTTGTTTTGTTGTTTTTTGTTGAGTGGCATATCAACCTTTGTGGGTTATTTAATGCTAATACCATCCTTGTAGAAGAACAGTAGTGGTACGATTTGAACCGTAGCTGGGGGGAGGGAGGGATAATATAACAGTGCAAATTATTTGCATTAAGAATAGTTACTTTAGGTTATAATTGTGAATAGTTACTTGAAATAAAGTTATTGCTTCTATGGAAATCTCTTCTCTCAGATAAAATATAATAGGGATTCTTTCAAACTATAGTCATGTCAGTACTATTGTATAGCTGCACCACCTGGACTTTAATGAAGCAATTAAAAAAAAAAAGTTTGATGGAAACAAAACAGCCGTTGTAGAGCCACTTGACTCTCATCTCATAAATAGTCAAAGTACAATAGGCTCTCCCAGAGAATCCAAAGCGAACTCATAAGTGAGGTCCTCCTATGGGCTCTCATGCATAGACACACCAGTGTTAACTGACCTGCAAAGACTTATATTCTTCAGCTCTGTGCTGACACTGGATGCCGTCTAGAGGACCTGCCAAAATTAATGGCCAGTAGGGACAGATGGCAAGAGAAAGCATCAAGGGAATCTGTGCTATTAGCATGACTTGATAATGATATAATTGCTGGTGCCAAAGACTTTTTTTTCTTCTTAAAAAAAAAAAAATGTCTTTGGCATTAAATAACTTGGCAAGGATTTATGTATCATAAAACCAACAAACATTTTATGTAAGTGAGGAGAAACTGCATCGGAAATAGGAATAACAAATAATATCCTGGTGAGATTCAAACTCTTT
Source organism: Sepioteuthis lessoniana (assembly GCA_963585895.1). Lineage (NCBI taxonomy): Eukaryota > Metazoa > Mollusca > Cephalopoda > Myopsida > Loliginidae > Sepioteuthis > Sepioteuthis lessoniana. Next base: position 72,521,784 of record OY757918.1, on the reverse strand, counting down.
TCCCCTTTCATGTACCAGCTGCTTCACCAACTCCACTAAGACTCCACCCTGTCAGCTGGGGCTGTAGAATATGCTAACTACCCCTCTGCAGAGAGGTAATCCCTCCCCCCACCCAAAGTGTCCTGCGTATGACACTAAACAATCTGATGGTGAGGCTCCAGTAATGCTGGAGCTTTGGGGAATACTGAGTACTCCTTCATTGCCATTGCTCCCATCTATAGGTTAAATAGAACTGTTTGACATTTAAACTGTGTGTAAACAAAAGACTGATATTTAATTGAATTGTTAGTTATACATAGCAATACTTGGAACCATTTAACTGCAAAAGAATGAAAATGTTATCAACAAAATGCGTTTATGCATATATATTAAATATATAGGAATTGTAAAGAGGATTTGGTATTAAATAACTGATAATGGTTGATATGCCATAAAACCAAAACAAAATTAGTGCCAGCAATCAGATTAAACTCGCGTAGAAAGCTTGGATTTCAGATGTTGATTTTTAAAGCAGGCAGCTACTTGCTACTTGATGGATTGGCACGACACAATCTTTCCTGTTTACCTTATGTTAAACCAGGGCTTCTCAAACTTTTACTTGCTATGGCTTTTGATGAGATAAATTTTCTTTTGTCATTTTTATTTACTGTTATAAAAGCAATATGTACTATAACTATATAACTCTTTAGTAACAGTAACTAAATATGGAAACACTGCCCTGTTGGCTGGTGCTGTAGAATACACTGATTACACTTCTACAGCAGACTAAGACCCCTTCCCAATGAGGCCACCTGTTGGCCTTAGGTGATAGAGGATGGGATCCTGGTGGCTGAGCAGATTTATGACCTGGTAACCAAACTGATCATGTGACTTGCAACACTCCACTTAGGCCCTGTCTGGGCTATATGGGTGGTTGTAGAGGCCTGATCTGATCAGTTGGTTGGTCATGTCAAGCCTTAGTACCTATATGATATTTCAAATTGCTCTTTTGGCCAACAAGTGTCCAACTTTATTTTCTTTTAAAGGGGTTAGAAGGTGGTATTTGAGGGTCAGTTGCACTGAAATAGCAATACTTGAAATCATTTCACTGTATGCAAACAAATGATTCATATTAAACTTGTATTTGATATCAATCAGCAATGCTTGAAACAATTTAACTGTGTTTAAACTAATGAGCTCTGATTTGTTAAGAAATAAAGTTACATACAAACCATTCACTTTAAAATCATATGTATAATATATATATATATATATGAGAGATATTATTCAATCCAGTAAATCCAGAGTAGGGAATAATTCCAATCTGGACCAATAAAATATTCAAAAATAGAATATTAAATCTAAATAATTCTGGTAAAGAGCTCAATGTAAATAAAAATCCACAGAGCAAATAATTTTCTTTTACCCCCCCCCCACTAAAAAAAAAACTAACAATCGGTCACATTAAGATAAATTTACTTCCATCCGGTTTGATATAAATCAATGCTCTAAAAAATTAACAGGACTTCTTCAGATCAAACAAGAAATGGAGATATATAAAATCCAAAGCCAAGTCAGCTGATGGTGGGAACAATTTTATTTTAAAATTTTCTTTCTTCAATATCCATATAATTCAAAATCCAGTAGAGAGCTCAATTTAAAATAATAATAAATTAAAGTACAAAGCAAGTAATTCTGTATAAAAAAAAAACTTTTAAAAAATAAAGAGTTTGTTGAAATAAATATTATCACAAACAAATATGTGTGATTTTTAAAGGTTTATGGAGTTTACTTATTTTGACGAGTGTATATTTAGGCTGCAAGTTATTATTAAGGCAAGTTTAATTAAAGATAATGGAACTGTTTGTTTATCATTTTTAATTGTAATTTTTCAAGTCTTTTTAATCTAATTACAATTAAAAGTAATAAACAGTATTCTTTCGTCTTTAATAAAAATTGCCTTAATATAATATGTATAATAAATGAAAAGAGGATTTGACATTAAATAACCTAAATATACAAAGAAAATTGTCACCGATTTTAGAATGTTCTGTAATCTTTCCCTTTTGGGGGTATGTTTCAAAACCCACCAAGCCATAAGTCCCCGAAACCATAGATAGTACCAAACCTCATATGTGTACTGTATTTTTTCCCCTTTACATGCATAGCTATGTTTAATTTAGAAATTAGGCATAAGAAATCAGCTTTAACTATTGTCAAATAAAACTAGTCAACATAATTTTTGGTGCCAAGAAACAACACTTTTTTTCTCTAATTTGACAGTGCTGATTCTGAAAATGACCTTAGCTTTTCATGGTTAGCTACTATTTTTTGTTATTATGTAATAGCTCATTTTTGAAAAAAAAAGATCAGTTTATTATCTTGGCTGATCACAAAATTCAGTTAATAAAGGTCATAGAAACCCTTTATTTTTCTTATAGGCTGAGCAATTTATGTCACTCAACTGAAATAAACTATTTTTATTAGAAAAAAGTGTTTTTGAGTAAAAAAAAAAAAAAAAATTTAAATGGAAGTACCAAATTTTTCCAATTTATTGCCAAAAATCAAGTTAACTGATAAACTTTATCAGTAATACACTCAAGTAAACCTGATAATTAAGGTGACATCAAGAAAATGAAATTCTAAAATTTTTTGTTTGCTATCCATAAATTTATCCCATGACTTTTGTCCCTTTACCACGGAAGGAAACCAAGCACTTTGGGAGCTTTTGTTTTCACAGTTGGAAAGAAACTTTAATGAAAGACATCCCAATTAAATGCACCTATTCCATTGTACATGATGAACATCATGAAAATGGTTTCATCAAAACATCAGGAAACTCATTAAGGATAATGAATTGGTTAATTTAAAGAATGACTTGGAATTACATGCTTGGACATCATTTGTTGATATGGTGAAAAACTTCTTAGGCAATCTTCGGGTTGAAAACTACAAGGAAAAGCTGTTGAAAAGTCTACAGGACATAGGAGTTAATGAGTATTCATGTTCATTTTATACATAACCATCTAGATAAATTTCTGGATAATTGCGGTGATGTGAGTGATGAACAAGGAGAATGATTCTATCATAATATCAAAACAATGGAAGAGCACTACCAAGGATGCTGGAACAAATGGATGATCGTTGATTACTGCTGGAGTATCAAAAAGGACTTAAATAACATTGAACATGACGGACAATCAAGAAAGAGAAAATTTTTACCATAGTTTTATGTTCACAAAGGTTTTATTTCTGCTGTTAGTTTATTAAATGATTTGATGAAAATACTTGTTGGTCTTGGCATATTCAATTATGTTATTTTCAAAGATTTAGTGACTAATTTTCATTGCAAAAATAGTATTTCTCAATAACCAGACCAATATTTGTTGGTTGAAATATGAATTGAGAGGTTTCTATGATTTTACTTTGAGTAATATTGGCATCGGTCAATATCACATATATAAACAAATAAAAAAAAAAAACTTTTTTTTTTTTTTCCAAGTATGATGCATTTCTGTATGGCAAAAAAGGTTGCTCATAAAGAAAAAGTAGTCATTTTCAGATCCAGTGTCTGTAAATTAGCTATAAAAGATGTTTGGTACCTCTACACTATTTCAATTTTTTTTTTTTTTTTTTTTTTTTTTGTTGTTGACCAGTGTAATTGGTTGATGTGGAATGACTCTAGAGTTCATTTGAGACTGTGACTTTTTTTTATTTGACAGAAGTCACATGATCAGATGACACCAAGAAGTTAGATAGGCACTTTACTCAGTCAGAATCGCTGAATGAGAACGCTTGAGATTTCTACCATGCTCTGATCACTGATTCCCTATAAGTTGCAATAGGAAATCTGATTTGTCGTAAATAAAAGTAATATATGCATTCATAAAAATGTGTAAGAGTTCTTCTTTCCAACACAGAAGAACCAAGAACAGTTGGGGTTGCAGGAACAACAAATGAACAAGATGAGTCACAGTGACATTACAGAACAAAATAAAATGGTTGTTGGATGATCAACATTGACAGTTAGGCATGTAATATGGACCCTGAATGGGTAGCCAACACCATTATAAAAATAAAACAATTATAACTATGTTATCTTTGCATGTGTATTATGATAGCAACACCAAACACGAATCTCTCTGTCTTTTCATATTTTGTATGTTTTTACTCTCTCTTTCTCTTTGATATTTTATATCCACCCTTTCTTTATACTTTCTTCTCTGTGTCATTTCATACTTTGTATCTCTCTCTCTCGTATCTTTTTCATTTTTTTACTTCTGTCCTTCCATATTTTGTATCTATCTATCTATTTTGTATTCCTTTCTATCCTTCTATATTTTGTACTTTTTTTCTCTGTCTCTCTTTTTCTCAATATTTAGTATCTCTCTCTGTCTCTTTTCATATTTTCACTTCTGTGTCATTTCATACTTTGCATTTCTCTCTTTCTGCCCTTCCATATTTTGTATTTCTCTCTGTGTCATTTCATATTTTTTTTTTTTTATTTCTCTCTTTCTTTGCATATTTTGCATTTCTCATTGTCTCATTTCATACTTTTCATTTCTTTCTGTGTCATTTCATATTTTGTATTTCTCTCACTCTCTCTCACTTGTACATTTTGCTCTCTCTCTCGTGTGTGTGTATATATATATATATATATATATATATATATATATATATATATATGTTTTGCTCTTTCTCTTTCCATATTTTCTATGTTCTCTCTCTCTCTCTCGTATATTTTGTGTTTTACTCGCTCTCTCTCAGGTCTTCATACCTTTTATTTTTCCTCTCTCCCATCCACTTTTCTCTCTAACAATGAAAGGTGGTATTAGCAGATGTTTCATCGACTACTTACTCTACTGAAGGGTGGGTACATGGCCATATCCTTTGTCCTCTTCGTAACATTAACTACTACCAACATGTGCACGCATTCACATAGGTAACGTGTGCCATTTCTTTTCTCTGGAACACATCCAACTTCAAAAATTGCTTCGAGTTTTCTCTTTTTTTTTTTTTTTTTCCTTCTCTTTCTCTAAATTTTGCAACAGTATCTCGGCCTATGCAATGGTGGGCAGATGCTGGTTCGGTAAAATGAAAAACAGTGATGTTTCCACCAGTGACAAAAAATATCTCATTGGCAAAAAGAAGATTAAACAAAAAAAGAAAACACCATTCTACCTGATGCATTCAAGAAACAAGGGATTATGTTCCTTAGACTTACTCTAACCCACTTTGAAGTTATCCTGGACTAATTTAATGGATTTTATTTTGGAAGGCGAAGGCATTTTTAAATGATAATGATGCAACTTTTAAATAAGGTAGGGGTTAAGGTGGTCATTTTTGATTGCCCAAAAAGAATTGAAAAGGTATTTCCCTGAAGAATGGTTAGAATAAACTCTTTGAAACGGCCATTCAGCCTCTTAAGGCTTGTTTTGAAGATCAGCAGAGTTTGAACAAATCTGGCAGAGTAGTGAGGCTGAACAAGGGCCTAAGACATTGCATGTTTCAACCCCAATAGTTAGGTTGGGTTGGGTTTTATGGCATATCAACAATTGTAGGTGATTTAATGCCAAATTCTATTTATACATATATTAAATATATGATTGGTAAACATATTTTAACATTTTTAAACAAACCTGAGCTTTTTTTTTTTTTTTTCTTTCCATACAGTTAAATGGTTTTAAGTATTTCTATCTAAAGTAAAGTTGGTGACCTTAGTCGAGGGTGACCTGAAGGCTCCCTTTTCAAAGCTACTACTCTGAGGTGTAGGGGAGGGAACTGCTTCATTCCCTGGATTCCTCCACTTTACTCTTGATCCTTACCTTATAATGCTGTGTGTTAAGCAAGGCAGCATCAAGTACCATTTTTTTTTTTTTTTTTTTTTTTTTTTCCTCAAGTCTTTGGTATTACTCGATCTGGGATTGAACTCTGGTCTCATGGACCATTGGCAAATACTCTACTCATTAGGCCAATGGCCCGGTTAGTCATACCAAAGACTCAAAAATTAGTGCTTGATACTTCCTTGCTTAACACTCAGCATTATAAGGTACAGATCAAGGGTAAAGTGGAGAAATCCAGAGAAAGGAGTAGTGCCCTCCCCTACACCTTGGTGTAGTAGCTATCGAAAAAAAAAAAAGAGCCTTTGGGTCACCCTCAACTATGGTTGCCAATCTTACATACTTATTTCTGTCTAATATGGATAATTCTATTTACTATTAATCATTTGTTTGCACATAGTTAAACGGTTTTAAGTGTTGCTCTCTCACACTAATAAATCTATTTAATATTAATCTTTTGTTTGCAAACAGTAAAGTTGATACGAGTATTGTTATTCAACACTAATTATAATTATTCTATTCAACATAACTCATTTGTTTGCACTCAGCAATATTTAGAATCATTTAACTATGTATCACTAACAATTCAATTGAACATCAGTCATTTGTTTACACACAGTTAAATGGTCAAACAGTTCTATTTCTAACAATTCAGTTTAGTATAAGTCATTTGTTTGCACTCAGTTTAAATATCAAACAGTTCTGTTTGATGCATTGATAGGACTCTATCTGGTGCAGCCACTCTGGCCCAGAGTGAACCTGGAAGCAATAGCAATGAATGAGTACTCTGTACTCCCCAAAGCTCCAGCATTACTGGAGCCTTACCATCAGATTGTTTAGTGTCTTATCCAAGACACTTGTTGGGGTCTTACCCCTCTGCAGAGATGCAGTTGGTGTATACTACATCTCCAGCTGACAATAGGTAGGAAAAAATCTCTCTGAAAGTGACCAGTAACTAGCCAGTTTACGATCTCAGCCTTACTGGGTAATATCGCCAGGATTCTTTGCTGATTTAATCGAGTTGCTCTTAGAGAAGGTATGGCTGCCGGTAACATCCTGTAAAAGAGACTTGCTACCTTGGAATGGGATTAGAAAATGTCCAATCTCTCATTTCTCGATTCAATCCCACTGGTTCTATTTTGATTGAGATTGTGATTTAAAAAAATAACTGCAGTCCAATCCATTTTTAAAACTGCGTTATTATTTTTGAAATATTTGTTACTCTTTGAAAATAAACTTTTTTCCTAAACAATGATTTGTTCTTAATAGAAATGATAATATTCAGGTTGGTTGGTTGGTTTGTTGGGTTTTGTGGCATATCAACCTTTGTCGGTTATTTAACACCAAATCCATTTTTATGAAAACAATTCAGTTTAGCATGAGTACACAGTTTAATTGTCAAAAACATTTCTATTTTAAACTATTCAAGCAGTTATATATAACAATTCAGTTTAGTGTAAATACAATTTCAATGTCAAAAAAACAGTTCTTTCAAATAATTCAGTTTAGCATAAGCACACAGTTTAAATGTAAGTATGGTTTAATTGTCAAAAACATTTCTATTTCAAGCTATTCAGTTAAGTCAAACAATTCAGTTCTATTTAACCTATAGATAGGGCCCTATCAGGTGCTACCACGCCAAGCCAGAGTGGACCTGGGAACAATGGCAATGAAGGGGTGATCCATATTCCCCCAAAGCCCCAGCATTACTGAGACCTCACTATCAGGCAGTTTAGTGTCATATCCAGGACACATAATATTCAGGAAATTGGATATCATTTAAGTTGTATATGGTGTTTCAGAAATATTGATGCCATTTCATATTTTAATGAGTATGACACTAAACAATCAGATAAGGATGTTCCAGCCCTAGAACTTTAGGGTATGTGGAGTACTCTTTCATTGCTATTGCTCTCAGGTCTACTCAGATCCAGAATGGTTGTACCTGTTAAGGTCCCATCTATAAGTCAAATAGAACTATTTTCACTCATTTATTATACTTAAAACTGTTTAATGGTGTACAAACAAATGATTGATAGTAAACAGAATTATTAGTATTAGATAGCAATACTTGAAACCATTTAGTATCCTGGGTATGACTTTTAACTGCATCTGATGGTGAAGTTCCAGTCTTGGAGTTTGGGAACATGGAGTACCCATTCATTACCATTACTCTCAGGTCCACTTTGTAATATCTGTTAGGGTCCCATCTATGGATCAAATTTTTTACAAGGGATTATGACTAGTTATTTGAAACCATACAGCTATGTGCAAGTTGTTAGTCCTAGATAGGAATACTTGATAAATAGAATTATTCCTGTTAAGTAGCAATACTTGAAACTATTAAATTGTGTACAAACAAATGATTATTATTAAATAGAATTATTAGTGTTGGCTATACTTGAAACCATTTATGTGCAACCAAATGAGCTGTAAATAGTTGTTTTAAAATAAAGTTAACTTCAAACTATTCGCTTACAAATCTCTCTCTCTCTCTCTCTCTCTCTCTCTCAAAGGATTTGGCATTAAATAATCCACAATAGCCCATTAAACTAAATAACCTTACTTAATTAGAATTATTACTATTAGATAGTACTTGAAACCATTTAGAATTATTAGTGTTAGCAATACTTGAAACCATTTAGCAAATGTTCTCTGGTTTGTTTAAAAATGTTACCTTGAAAGTATTCGCTTACAAATCGTCATTTTATATATATATATATATGTATAATATCAGGTTGATAACCCAAAATATGCTACAATAAATTGGTGTTTGAGGGACACGTAAGCTGTAAGATAGTGTAGAGAAAATCCAATGTGACAAAACTGTGCTTGGGCTGCAGCTCCAACAGGAATTATGGCCCAATCAACAACCCATGGCTACTGCATCATTTTCGGTTTCAATAAGAAAGAAGTCATCCAAATTTAGTAAGGTGTAAAGTAGAAAAGATAAATCGATGTCTGCATCTTTGGATGATTTGTACCATCTGACATGTAAGGTTCAATATTAACCATATAAGATTTAAACAGGTAACTTTCTGAACCAAGTACAGCACAAAACTGAATTAAAGTGTGTGTGTGTGTGTATATATATATATATATATATATATATATATATATATATAATCTCATTAAAAATCTACAAGAGTTGATAAACCAAAAACATAACCAAAGCAAACTTTAATGGCGCGTGTAGAAACCACTCAAAATTCTGTGTTCAATATCTAAATACCTTTTCTTTTCCAGTGAATGGCATTACTATACCTTAAAAGAAAAAAAAATTAAACATAACATTTTAGGTTGTTTTTAAACATGCTGTTGGGTTAGTAAAATGGTAATTCCTGTGTATTGAGTGAGTGAGGGAGAGGCTCTCTGTGATTTGATATACTAATCACGTGATGAGCGCAGAAGTCTTGGGGCAAAAATCCAAAATCCAGTCAGATGCCACCAGATGTTCCGTGAGGTGGGGACATTAAAAGCTCTCAGAAAGGCAACCCTAAGATACCAGATATCTTCTTCAGCGCGCCGGTAAGTCCCTTAAACTCAACTCTATACACAGGGAGGACTGTATATTGTTATTAATTGTTTCACATGTTGATCAATAAATTGTTGAAATTAAACGACGTATTAATTCATTTATTTGTTGTGATTAGCCTTAGAATAAATGCTATACTAACACAATAATGCCATTGAAATTTGAGATGATTTGAATGAAAATTAAACAGGTTATTAGATTATGAAATATCTATTATTCTGAAACACCCTGTATTTTGGTTTTAATTAACATGACTGTTTTTGTAAGGGTTATTGGCAGTTTAGGGAGTAGTGTTGAATTTTTTTTTTTTTTTTTTAAAAACAGAGGTTCCACTTCCTAAATAACCCCTCCTCACATCTTTATCTATTTTTCTTCAACTGGTTCTGGAAGTCATTTTTATTGGCAAAAATTTTCAGTGCTAAATCTGATTTGCCTGAAAAGTCATTTGCTGCATTCTGGGGACATCTGTTTTACTGTTGATTATCAGCAGGCAGAGAATAAAAGTAAATAAAGAGTATTGTATTGCAGAGTTGCTACCTCCTAGCAATAATTTATTTTTTTTATGTGGGGAAGGGAATAACTGAGAAAAAAGAAATTTCATACATGTTTGTTGAGGCAAGAAAGGTTTTTTTTTTTTTTTTTTTTTTTTTACTACTGGTGTCAGCATAAGTATTATCTTCTTCAATTAAAACCCAATTGATTTGAGTGTCCTGGGTATGACACTAAGCTACATTTGATAGTGTGGTTCCAATCCTGGAGCTTGGGGAATGTGGAGTACCCACTTCATTGCTATTACTCCCAGGTCTACTCTCAAGAGTGGTAGTACCTCTTAGGGTCCCATCTATGAGTCAAATAGAACTGTTTCACCATTTAACTGTATGCAAACAAATAAGCCCTGGCTTGTTTAAAATGTTACCTAAAAAAATATTTGATTATAAATCGTGTGTATATAAACAGGCTTTGGCATTAAATAACCTACAAATGTTGATATGCTATAAAACCCTGCCGACTAACATTTTAACTGTGTGCAAATGAATTATGTTGACTAGAATTATTACTGTTAAGTAGCAATACTTGAAAGAAGTTAACTGTGCAAACAAATGAGTTAACGCTTGTTTAAAATGTTACCTACAAACTATTTGTTTACAAATCATATATACTTAATATTCATGCATAAACAAGATTTGGTATGAAATAACCTACAAGTTTGATATGCTATAAAATCCAACCAACTGATTAATTTGAGCTTACCCTAAGTAGAAAAAGAGACATCTAGGTAGACCCTAAATGGTTGATCATTTTATAAGGCACTATAAGTAGTAAAAAGTAAAGTTGGCAACTGTAGTTGAGGGCGACCAGAAGGCTCCCTTTTCAATAGCTTCTACACCGAGGTGTAGGGGAGGGCACTACTCCTTTCCCTGGATTGCTCCACTTTACTCTTGATACGTACCTTATATTGCTGAGTGTTAAGCAAGGAGGCCTCAAGTACCATTTTTAAAGTCTGACACAACCTGGGATTGGACCCAGGTCTCCCGGACCATTGGCAAACACTCTACTCACTCAGCCAATGAGCCGGTTAAGACACTATAACATATACATATTTATGAGAATGCTGTTGCCTGAATGTAGAAAGCCCTGTCAGCTGAGGCTATAGAATACATGATTGCATCTCTGCAGAGGGGTACAACCCCCCCCCCACCAGCACTCAAAGGAGTGTCCTGATTATGACACTATGTAATCTAATGAAGAAGCTCCAGTAATGCTGTAGCCTTGGGGAATGTGAAGTACCCCTTTATTGCCATTGTTTGGACTCAGTTGTAGCTCCTGGTAGGGTCCTATCTGTGGGTCAAATAGTGCTGTTTGACATTTAAACTGAGTGAGAACAAATGAGTTATGCTAAAATTGAATTGTTAGAAATAGAACTTTGATCATTTAACTGTGTGTAAACAAATGACTGATATTTAATTGAATTGTTAGTTATACATAGCAATACTTGGAACCATTCAACTTTTTTGACTTATGCTAAATTGAATTGTTTGATATAGAACTGGTTGATCATTTAATTGTGCATATCTACAAAATGTTTACAAATCATATATTTAATATCTATGTAAAAACAGGGTTTGGCATTAAATAACCAATAATGGTTGATATGCCATAAGACCCAACCCAACCTAAATATAGATGCAGAAGAAGCCTGTGGAAGAATAATGCTTCTGGGTTGCAAGCTGGAGTCTGATCAGATTGGCTGGGTCACCTAAGGAAGGTGACTTCAACTCCTTTATGTATAAATATCATCATGTTATGCTGCTTTCATGGATTTACTTGAGCTTGTCTCTGACATCCATTGCTTCTGGTAGATCCTCTTAACTCCATCCTGTGTCCATGCAGAGCTGTTGTAGATAGCATCTAGTTGGTCGTCCAACACTTGCACATCTGTGTGAAGTGGTCTATAGGTGAACGTCACTTATGAATTTGTTCTTACTTCTCCAGCAGTGTCCCATATATCTTGTCTGTCTTATTTGGATAGTTTTAGACATAGGAGTACTTATTTATTTACAACATTGATTGAATGCAATTAATATTCAACACAAGGCATTTCATCACTGCTAATGTGAGTATCTTTTAAAATTTGATGCTTTTGGTTCATTTTTTTTTTTTTTATCTGCACCACAAAAAGACTAATTTTTAAACTGCAATTTTTTACAATATAACAATTCACAATACAACAGACATTTTTCCTATCTGTTGTTGTAAAGTATTAAAAATTGGCTAACTTTAAAACTTCCTTTAAAAAATTTTTTTTTTTTACTTGTGTATATCTTGCTATGCTTTAAAATTTGCAAAGAACTTGAATTAAAAATTAGCCTGAAAATATAACTATAAAGAAAGGTTAATCAAATTATCAAATAGGAAATTTTGACATTTATGTTACAATTTAAATTTATTAGGAGTCCGAGTTAAAAATGATCTGACTCTACTAACCCAAGAATTGCTTCTGATTGTACAGTTTTGATGCTAGTCTAGTATAATTTCAGATATAATTTTCTTCTTTCTGTTTCCATTTTCTTTCTGTTTTTTTTTTCCTTCTTTTTAGATTAAAAAAATCTTTAAGTTTAAATTTATCTTTTTGTTTAGGTCAAGTTTTTTAACCAGACTTAAATTTTCACAAGATAATATTAACTTCATAAGATAATATATTAAAAAAAATAGGTTAACCTTGTTTAACTTGTGATGAAATATTTTTTTTCTTTTTAAAAATCCTTCAGTTTAAATGCTTTTCAAATTTTTATTTTTTATTTTTTTCATATTTTTTAAGGTCAAGTAATTTGAAAATTTTTTGAAAAATTGTGCTAAATTGATTAGTCATCGTCTTTTTCATTTTAACCTATCCTTTTTTCCCCCTTGTTGAGTTAATTGCAGTGTTTGCTTAACAATTGGACAGATTTGTTAATTGGTTAAATTTTTTTCTACATCAACAAGTTGTTGTGAAGAAACGTGTTAATAAGATTGGAATTGTGGAAAGATGCCTTTACTCTTGTAAGTGTGCATGCAAGCTATATTTCTTCAAGAGAACTTGAACAATTCTAGTTCTATTTTCAATGTTCTGATTACAAATTTATAGATTTCTGTTCAATCATACCTAGTCTGGCACAAGGATCAAACTAAATCATTCCATGACTAAGCATGTCATTTTCAGGCTCTATGCCAGCTCTTTCATGGCATTTCTCAAAGATGGTCCCACAAATGGAAGATACTGGTGATGCCTGTTTTCTTGGCTAAGTAAGGTCAAGTCATGGATGAGGTTGTTTGCATTTTGTTTTGCACTAATGCCTTTGGGAAAGGCATGAATCCAACTGCTATGAGTAAATAGTAGGGAAGGAGAAGGAAAACTCTGAATTCTAACCAGCTTAACTCTACTTAAAAATTGACCATGTATTACATCCTGCCCATGGTAGAGGGGCCTAATAAAAAACCCCAAAAAAACACACATGTAACAAGCCATCCGAGGATACAACATTAACAACAGTGGGAAATGCTTGTGGGAGTAATGGTTTCATGCCTTTCCCAAGGATCTTGGAACTCTGGTTGCCTATTTAATTTCTATGTCAATCTTGCATTACTAGTTTGGAAAAATATTTTGTTTCTACATTTTCATGTTTTGATACATAATTATTATTAATTTATGTAGGAGAATTATTTTTAGTTGTAAGTCATAATCCCTCTCTCTCTCTCTCCCTCTCTCATATATATATCTCAAGTAATACACAGCAGATGAAATCCATTATAGATTTATTTCAACAATCTGTTTGCATAGATTGCTTCCTCTGTATATGCGTTTTTTTTAATATATTTTTTATATATAAATAGCCACATATTGATAATTATATATTCTATATGGGATTGTTCCTTATAAGTCTATTTTTGGACATATATATATTCATATATTACAGCAGTATATGGTTGTCACTGTCTCACTCGGTGGGTTTGTGGCAGACCAAATGCAGTATAATTTGGAGAGTGCTCAATATCTTTAATAGTTATTATATAACAATAATAATAATATATATATTTTAATAGTGTGGATGCTTATCTGCAACCACTGGTTTAATGCTGTCTATAATATGACAATCATCAGAGAAAACTAAATTTTCTCTACCTGATGATTGTCTTGATAAAGACAATGAAAGCAGTGGTTGTAGATAAGCATCCATGCTATTAAATATATGTAAAAACTAATATATATCTATTTATTATCATATATGCATGTATATAAATAAGAACATGGAATGATATAAATACCTGTCTCTGATATAGCTTTGATGATTAGTTTGGTTATGTTTTATGGCATATCATCCCTTATGGGTTATTTAATGCTAAATCATGTTTATGAGATTTGTTGGCTTGGTTGTGTTTTATGGTATGTCAATCCTTGATGGTTACTTAATGCCAAATCCTGTTTATGCATATATATTATCTATAAGCCAATAGTTTTTAGGTAACAACTTTTAAATGAGCCAGGGTTCCATTGTTTGCACACAGTTAAATGGTTTTGAGTGTTGCTATTTAACAGTAATAATTCTATTCAACATTATTTACACGCAGTTAAATGGTTCCATGTATTGCTTTGTAATACTAATAATTCAATTTAAGTCATTTGTTTGCATATAGTTAAATTATTTCAATTATAGAAAATGATTAAATATTTCTATTTAACCCATAGATAGGACCCTAACAGGTACTACCACTCCCAAAGCTCCAGGACTGGAGCCTTACCATCAGATGGTTTAGTGTCATAACTAGGACATTCCTTGGAGAGGTGCTGCCAGCCCAATTATATGGGGCTGTAGAATATACTGAGTTGAAACCACTGAATGTTTAGTGTGTATTATAAGACATTGAAAATAAAAAAAATAAAAAATTCATGGAAATGGATGTGACAAGCATTATACTTCAAAAATATGAATATTCTGTACCTTTTCAAGTAATCTTCATCATTAAATATACCCAAATTCAGATCCTGATGACAGCTAAAGAGTACAATATATCCAAATTTAGATCCTAATGATAGTTAAAACAATACAATTTATCCACTTTAGAACCCATATTTTATGCTAACATTTAAATATTCATGAAATAAACTCAAGTCAATTGGTTGTTTACTTTTCTATTTGTGTTGTGGAGCAGAGAAAGACAACAATGCTGATGTATAAAAATATAATCTTTTCTTTTCCTTTTATTATCCAAAATGTACGGTCGAGTAGAGTGAGAGTCAGAGAGACTGAGATGCACACAAATGGACAACAGTGCAGTTTTTCTGTGAAACCTCTGAGCCTTTCTGCTTTGTTCTTCCTTGTGGTCATACCTCTCACCTGCACGTGGACATACCTTTTTCTAGCATACCACCCACACAATTTAACATGGCATTTCTAGAGGGGCACCTGGTTACCCACACAATTTCTGCCGCAGTGCATGTCCTGTTTACTTTAGGCAACAGGTGCATTTCCTGTTATGATACCCATGCAATTTACGCAGCATGTCAAAAGGATCTTGAAATCAATATTCAACATATGAAGCAGGCCAAAGTTAGTAAGATTTTGAAATTTTATATATATATATATATATATATATATATATATATATATATATATATATATATATATATATATATATAATTCATTTTATTTATTTTTTATTTTTTTATTTTTCTATTTTTGGTAATTTGTAGGTGATTCCCAATGTTCACCTTATTGAGATCTGACTTATAGCCTTGTCTCTAACACAATTCTATTCATTAACAATCATAATTTAGGCCTACTAACCCATAAATGATCTAAAAGCTTCAAGTTGAGCTTCACCATTTTCATAATTTAAGATTTTTTTTCTTGAAACAATGCTTTGATTTAATTGCAATTTTCCTAGAAAAAAAAAAAAGATAAAAACAAGTTCCAAGTGCTTTTTCGGTGGTCTTAGCTGAGTTTTGATGACTAGTTTATTATGTTCCTAGTTGTTTTGAATGTATTTGTGAAAATTTGAATGTGCCTAATTAAAAGATCAATAAAATCAATCGGTAATATTTTACTAGAGTTTTAGACCAAAATTTGCTTTGGTTTATTTAATACCACACCAACTCTTTATGGGTTATTTAATGTCAAAATTTGATTTATTTGTAAATATTTGATCATATTCATTACTATATTTAGAATGTTCTATTGCATCTTTCGAAAAAAAAATTGCACCTTTTGTATTTGCTTGTACACAGTTATGATATATTAGCTCTTTTGATGAGACTTAGAATATACAGACTGTATCTCTAGCAAAAGGATAAGACCTCCCCACCCCGTCCCAATAGGAGTATCCTGGGAATGAGTAACCCAGTTGGCTGGGGCTGTAAAATATGCTGACTGCATCTTTGTAGAGGAATAAGATTCCCCAACCATTTAATGGTGAGGCTTCAGTTCTAGAACTTTGGATAATGTGGAGTACCTCTTCATTGCTATTACTCCCAGGTTCATTTTGACCTGGAGTGCAAGTACCTGTTAGTCCCATCTATGGGTCAAATAGAATTGCTTAATCACTTACTATACTTGAAACCATTTAACTCTGAGCAAACAAATGAGTTCTGGCTCAAATAATGTTATATATTGTATGTTTATAAATCATATATATTTGATATATTTGTATAAACAGAATCTGGCATTAAATAATCTATAAGAGTTGATATGCTGCAAAACAACCAATCAACCAGCCTGGGGAGTATGGAATACCTCTTTATTGCCATTACTCCCAGGTCCACTATGGCCTGGAGTGGTAATACCTGTTAAGGTCCCATGTATGGACTAAATAGATCTGTTTGCAAATTATTTGTATTAGATGTTTGTTTATTTTTTGGTTTATGGCATATCAACCTTTGTGAGTTATCTAATGCCAAATCAGTTTTTATATAAATAAACAGTTCTTTTTCAAACAATTCAGTTTAGCATAAGTACACAGTTTAATTGTCAAAAGCATTTCTATTTCAAATTATTCAGTTTGGTCAAACAGTTCTGTTTAGTATAAGTATAGTTTTTGTCCATACACACAGTTAAATGTCAAAAATGTTCTTTCAAGTAATTCAATTTAGCATAAGTACTCAGTTTTGTTCTATTTGACCCATAGATAGAACTCTAGCAGGTGCTACCACTCCAGGCCAGAGTGGACCAGGCATCAATGGCAATGAAAGGGTACTCCACATTCCACAAAGCCCAAGCATTACTGGAACATCACCATCAGATTGTTTAGTGTCATATCTAGGACACTTGTTGAGGCGGGGGTCTTACCCCTCTGCAGAGAAGCAGTCGGTGTATTTCTACAGCCCCAACCGACTGGGCAATTGTATTAGATAAGAATATTTGATATTATATAACCATGAACAAAAAAACTCTTAAGAAACTACATAGAAAAAAAAGAAGGAAATATCAACATATGCAATTCCTTAACCTTTAAGCATAAAATAACCCCAGACATGTTGACATATCATTAAAATCAATTGCGCAACTGTTATGGTATCAAGTATTCCTTTAATGGTTTGTGTTTGCAAATGGTCTGGGAGACTGGGATTCAATACCAGGTTAAGTCATACCAAAGACTCAAAAAAAAAAATGGTACTTGATGCCTCCTTGCCTAACACTCAGCATTATAAGGTACTGATCAAAGGTAAGAGGAAAGGAGTAGTGCCCTCCCCTACACCTTGGTGTAGTAGCTATTGAAAAGGCTGTACTCGACTACGGTTGGCCAACTTAGTAATTTATATGGTTTCAAGTAACTTATTCCTATTAACGTTAATCATTTATTTGTACATAGTTTTGGTAACAATGCTCATGGCACCCTAAAATACTTTAGACACTTTCAGTGGGTTCCATTTGAAAAATGCTTTTCAAATCACTCTAAACCCATAAAATCCTGTCAAACTATATATACATCCAATGAAAGGAAATTGATTTATCTATAAGTTTATCTTTGTTGTTTATGTGTATTTTTTGAAAACTTTTTATCAATGGGACAGGAGGAAAAAAGTGACGATTATTTAAACATCATTTTTGTATATGAGTCATTTGCATGTGAAGGTGTTAGTGTACTTCATTTATTTATAAAATTCTCAGTAGTTTGTTCGTATTTGCTATAAAAAAGCATATATCATCTACCTTCAAAATCAGACTTGGGACCCTCTCAAGCCACTACTTAATTTAAAATTTTCATTGGGATCACACACACACACACACACACCCACACACTCACATTTCTGACTTATCAACATAAGATTGAATTTTATTTTTTCTTGTGAAAGAAATTCTCCTTTTTATCATATTGAGGGAATAACTAAGTAAATCTTTGTTATTATAAACAATCTTTAAGTACTTTTGAAAAAAACTTTGCAAAGAAAAAAAAAAGTTACTTGATTTTACATCCAAGTTTAACGTAACTTTAAATTGTATATTTATTTGCATTTACATTTTAGCCTCATGAAAATCTAATTGTCCAATAAATTTAAAAAATTACATAAAACAAATTAGATCTTGGCAAAACAGAAATTAAAGAAAAATATTTACCAATGGCTCGAGAGGCCAGGGTTTAATCCAAAGTTGTCATACCAAAGACTCAAAAAATGGTACTCTTTGCTTAACATTCAGCATTATAAGGTACATATCAAGGGTAAAGTGGACCAATCCAGAGAAAGGAGTTGTGCCCTCCCTATGCCTTGGTGTAGTAGCTATTAAAAAGGAAGCCTTTGGGTCACCTTCAACTACAGTCACCAACTTTACTCATTTAATAATGTTTATTTAACACTTATTTATTAAAACCAAAAACACCAAATTTTCTTTAATTCAGGTTGAGAGAATCCCAGGTTTACTGATTTTTAAGGTAAATCTGTCTCGATAATGCATGCTTTTTACAGTGATTACAAAAAACTACTGAACATAAATCTATAAAAAATACACAAAAAATTAATAAGTTTGTTTCACCGATTTGTGATTTAGTGAAGTTTTATGATGAAAAGTTACTATGTCACTGAAGCTGAACTTTGGTTAGTTCCTTTTATTGTAAGATGCTCCCAGTCTAAACTGTTAATTAACTACATTAAATTTTCTGCCAAATTTGACTTGATTCACAAAACTGAGTTTTGTAAATAAGCAAAGTATATTAACATCCCCTTGTTCAAGTGAATTTTACACAAATAAACAGGTGTTTGAATATTTGTCATTTTTTTCTCCTGTCTTAACGATAAAAGTTTAAAAATAAATAAATAAAAAATACATATAAACAATCTTGATAAACTTGTGGATGAATCAAATTCCTTTCGTAGAGATATATGGTTTCAGAGGATTTTATGGGTTTCATAGCAATTTTATAAGCATTGTTCAGATGGAAACAACTGAAAATGCAAATGTCTACAGCATTTTAGGATGACGTGTACATTGCTACTATAAGAAGTGATGAGTTATGTCTTTTAGAATGATTCCATAATATTCATTAGAAAATTTTACATATAAATGCCATGAGAAAAAAACCCCAAAACAATCTGTATAAGAATAGGATTCTATTTAATAGCTCTTATGGGTAGAGTGTTCGCCAATGGACCGGGAGACTTGGGTTCAATCCCAGGTCGTGTCATACCAAAGACTTTAAAAATGGTACTTGATTCGTCCTTGCTTAACACTCAGCAATATAAGGTATGTATTAAGGTTAAAGTGGAGCAATCCTGGGAAAGGAGTTGTGCCCGCTCCTCGGTGTTGTAGCTATTGAAAAGGGAGCCTTCTGGTCGCCCTCGACTACAGTTGCCAACTTTTAGAATAAGTAGTGACCCACCCCCAAATATTTAGATAACTCATATATAAAGAAGCCTGAGGATGTCATTTGGATTTTTAGAATTTTTTTGCTGTTTGTTCATCAGAGAAAATGCTATCAAATTTCTCAACACATTTAGTGATAGCTTTGGTACTATAAGTAACCCTGATGATTGGCTATTGTGATCTTGTGAGTGTCTTGTAAGGTTGCTACATGGAGACAAACAAGCACACACAATTTGTTTCCTACTTCTACTAATATTTTAATAATTTGGGCCGGCTATCTCCATGAGTTTTCCAACTGTCTTTTGTAGTGAGGAGGAAACTCCTGTATCTAAAGTTTACATCAAAGTTTCTTCCCGCCCACCAAAAAAAAACAAAACAAGTCTGCTCTGTAGTTTACCTGAACAGAGACTGCCTCAAATTCAAAACGCAAACTTTCTCATCATCTATTTTAATTGAAACTATCCCTAACTTTACAGCTGTCTATAAAACACCTCTTTACACTTCTGTTGGAGATAGTGGTGGTGTTAGACAACATTGCATAACACTTAAAAAATTAGAGAGTGCTAAGACCTTTTGCATTCAATTTTTTTTTAAATTATGGATTTTAATGATTTTACTAAAATTAATAAAAAAATTGTGATTGATGACAATCAGAACTTTAGTAAAATTAGACTGATCATCATCAAAGCATGGTGACAGCACAGATTCTTTTGATTCTCTCTCTCCAACCATCCCTATTGGTGTCCTGTAGATGGCATTCAGTATCTAGACAGCTAATGTATACACGTTTTTGCTGGTTGGCCAACACTGGTATGGCCATATATAAGAATTCATGGAAGAATGTTACTAGTGTTAGTAATATTTTCATGCTTGAAATTATACACTGCAAAATAAAGTACCAAAATTCTGATTTTTATTTTTTGTGTTTTTAGAATTAAATCTTAAAAGATTTTTTGTTGTATTGTGGTGATCCATGAAAACTGGTTGTTTACAACATTTTAGAATACAGAGTATAAGAGATATTGGGCAATCAAAAGTAATGAAAGGCTAATTTTCATTTAAGAATGATGATTCTGTTTCTATAGTAAGATTGGAAAAGTATCTATCTAAATATTTTCATTATGTATATGTCTGTCTATAAATGTTTTTCTCAATTTTACTGTTGATTTCTTTACGTAAGTAATGAGTGAACTGGTCAGTGAGTGACTGAAATCAGGTAGTGTAAGGAGATTATAATCTAGAGCAAGGCTAAGCTTAGCTTAGTTGTGGCACAAGGCCAAAAGTTTGGGGTCACCCAGTGATAATTGAACTCGCACACAATGGTCTGCTAATCTAGCTTACTAACTATTACAAACTTGTTTGTCTCTCTTGATTTATCATCACTCTCTCCTCTCTTATCTCATTCCTCTCATCCTCTTTCTCTCCTCCACTCTCTTGATTTCTCATTCATTCTCTCCCTTCCTCTTAACTCTCTCATTCTCTCGCTCTCTCTCTCTCTCTCTCTGATTTCTTGTTCACACTTTCTCTACTCCTCTCTCTCAATTTCTCTCTCTCTCTCTCTATCTCTCTCTCTTCTAGAGCTGGACTAAACAAGTATTTATTTCTGTTATGATTTATTGTAGTTTTTATGCTATTCTCTTAATGAAGAAAAAAAGATTCAATTTCCTCAACGGCTGCAAAAGAACTAGAGCAATTCTTTTCTGAAAAAGTAAGAAGTTCCGAGAGGATGGAATTAGGAAGTTATCTGATAGTAGTGTAGGAATAATAATAGGTATTCTGACAATTAATATTCACCACCAAAACCTGGGTCACATAGCAGAAATCCTGGTCAAAACAGAGTCTCAGCTTGGGCTCCTTTAACTGACTGAGATGGACTCTCCAAGAACAGCTTTTGTCAAAGAGGAATGTTTCTTGACACCCAAGCTCATTTAGCCTTTAAAGAATCAACATGTAACTAATAATTCTTTGATTATTGGTCAGACTCAGTGAGTACATAACATTATTTCTATTGCTAATTGATATTCACTGATGAAAACTATGTAGTGTGACACAGACCCTGATGAAAGTGAAGTTTCAGTTTTGGCTTCTTTAACTGATTGAGCTGGATTTCCCAAGAACAGCTTCTGTCAAAGAGGAATGTTTCTTGACACCCAAACTCATTTAGCCTTTAAAGAATCGACATGTAACTAAGAATTCTTTGATCGTTGGTCAGACTCAGTGAGTACATAAGTTTATTTCTATTTTCAGGTCATGTCTTAATGAATATGTAGTTTTTATCTTTTGTGTTTGTTCTTTATGTTGGTTGATAAGGATTTATTTGAACAAATACGATGTTCTTGTTCTTGCTCACAATTTCTATTTGTTGTTCTTTCTGCTTCATTTGTTTGAAATTTGTGTATTTAAAAGAATGGATGCAAGGCCGTTCCAACAATAGGAAATTATGGAACAAAATGGTAATGTTAATGTCGACAAGAAAATTCTTTTATTTTCACTTAATATTAAATAGATTTTTGTATAAATTATTTGACTTTTGTTTTCTTTTTTTTATCTGAACTTACTGAAAATGGCAAAAATGAAATCATGTAAATATTTAATTAATTTTTATAGATTTTTTTATTTTGTCTTTTGTTTTTGTCTTTGTCTTTTTAACTTGTTTTTTTTTCTTCTAGGTTCTTCTATTTTACTGTCTATTTATTTTTCTTCTAATTTCTAAAAATTCTTTTTTCTTTTTCTATTTCTCCTTTTTTCTTTTTTCAATTCTTCATTTTTCCTTTTTTTTCAATTTTTCCCCTTTTTTTTTTTTTTTTCAATTTGCTTTCTTTCCTAATTCAAAATATTAATGTTTTGACAATGATGATGCACCAGTGTAGACAAAACAAAATAGACACTTAAGCTGTATTCCTGTTTCTTTTGCCACATTCAAAGAAAAGAAGTACGTTTTAATGATTTCTTTTTTTAAAATTTCTTTTAATTTTTTGTCCATCAGAATCGGTTTCTGTACAAAAAATAGCCAATCCCCACTTCTTCTGGTGCCCAAATAAAGTTTAGCCTAAAATCAATTCGCTGTATAAACAGACATTTCTTTCATGTTTCCAGATAATAGAAGTATTTCTGTTGGCAAATAGCCTGGAATTTCTTTTGTGAAATGTAAAAAAAGTTATGACTAAAGATTTTTACTTCATACAAGGCAGTATTTAAAATTTTTTTTCTGGAAAATGAACTTTTCCGTTATATTTGAGACAATCACTGGTCACTTGTAGAATAACGTTTTTTTTTTTTTTTTTTTTTTTTTTTGTCATGCTGATTTCAAATGCACTGGTTAGAGCATTGGTCTGCTGGTTTTTGAGTAGTTTGTTTTTCTATTAGGTTGGTTGGTTGTTTTTGCAGTGTTTCAACCCTTGTTGGGTTATTTAATACAGAAGTCAGTTTCATTTTTACAGTTAAATTTTTCCAAGTATCTAACGATTTGAATCATTTGCAAACAATTATAGCGTCAAATAGCTAAACATCAATGATTTATGGATTATCATATGGTTTCAAGTATTCCTGTCCAATATTAATAATTTTCGAACATTTATTTGACCCATTGGTAGAACTTGTTGGGTCTCATCAATCTGGGTCAAAGAAGATGTGAGAATAACAATAATGAAAGGGTACTTAACATTTCCCAGTGCTCCTAAACTGGAACCTTACCACTAGATGCAGTTTAGCGTTATACTTAGTTGGTCAATCAGTTGGTATAACACTAATTTCCTACCTTCATCTTCAGGATTTGGTCTGCATCAGAACAAATGGTAGAAGGAATAAACAGACTGAGGTTGATCTAGAAAGTAATGACTTTTTTTTTCTCCAAGTTGGTAACTCTTATTAAAAATCAGTTGATCAATATTAACCTTGAATATGTGTGGAAACATTCAGTTAAGTTTGGTTTCTTTGTTTAATGGCATATCAACCTTCATGGGATATTTCATGCCAAAGCGCGACTAGTTTAAACTCGATTACCATGATGTCACAGTCCAGCACTTTAATTATTATGCCACCGGGATTCCCTCTGCAACATTTATCTCAAAGCTTATCAACAGTTATGTAAACTTGGATCATTAAAATTATTTTTGGTTTAGGTTATCACAAAAACAAAGCACAATATCAAATTTTCTTTCAAACTTCAGGACAATGTGACAAAACCATTTAATAAGTTAACACAGGCTGATAGAGATCTAGTTCTATCTTTGGCTGGGAATTTTAGGTAGCACAAACTATTTTTGGATGGCCAAGAGATTGTGGAAGATCAACTTCATAACTGTTGACATACTGAAGAAAATGCAACAAAAGTGTGGTCAGATCTGATTGACGTTTGATGGTGAGAATTAACCTTGATCAGCTCATTTTCCAAATTGCCACCTTGAAAAAAATATTACTTTCTTGAGATAATCTCTACTAAAGAATTTTGGGCCTAAAAGAATACTCCTGTGGTACTCCAGGATTCTTACTCTTCTAATCTGTATCCTTGTGATTATTCTTTATTCCCAAAAATCAAAACTCAGCTCTATGGATGCCATTTGAGAACTTTAAGGTAGTGTCATTTGGAAACTTCCTATTTCTAGGAATGGGAACAGTGTCTTGGTCAGAGAATTATATTGAAGGAAACAAAGTTGATTTTTAATTAAGTTGATAATAGTTTAGTTTCATATTCTAATTGTCTAGCATTTTATAATGGGGGCACTATATGTAATATTTCTTTTCATAAAGTGTTGTTAGTTTTACTTTAAAGTTCATATAATTTCATTTCTGAAGGATGGGTTCTTTGTAGTTTTGGATTTGGCAGGAAAGTTTCTCTAAATGTAAAACCATGTCACTGATTGGTTAGCTCCTAGGAACAACAGAAATTGGTAATCATTGTATCACTCAAGAGGTCAAACTGGCACTATTTGTTAGTCATATATGAAGGTATGCTTAAAAGCTCATTGGCAGACCAAGATATTCTTATGGTATGTGACCAAATGAAGTTTATTTTTCCGTATAGTCCCACTTGCAGTCCCCATACTTTTTCCATCGGTGTTGCTGTGCTTGGACCCCATTTATCTTAAAAGTCATCAACAACTGATATGACATCCATATTTACAAACCCCTCCGCTCAGGCAGGATATGACACAAGGTAAATTTTTAAGCAGAGTTTAACAGGTTTGAATTCTGTGTTTTCCTTCTCCTAGACTAGTTGATATGACATCAGTCTATGAACTTTCTATCCCATGCTTTTAGTAGTATAGATTGATTGTAATTTCAGTCCTAAGTGGTAGGTTTATATGTATATATAATGGGTGTGTCCTCAGTCATGCATTTTGTGTATACACACATTTATATGTCAAGTGTGTGTCTGTGTGTGTGTGTATGTGTGTGTGTGTGTGTGTATATATATATATATATATATATTCTCATGCTGTTGCAAACCAAACAGTTGTACAACCAATAGTCTTCATCAGATGATTACTCTGGGATCAGGCATGGTTTCAACACCAAGGCTTCATTACCACTCACCCAGTGAAATCCAAAAGTATCTAGCCCAGTCAGCTGGGGCTGTTAAATACACTGACTGCTTCTCTGCAGAAGGATAAGACTCCCCCAATGAGTGTCCTAGATATGACACTAAGCAATCTGATAGTGAAGTTCCAGTAATGCTGGAGCTTTGGGGAATGCAGAGTACCTCTACATTGGTATTGCTCTTAGGTCCACTCTGGCCTCGGAGTGGTAGCGCTTGATAGTCCTATGTATGGGACAAATAGAACTGTGTACTTATGCTAAGCTGAATTGTTTGAAATAGAACAGTTTTAACATTTAACTGTTTGTAAACAAAAACTATACTTATACTAAACTGAATTACTTGAAATTTAATTCTGCGTCAAATGACCCAAAAAGGGTTGATACACTGTAAAACAACCAACCAACCAGTAGTATCTTACAATATTATCAGACTTTGTTGGATTTCTGTCATTGTAAGAATTCCAGATCAAGATATAGTCACTTCATATAATCTTTTGTTGTATTGACAACTTTCCAGTGACAAAATATTAATTCAATGACAGAAGATTTGAATTAACTGACAAGATGACAGTCATCACACTGAACGTGAACAACAAAAGAATTTCTATGAAATTCACTGGCTAAGTCAGTTAATTCAATGTTGTTAATTTGTATTGTATGATGAGATAACATCATTGGAAAGTCAAGATAATATTCTATTTTCAGTAGGCTAACAACAATGAGCTGAACAAGGTCCTTTGATTAACATCTGTACTTCAAGAATGGTAGAACAACATTGGAAGATTACAAGAGGTCAGGGCAACCCTCAATAAACAATTCCTCTGAAAAATCTGTTGCCCTAAGACCAGACTGTCAATGTCAAATTCTAAGGTGTCTAAAAGAGAATATTTGGTGCTAACTACTTGAACTTTGGCATGATAGGAATTGAGTGCTCCAATATAATATGCCAGCTTCCTGTGTTGCTTTCTCAAAGATAAAGTTCAAGCTGAAGGGTTGATGTTTTGACACCCGAGAAGAGTTACATGTGGTGCTTGACACCCTTAAAGGATGGGACTTTTAAGAAGCATTCAAAGCATTGTTGTTCCACATATTAATTACTTCAAAGGTTGGTTGGTTGTTTGGGTTTTATGGCATATCAACTTTTGTAGGTTATTTAATGCCAAATCCCTATGTATGCAAATGGTCAGTTCTATTTCAAACAATTCAATTTAAATGAGTACACAGTTTAATTGTCAAGAACATTTCTATTTCAAGCTATTCAGTTTAGTCAAACAGTTCTAATTCAGCTAAGTATAAGTACAGATTTTGTTTACACATAGATGTCAAAACAGTTCTATATTAAACAATTCAGTTTTGTATAAGTAGTTTCAATGTCAAAAACATTTCTATTTCAAACAATTCAGTTTAGCATAAGCACCCAGTTTAAATGTAAGTACAGTTTATTTGTCGAAAACATTTCTATTTCAAGCTCTTCAGTTTAGTCAAACAAGTCTAATTCAAATAATTCAGTTTAGCATAAGCATGCAGTTAGGGCCCGATCTATGGGTTAAATAGAACTATCGGGTGCTACTATTCCAGGACAGAGTGGACCTGGGAGCAATGGTAATGAAGGGATGCTCTGCATTCCCCAAAGCCCCAGCATCACTTGAACCTCACCATCAGATTGCTTAGTGTCATATCCAGGACATTCATTGGAGGGGGTCTTACCCTTCTGCAGAGGTGCAGTCAGTGTATTCTACAGCCTCAGCCAACTGGCAACTACTTCAAAGAGAATGTTGGTCAAATTGATATAAAGTATGAACTAAACTTTTAATCAAAGTGTTGGAATTTTTGAATGCTTCATGTGTGTGCTTGAATAAATAACGGTGGGCTGAAAAGTTCATATGATGGCGTCATATCTGCTATTGACATTTTTGATCAATGGAATCCAAACACTAGAAGAAATGGTTGGTTGGATGGTTTCTCTGTTTAATGGCATATCAACCTTGTAGGTTATTTAATGCCAAATCTATCCTTCAAGAAGAACAGTAGTGGTACTAATTAACCCATAGCTGGGAGTATAAGGGGCTTCATACCTTTCCCAGAGGTATTTGTCTGAAAGTGAATATAATAGTGTGACTGGAGTTTGAACTCACTACAATTCTACTGTCCATCACTTTAACCATTACACCACAAGGACACCTCCTGGAAGAAATATGTGGACTGCAAAGGGAACAATGTAGAAAAATAAATCTCATTTGATCACATTCCATGATAAGAATACCTTGGTTAGCTTATGAACTTTTCAGCTGATCCTCATACACAATTATGATTAAGTGTTTTTAATCTGTAAAATCTTTACATTTCTCTATGCACCAAAATGTAGAGCAATTAATAAAAACAGGATACAAAAAACTGTCTCTGAATTTCATGTTGTCAATCCCCAGGAGAACTAATATTCTAAACATCTCATACTAGCTCACCTAAACATTTTAACATTGGGGAATCTTTATCATGAATTATCATCCTGGTTTTATCATCTTATTTTATACTTAAGAAATATTTATACAGGGTATGGAAGAAAAATTAGGAATATTCTAGTATGATAATAAATGACTAATTAATTTTAATTTTAAAAAATGAACAACAAAATAAGGAGATACACAAAACAGTAAATTTACTCAGTATGGCTGCCATTTTTTTTCCAATTATTGTATCAACACTCCTTTGAAAAGATTTGCATGACTTCAAAAGTAGATTTTCAGACATTTTATCTTATTCATCCTTAATACCAGTCTTAAGTGAAGCAATATTTGGGCAGGAAGTTGCATTTTTTGTTTTATAAAATGGCCCATATAATGTAATCAAGGAGGTTATGGTTTGGACTTGATGTTAGCCATTAAGAAACTCCAATTATTTCAGAATTGGTTTCGTTTCAGTGCTAAGCAAATAATAGATTCTTTGTTTCTTTTTTTTTGCTCACTCATATTGGGCCGAAGTTTAATGAAAAAATGCTTGAATGATAGAGCTAATCAGGAAAATTTAGATTAATCACGTTTTTTTTCAAAAATTGGACTAATCAGACTAAAAATACATTTCAAAATTATTCCATATTTTTTCTTCCACACCCTCTGTGTGTGTGTGTATTTGTGTGATTATTGGAAAAAAAACCGCTCAGGTGATCACACTTTATATTGAGTTGACAGTTGGCATTTTTATAATATATAAACTTCAAACATGAATGAGGTCATGTCTCATTGAGTACCCCATTAACAAGGCCTTGTGTTATGTTTTCTGATGAAAGCAACGAGCTGGAAACATGTAAGAACATGTAAGAACAAACTAGATAAATCCTAAAAAATACAAATCTCTTCATGGATCCACTCATTTTAAAATATTTCTTTCTTTCGACCTACAACAAAAAAAAAAAAAAAGAAATATATACCCACACACACAAGGTGATTAATCACCCTGAATATAATGTTTGTGTCATGATTAAGTGAATGTAAAAACTCTCCATAGTCTGTTTAATCAGGTCGAAGCACTTTTGATTATTCTCTAGCCATTGTCAAAAATAAGACATGGATGTTGTTTTTGGATAAATTTAGTTGTTGAACCATCTTTAGCGCCTTTCTTCTGTGATGCCAAGATATAAATTATGTCACTATATTGTATGTGATATATAATCTGGTACATTATATTACGAAATATATCGACATGTGTTAGTCTCTTACTTGTGTTATGATATCAAATGTTTTTAGTTCCTTATCTTGCCTGTATGTATACATGTGTTTTTTTTTTTATTGTAATCTCAAGTGACCTTGAACTCATTTGTTGTTCAAAATGTTATTATTCCAAAAAACAGGAGGTGCCCGTGGTGTAATAGTTATCGTCGTAGGAAATGGACACGGCGACACGAGTTCAAATCCTGGACGAGACTGATTGCATTTCACATAGCACTAATACCCTTGGGAAAGGCATGAATTCAATTATTCCAATAAATAGGAGTGAATGTAATGGACGCAACGTACCTGGAAATTCAAAGCGTGCACAGACGTGTCTGGCCTGTAGAGTAAAAGTAAGAAACAGATTTGACTGCTTCAAGCACGATATGTAACGTTGGGTGATCTCGAACCAGCGAGAGTCGATTTGCGCGTATGCAAATTCTTTCGAGATCGGGCGAGCATAAAAACGCACGGTGACGGCTAGAAGGGGTCATTATTTGGGTTCGTGAAACTGCTTGCCTCATCAGGCTCACATTGCACAAAGTGAGCCGATGAGCAGCACTGACAAGTAGGGTTCGAGTCTCGGCTCGTTCCCGACCTCCCCTCCCCTTTATCCCCACTTTAATTGGCCTTCGGGCTTTTGACCTTGTGTCAAGTCGTGTCTGGTAGGAGGCAGCGACAAATACTCGGCTAGAAGGGGTCATTTTTTTTCTCGGTGAATCAATTGACGAATACGCACGGAGTCTGTTAAAACTTGAAGGAAAGGGAGTGAAGGAAAAGGAAAGGAAACGAGGAAAAGGAAGCACTCGTATTGACACGCACAAGCCTTAACATCGTTGAGAAACTGATTTGTGAAATCTATTGCAGCAGCATTCCAACACAATAGGTTTATGAATTTTTCTTGAAATGACCAATAACTGAGAATGAGTGAACTGTCCCATGTAAAGGTAGATTACAAATTAAGGAAAGGAATATTTTCTATCACCCTGCTCTCTCTCTCTCTCTTCATTAATCTTATTTTTCTTCCAGTTTTTTGTTCCCCTTTATCTTTGCCTTTTCCTAACCCATCTCCATTTGGGTGGCAATCGGAGACAAGATGAAGAATATCGGTATCATCAAGACCAAATGAATTAAAAAAAATTTTTTTTAGCTCAAGTAGTTTCATTATCATTATCTTGTTACATTTTACATGTAGTAATTTACTAAGCTTAGCCTAGTTTGGCAAAAGGATTGAAATATGAAACAGTGAAAATCAAAATCACTAACAATGGTCTGCTAACCTACTTTGCATTTTGCATGATATAATAGTTACCAAAGAAGCATTTTCACTATTTTTTGTTAGTTTTACTCTATCTACTTATTGTTGCCTTTTTTGATTTATATACTGTATAAAGTTCAAAATACATCAATACGAACAAATATCAAAATTTCATTCATTTTTCTAAACAATTGTCTATTTTACTGTTTGTTCTATATAAACTTGATTGCCAACAATTACCAATAGTAATTATTACTTGAAAAGATAAATCTTTTCTATTATAAAGATTTATTAATCATATCAATTATATCATGAAGTTCTGAGAAAAAATAGTTTTTTGAGAAAAGTATTTTTCATATTTGTGTGAACCTTAATTTATCAATTTTTTGGTCTGTAATATAGATCTTAAGCAATAATATTCTGTAATTTTGAAGAACTACTATTAATAATTTTTTATTAAAGGTAAATGATTGTTTTAGTAAGACAACTTGATTTTTTTTCTGTTTTGAAGTTTGAAAAATTGAATTCAGTATGATTTAGTTTTGTCTTGCAGCAATATGGCTTTTTGGTGATCATGGTTTGTTGTTAAAGATTCCCTCTTGCTTATACAGCCCAGTCAGCTAGAGCTATAGAATATGCTGACTGCATCTCTGCAGAGGGGTAAGACCCCTCCCCAAGGAGTGTTTAGGGTCTGACACAAAACCATCTGATGGTGAAGCTCTGGTCCTCGAGCTTTGGGGAATGTGAAGTATCTCTTCATTGCCATTACCCCCAGGTTCACTCTAACTCAGAATGGTAGTACTTGTTAGGGTCTCATCTATGGGTTAAATAGAAATATTCAATCATTTTCTTAACTTGAAAACATTTAACTGTGTGCAAACAAATGACTGATGTTAAATTGTATTATTAATGTCACATAGCAATACTTGGAACCATTTAAGTGAGTGCAAATGAATGAATAATGTTGAATATAATTACTAGTGTTAGATAGCAAAACTTGAAACCATTTAACTGTGTGCAAACAAATGAGTTCTAGCTCACTTAAAAATTATATTACTTACAAACTATTTGTTTACAAATAATGTATATTTGATATATATGTATAAACAGGATTTGACATTAAATAACCTACAAGGGTTGATATGCCATAAAACACAACAACCAATTGCTCCTAATCTCCTTTTTCCCTTGAGAAAAAAAAAAATTATATTTCATTTTAAAACTTTTCACAAGTTTCAATGAATCTATAGTCTAAATTTGGCTCGCTTTAAGAACAGATTTCAACTCTTCTCAGTCATCAATATAT
Source organism: Sepioteuthis lessoniana (assembly GCA_963585895.1). Classification (NCBI taxonomy): domain Eukaryota; kingdom Metazoa; phylum Mollusca; class Cephalopoda; order Myopsida; family Loliginidae; genus Sepioteuthis; species Sepioteuthis lessoniana. The sequence goes on along the minus strand of OY757918.1, from coordinate 72,490,293 downwards.
GGTCATATTGCTTAGTTTTTTGGTTTTTTTTCATTTAAATAGCAGCTGTTGTTTCTTCTAGCATTTTTGATAACCAGATATAACAAGGAGAGATGATTGTTATCTGCTGTGTGATTTATCTTGCCAGAAACTGTCCCAATATATTTAAAAACACCTGATCAATGACACAAAGTCTTAAAGAAAGTACAGGTTGTTTTAGAAAAGTTAATAAATTCATAATCTAATAACTTGACCAATTCTCATTCTAAGGATTTCAAATTTTAATACCATGTATAGAAACAAGTAAAAATTCTATTCAATATTTGGATACCTTTTCTTTTCTTGTGAATGGAATTTCTATAGCTGAAAAGAAAAACATTAAACATAGGATTTTAAATTGTTTCTACACTTACCATTAAAATTTGAGATCATTTTAATGAGAATTGGACAAGTTTATTAGATTATACTGGGCCATTGGCCTAATGAGTAGCATGTTTGCCAATGGTCCAGGAGACTGGGGTTCAATCCCAGGTTGAGTCATACCAAAGACTCAAAAAATGGTACTTGATGCCGCCTTGCTTAACATTCAGCAATATAAGGTACATATCAAGGGTAAAGTGGAGCAATCCAAAGAATGGAGTAGTGCCCTCCCCTACACATCGGTGTAGAAGCCGTTGAAAGGGGAACCTTTGGATCACCCTCGACTATGGTCACCAACTTTACTTTTATTAGATTATGGTTGAGTTTCTTGGTTTATGGCTTATCAACCTTCAAGCAATCCTTGTAGAAGAACAGCTGTGGTACTTTTTAACCCGTAGCTGCAGGGGGGGGATAAGGAAGTTCTTACCTTTCTCAATGGTATTAGTTCAAAAATGAACCTAATAGTGTGATTGGAATTCAAACTTGCATACTACAACATCACAGTCCATCATGTTTGCCACTACAATACAATATCTCCTCTGTTAGAAATAATATCAGTTATTTTGAAACACCCTTTTTACCCTTTGATAAAATCTAGACAAATTTCTGTTCATTGCTGACCTGTCAAATGTTATTTCATTTCAGACCATTTTGGAAAGTGGAATGGACACTGGAATAAGTGTGTGAAGTCCCAAGGGGAGTACTTTAAAGGGTAACTAAGGAACCATTGCCCTAGGTAGGCTATTATTACTTATTTTTTAACTATCAAATGGATACTTTCTGGACAAATATTGTATGAAGGTGATAAATTAAGTGATATTTTTTTTTTTAAATTGGATTTTTTTAATAATTGGTTACATGTTACATTTGTGTATATCATAACTGAAGATGCCTAAATATTTACCCAACCATGAGCAGGATGTAACACAAGATCAGGTTTTCGAGCAGAGTTTAACAGGTTTTAATTCAGAATTTTCCTTCTAGACTGGTTGTCATACCAAGGTTAAAGAGCCCAGTCTGTCCCACTATAGCTAAAGGGAGGGAGAATAGCTGGATTCATACCTTTCCCCAAGGGTATCAGTGCTATGTGAAATAGAAACAAACTTGTTCAGGATTTGAACTTGATTAACCATATCTATTTCCTATGGTCATAACTATTACACTTTTTGTTATTGTCTCCTGAGTAGAGAGTAGGTGTTGTCATAGGAAATGGAATCAGCAACTCATGATCAAATCTTGGTTTAGACTATTTGCATTTTGCTTGGTGCTGATGCACTTGGGAAAAGCATGAATCCATTGTTCTCCCTTTAGCCATGGGTGAATAGTAAGGCAGCTGGGATTCTTTAACCTTGGTAAGTAAGACCACTATAGAAGGAAAACTCTGAATTTAAATCAGCTTTACTCTGCCTAAAAAAAAAAAAAATGGTCATGTCTCACATCTTGCCTGTGGTGGAAGAGGTGTTGGCTAAATGTGTATGATGGGCTCCTGAGCTGAGGAGGAGCTTAGAAACTTGGATTCTTCAAACCCCACACAATCAGTTCAAGTGAAAAGGTGACAAGATTAAATCTAAAAGAGTGCCTAAGAAAAGAAAAATTCCTTTTCATTATTGTGAATTGTTGATTAAGGCTGAGACAGACATTTCATGCTCAATATCATCACGCTCAAATATCTTCAGTATAAAATAACCTAACACGGGTTGGCATGCCTCAAAGCCAACCAACCAATCAACCGAATTATCTCTAATGGAACGAAAATGAAGAACCACTTTGTTTCATTTCTTTACTCTTGTAACCATTAATTCCTGCTTCAGAGTGTGTAGGTGGACCTTGCATCTTATCGGTGTAAGATTACTGTTAATGTTAGTTTTCTGTTCATAATCTTAGCAAAGAAAATTAATGCTTGAAAAGAACTGATACAGTATTGGTTTGGTTGGTTTCTTTGTTTAATGGCATATCAACTTTTAGGGGTTATTCAATGCCAAAACCATCCTTGTAGAAGAACAGTAGTGGTACTATTTAACCCATAACTGAGGAGATATGGGGTTAATGCCTTTCCCAAGGATATTTGTCCAAAAGTGATGTAATAGTGCGACTGGAGTTGTGCTAATACCCTTCAATCCAACTATTCTCCTTCCAGCTATGGGTAAATTGTAGTGCAGACTGGGTTCCATAACCTTGGCATAACAGCTGGTCTAGAAGGAAAACTCTGAATTCAAACTTGTTAAACTCCACTTAAAAATTGACATTGTGTTGCATCCTGCTTGTGTGGAGAGGTTGATAAATACATATATACAATATTGCATTCCAGTACTTTAGCCAATTATGCCATGGGGATATGTTGATTGAGACATAAGCCAGTCATTTTGACCAATAGAAAATTTGGTTCCCAATTATTAATGGTGTTCACCAACGGTCCGAGAGACTGGGGGTTCATTCCCAGGTCAAGTCATACCAAAGACTCAAAAAATTGGTACTTGATGCCACCTTGCTTAACACTCAGCATAAGATAAGGATCAAGGGTAAAGTGAAGCAATCCAGGGAATGGATTTGCGCCCTCTCCTATACCTCGGTGTAGTAGCTATTGAAAATGGAGCCTCCGGGTCACTCTCAACTATGGTCACCAACTTTACTTTTAGATTTCTAAATGTTTCATTATGTTGCTATTTTAAGACCTGCTGACTTTATCATTAGTTTGTTTTTAGAATATGTTTTCCTTATTCCTTTATATATATATATATATCCTTTGGTTATGCACTTTGCAGAATGACAATCTTATCACATATTGTGTTTGCAGGTTCTCTACTGGTTAAATACTCTTCAGAGCAGTTAGATACCATGTCTTGCATAAAGTTTCAATCTCAGCTTGAAGTGTCCTGTGTGTCTAGCTACACTGAAAAGTTGTGATACAACAAAATAGTCTGTGGATGACATATAATTCTCATCTTCCATCTGTGGCCTGTCAGCAGGGCTTAAAATACACTAACTGTATCCTCAGAAGAGGAGTAATATTTCCCCCACCAAATAAGAGATGTCCTGGGTATGACAGTAGTTGCATTTAATGGTGAGGCTCAAGTTCTAGAGCACTGAGGAGTATGGAAGACCTCCTTCATTGTCATTACTCCCAAGTCCGCTCTGATTTGGAGTTGTAGTACCTTTTAGGTTCTCTTCTATGGGTGAAATAGTTCCGTTTTTCAATTATTTGTATTTGATGGGACAATATGCAAAAAAAAAAACAAACCTTAAGAAACAACTGCTGCAAGAATGTAAATATAAATGCAATTCCCTAACTTCTTGGCATGAAATAACCCTAGACAGCTTGACATGCTATTAAAAATCAATAGATCAGTCATTTCTCTTCCATAAAAGATACTGCCCTGTCAGCTGGGGTTATAGAATATGCTGACTACACCTCTGCAGAGGGGGTAAGTCAGCTCCAATGAAGCTACCTGTTGGCCACGGGTAGTGATCTGTAATGACTGAGTATAGGATCCTGGTGACAGAGTAGTCTGTGACCTGACAACGGCAGTGGTCATGTGACTTGCTACACACTTTTGGGCCCCTACTAGGCTAAATAGGTAGTTGAAGAGGCCCAATCAAGTTAATCTGTTGGTCATCTCAAGCCCTGGAAGCTGTATGATTGTCCCAACTGTAGTCATCAAATTGCTCTTGTGGCAACCAAGTATACAACACTATTTTATCTTAAAGGTGCTCGAAAGCAATGGCTAAGAGTCAATTGAGCTGACATAGCAATATTTGAAGCTATTTAAACTGTGGGCAAAAAAAAGTGCTCTAACTCATTTAAAAATAAAGTTTCCTTCAAACTTTTTGATTAGAAATATATATATCTCAACTGGAGTAGCATTATTACCCTTGGGAAAGGTACGAATCCAACCATTCTTCTAGCTATGAGTAAATAGTATGGCAGACTGGGTTCCATAACCTTGTTATGGTGGTTGGTCCAAATCCTGTGTGTGTGTGTGTGTGTGTGTATATATATATATATATATATATATATATATATTTAAAGTTGGCGACTGTAGTTGAGGGTGACCTGAAGGCTCCCTTTTCAATAGCTACTACACTGAGGTGTAGGGAAGGGTGCTACTTCTTTCCCTGGATTGCTCCACTTTATCCTTGATACATACCTTATAATGCTGAGTGTTAAGCAAGGCAGCCTCAAGTACCATTTTTTTTGAGTTTTTGGTATGACTCAACCTAGGTTTGAACTCCGGTTTCCTAGGCCATTGGCAAACACTCTACCGACTAGACCAATAAGCAGGGTTTGCCATTAAATAGCCTACAAGGATTGATATGCCATTAAACCAAATAACCAGACCATGAAAGATAATTTGGTTAATAAATGTTTGTTAATAAACACTTTTTATTTATTATCAAACACTATACTATTGAAGTGAGAGTCTTCTATGAATTAGTGGCTAAAGTGCTGAATTATGAAATTGTATTGAGTTTGAATTCTAGTCATGGTATTATGTTCCATTTTGGACTAATACTTTTAGGAAAGGTATGAATCACCTTATTCTCCCAGATTAATTAAATTGTACCACTACTATCCATTCTAAAGGATGGCTTTGGTATTAAATAACCCATGAAGGTTGATATGCCACTAAACAAAGAAACCAGAACTGTAATTTATGATTGATATTGTAAAATACCATAACATGGTAGGATTTTTATTTGAGGAATATATGAAAAATTCTTTAACTTGGAGAATGAGACAATTTCCAATTCAATAATTTTTCTGAATTTTTGTTCCAGCTGAACATTATTTTTTTCAATCATCCAAGTTTTTGATACAATAGAGATAACTATGAAATACTAATTAGAATCCTTTATTCTTTCTGAGAATCATCATGAACTGCTTTTACAATTGAAAAAGGATTCATTGGTTGTCTAGCATATAATAAAAGATGAACTTTTAAGTAAAGAATAGATGTAAGAGATAAGAATAACTCTAAAAAATGTTTATCAGTAATCATTGATAAACAAATAAGAACCTGCTGTTGACTTGAATATTTCACTGTCTATTTATACAATCCATTAAACAAAATATTGTCAGCCATATTTGATTATTTACAAAGATATTTGTTTTTCAGACTTCTCATGTTTATATCAAATATACATGGTGCCATTATACTCTACCCATTGTAAAAAAAAACAAAAAAAAAAAACCCCCAAAAAACCTTAGCTCTTCATATAATTTTTCATTTGACTGACTTTTGTCCTGTTTACACTCAGTTATTTAACAAGCTTTATTAAAGAAATGCATTTTGATAAAAGCTGACATCTGTTTGTTATAGTCTACTGAGATATACAATACTACCCATAAATAAATACACATCTAACAATTTGTTTAATGAATTGATTTAATATAAAACAGGAATTTTATTTCTTGTGGAACATTTATACAATCAAAATGAATCTCATTAGGTATTATTTATTATCAAATTCTATACTATTAAAACTGTAACCAAAAGTAAAAATGTATGAATATATATAAGTATTTTTGGATTGCTATGTATTCATATTTTTGGTTACAAAGTTTCAATACTATAGCTTTTGGTAATAGATAATATCTAATAAAATCTATTTAGAATGTATGTTTCAATAGAAATAATAAATCCTGGTATTTTGTTTCAAAGCAAATGAACTTTTTATGAAAAAAATTGTTTGTGTATTGTGGACAATATTGTAAATTAAAGTTTGTATTAAATTATTTAATTCTAATCTAGCCTTTTATTTATTCATTTTTTTTTTTTAATGGTTAGACCAGTTTATTCTGTAGATTTTTAATTTTGTTTCTTTTTTGATATCTGAATGAACCCAACTGCAAAATACTTGTGAGGAAATAACAAAATAAAATGAGCCTTTATTGAATATTAATAACACATTTTGGTCTCCAAAAAAAAACAAGATGACAATTCTTTTTTAAATTTCATTAGTTATTAACAACTTCTCTCTGTCAATAATAAAAAAATTAGGACCATTGATATAATTCTGATAAGTATCTTTTTGATGTTTTGTTTTTGATTACAATAACAGTTTATTACTATGGGAATGCATTGGAAAGTTGCTATTACTATGGGAATGTGTTGGAAAGTTAGCCTGTTATTTAATGCCCCAATTTTTTTTTCTAGCAACTAGTGATAATAATCTTTAGGAAACAATCATATCTTCAAGTAAATATTCTTAATATAAATAATTTGGATACAGTAATATGGTTTCAAGCATTCCTATCCAATACAAAAATTTCTTAAACAGATCTACTTGACTCCTAAAGGTACCACTACTCTGGGTCCATGTGAATATGGGATTGGTGGCAACAAAGGACTGACTCCCCAAAAAGTCCAGAACCAGAGCCACACCACTGGATACAGTTTAGTTTCATACTCTGGTCACCTTTTTTTCTTTTTTGGGTAGGGTGGAGAATGGTCTTACGCCTTTGCCAGGGATGCACTTGATAGGTTCTGTGCCCCTGCCATCAGGGTGCCTAAGATGAGTATCTTCTCTAAATTTCGTTGAATAATAACAACTTATCACAAATGGATTAAGCGTTTGAATAAATGTGCAGTGAGTTGAAGGAAGAACGTTTTCACAATGTCTGCCCTTTTAGTTTTGTCTAACAGATTAGAGTGGCTGTGACTCAAAACCACTTCATAATAGTATTTGATATTTCACATCCTTTTGTCCTGTAAGATGAAAATGTCACTTGTATTTCTCTTTGTTATTTTAATGGCAGTGGGTTTCATCACAGATCTCAGCCATTTGGCTTCCCAATGAATCTGTCAAAATGGCTATTCCTGTCTTCATTCTTAATCATTATTGTAACTTAGTTTGATTGCAGATTAACTTACTTTTTGAACATTTTCTTTAATGTGGTTCATTCTCTCTCTCTCTCTCTCTCTCTTATATATACACACACACACACACTTAGTTGACATACAAAAGTATTAGACATGTAGGATTTTTAAAGGTTTAAGAAAATAATTTCTATTATTGCTACTAACTTCAAATTTTACCTGAATATGCTAAATACTTAAACTGTATAATATATAAAAATGAAATCTTTGCTTACATCTAAATTTGACTAACATAACAAAAGAAGCATACACAAGTTTTGGACACATTCCAAAAATATAAATAAAACAATAAAATTTACAGTTTGCAATTGAATTCTAATTATTAATTTCACCATTGTAAATTAATTTGGTTATTTTATTTTAACATTTTCATTAATGTACTTACATATATATTTGGAAAGTAATGTACACTTTTAAAAAACTTTTATTCCTAAATGAATGAATTTAACTTTTAGCACATTACATTTCTATAGTTTGTCTAAATTTCTGAGATTAAGCTTGATAATTTTTATGACTTAGCATATTTAGACTATTGTATTCATTATTATTGTTATATTCTTATTTCAATTGATGCATCCTTCAGCCTTCTTCAGGTGTTTCATGTTGAACTCTGTAGCCTACACAGAACTTTGAACTAAATTCTTTATTTAATCCACAGAGCTAGAGTATTCTAATTCTGTTGACCATGACTGGGTACAAGTGATAAGTTATAAGTATTCTTTGTTATTTACCTGTTGTTGAGATTGAACCTGCAAACTCCACTTAGAAGCACTTTTAACTTAATGCCTAGCCCAGTGGGCTAGAGCTGTAGAATATACCGAATGTATCTCTGCAGAAGGGTAAGGCGCCCCCCACCAAATGAGTGTCCTGGATATGACACTAAACAATCTGATGGTGAGGTTCCAGTGATACTGGGGCTTTGGGGAATGTGGAGCACCCCTTCATTGCCATTACTCTCAGATCCACTCTGGCCTAGAGTGGTAGCACATGATAGGGCCCTATCTATGGGTTAAATAGAACTAATCTGCGTACTTATGCTAAACTGAATTGTTTGAATTAGAACTGTTTGACTAAGCTGAATAGCTTAAAATAGAAATGTTTTTGACAATTAAACTGTGTACTTACATTTAAACTGCATACTTATGCTAAACTGAATTGTTTGAAATGGAACTGTTTTTGACATTGAAATTGTGCTTACACTAAACTGAATTGTTTAATATAGAACTATTTTGACATTTAACTATGTGTAAACAAAATCTATACTTTTACTAAACTAAATTGAATAGCTTCAAACAAATGTTTTTGACAAACTGTGTACTCATGCTGAACTGAATTATTTGAAATAGAACTGATTATTTGTATAAAAATGGATTTGGCATTAAATAACTTACAAAGGTTGATATGCCATGAAACCCAAACAACCAACCAACTTACCTGTTGAGATTGAACCTGCAACTTCCTCTTTGAAGCACTTTTAACCTAACACCTAAACCAGTTAGCTAGAGCTGTAGAATACACCAACTGCATCTCTGCAGAGGGGTAAGACCTCTCATCATGAGTGTCCTGGATATGACACAAAACAATCTTTGGGAAATGCAGTGTACCCCTTCATTGCCATTGCTCTCGGATCTACTCTGCTTCGAGTGGTAGCACCTAATAGGGTTCTATCTACAGGTCAAAAAGAATTAACATTTAAACTGTGTGTAAACAAATGACTTGTATTAAATTGAATTGTTAGAAATAGAACTGTTTGACCATTAATTGTATGTAAACAAATGACTGATGTTAAATTGAATTGCTAGTGTTAAATAGTAATACTTGAAAGTCTTTAATGGTCTGCCTAAATTAAATTATTAGTATTATGTAGCAATATTTGGAACCATTTGACTGTATGCAAATGAATGAATAGTGTTGACTATCAATACTTGTAACCACTTCACTATCTACAAACAAATGATAAACATTGAATAGAATTATTAGTGTTAGACAGCAGTAACTGAAACCATTTAACTGTGTAGAAACAATAGCAATACTACTATGCAAACAGATTAGTTCTAATTTAAAAATGAAATTACCTACAAACTATTCACTCACAAATCATATGTATAGCCATTTAAATGTGTCCACTCAAATAACTGATGTTAAATTATCACTGTTACATAACAGCACTTGAAACCATTTTACTGAGTACAAATAAATGATTTACAGTAAATAGAATTATTTGTTAGAAATACTTAAACCCATTAAGCTATGTGCAAAAAAAAACAATGAGCTCAGGCCTGTTAAAAAAAAATATTATCAACAGAATGTGTTTACATATCATATATATTTAATATACAAGTATAAAATGGTCTTGGAGATGGGGGTTCAATCCCAGGTCAAGTCATACCAAAGACTCAAAAAATGGTACTTGATTCTGCCTTGCTTAACATTCAGCACTATAAGGTAAGGATAAAGAGTAAAGTGGAGCAATCCAGGGAATGGAGTAGCACCCTACCCTACACCTCAGTGTAGTAGCTATAGAAAGGGGAGCCTTCAGGTCACCCTCGACTAAGGTTGCCAACTTTACTTACTTAATGCCAAATCTGTTCATAGTAACCTACAGTGGTTGATATGCCATAAAACCCAAACTAAACAACTATATCTCTTGCACCATGTGACCCCTGCTGAAAGGATGCATTGACTGAAATGTTGTGAATATAACAAAGATGAAAACAGGAGTCAGAATATTTTAAGTGGTAAATATATATATATATATATATATATATATATATATATAAATATTATTTTTTTTTTTTTAAAAACGATCTACTGTTTAAAAATTGTTATAACTTTCTTTGTATTGTGTGCTCAGACTTGATCGTTTTCATATACAAACGGAATGGATGAGTGATATTTTTATTTAATGCATTATGTTCTATATGCTTGTTTTGACATCAAAAACAAAACAAAATTACAAAAACTTTTTCAAAAAGTGGCTGGATCTTATGTGTCTTATCAAGCTCAGGGTGATTTCTTGATTTTGCTTTTAAATTGTCCGAAAGATGGAAAAAGGACAGGATTCTAAGAAATCTGTCACTTGCTGTGATGTGTTGGAAACCTGGCATCTTGATAAAATTATATGGACCAATATAAATTAAGTGAAGAGTGTTTAGTAAGACCAATCGGAAGCAAAATTGCTTGGTGGCATATCAACCATTGTAGTTTATTTAATGCCAAATCCATTTATATACAGTTCTATTTCAAACAATTTAGTTTAGCATAAGTACACTGTTTAGTTCTATCTAACCTAAAGATAGGACCCTATGAGGTATTACCACTCTAGGCCAGAGTGGATCTGTGAGCAATGGCAATGAAAGGGTGCACTACATTCCCCAAAATTTCAGCATTCCTAGAGCCTTGCCATCAGATTGTTTAGTGTCATATCCAGGTCAATTGTTGGTGGTGGGGCTTACCTCTCTGCAGAGATGCAGTTGGTGTATTCTGCAGCCCCAGCTGATTGTGCCATAACTAATAATAATATTCTTTAGTAAACCATTATAACTTAAAGTAACTATTCTTAATACAAATAATTTACACACAGTTATTATATCAAGTATTCTTATCTAATACAAATAATTTTGAAACTGGTCTGTTTGACCCAAAGATGGGACCCTGACAGGTACTACCACTCCAGGTCAAAGTGGGCCTGTGTGTAATGGCAATGAAAGATGACTCGAGACTCCCCAGCGTATGCACATGGTACTATTTACCCAACCCCTTCGCTCGGGCAGGATATGACACAAGGTCAGTTTTTAAGCGGAGTTTACCAGGTTTGAATTCAGAGTTTTCCTTCTCCTAGACTAGTTGCCTCACCAAGGCTGAAGAACCTAGTCTGTCCTACTATTTATCTATAGCTGGAGGGAGAATATTTTGGATTCATACCTTTCCCAAGGGTATTAGTGCTATGTGAAATGCAATCAGTCTTGTCCAGGATTTGAACTCGAGTCGCCGTGTTCATTTCCTATGACGATAACGACTACACCACGGGCACCTCCACCAAAATGCACATGGTGTAATAGTTATTGTTATAGGAAATGGACACTGCGACATGAGTTCTAATACTGGATGAGGCTAATTGCATTTCACATAGTACTAATACCTTTAGGAAAGGTATGAATCCAACTATTCTCCCTTCAGCTATGGATAAATTGTAGGGTGTACTGGGTTCTTCAGCCTTGGTCAGGCAACCAGTCTAGGAGAAGGAAAACAATTCAAACCTGTTAAACTCTGCTTAAAAATTGATCTTGTGTTGCATCCTGCCTGTGTGGAGGGGCTGGTAAATATATACTTCCCAGAGGTCTGGCATTGTAGCCTCACCATTGGATATTGTTTAGTGTCATCCTTAGGATAGCCATTTCTGGGCTGGGTCTTACCTCTCTACATATTCTAAGCCTCTCCCAACAGGTTGACCAAAAATATGAATTAAACAAAATAATCCCATCTTTAACTGAACTGTTTTTCTGATATATTATTGTTTAGACAAGTTTGATTAAAAACTGCAGATCCCCCTCCCAATGATTGTCCTAAATATGACACTAAACAATCTGATGGCGAGGCTCCTGTTCTGAAGTTCTTGGGAATGTGGAATACTCCCTCATTGCCATTGCTCTCAGGTCCACTCTGGCCCAGAGTGATAGCACCTGATAGGGTCCTATCTTTGGGTCAAATAGAATTGTTTGACATTTTAACATTGTGAAAACAAATGACTGATGTTAAATTGAATTGTTAGAAATAGAACTGATTAACCATTAACGGTGTGTGAACAAATACCCGTATAATTGAATTGTTAGTTATACAAAGCAATACTTGAAATTTATTTAACTGTGTGCAAATGAATAAGTAATCTTGAATAGAATTATTGGTATTACATAGTAATACTTGTAACCATTTGATTGTGGGCAGATGAATGAAAAGTATTCAATAGAATAATTAGAGTTAAATAGCAATACTTGTAACCATTTCACTGTCTGCGTGTAAATGATTAATGTTGAATAGAATTATTAGTGTTAGATAGTAACAATTGAAACAATTTAATTGTGTGCAAAAAAAAAAAAAGAGCTTAGGCTTGTTTAAGAATATTATTTACAAAATGTGTTTACAAATCATTATATATATATATATATATATATATATATATATATATATATATATATGTGTGTGTGTAAAGAGGATTTGGCATTAAATAACCTACAATGGTTGATATATAAAATCCAACCTAACCAAACCAAAGACTGCAGAACATTCCTTTTTTATGATTTTTTTTTTTTTTTTTTCTCAAGCTTTTTTGCTAGTTTCTTTGTATGGGGGTCAAGTTGATGGAGAATTTCCCTTAGCTTTACTCCCGACTACTTTATATCATACTGATTGATCAACTTCAAGGGGATAATTTAAAAAACAAAGATTTTGATTTATTTCATTAATTAATTTTTTTTGTTGGTATTTGTTTTTTGTTTAGATTGTGTGAAATTTATTTACTTATTTTATCTTTTTTTTTTTTTGTGGAGGGGGGTATTTATTGGTAGAATGCTTTGGTTAGCACATTGTTGAAGATGTTTAATGTTATCACTGGGGTTGAATGCTATTTTATCTACATTTGGGTGTTTATTTTTAACACTGATGTCTTCAAGGATCTATAGGTGTTTTTTTATCATACCTACACATCAGTATTAAAAATAGACAACCAAACATAAATAAAATAGCATGCTAACATTTAACATGAAATTTAGAGTTGTTTCTATATATTAATTTCTATTCTTAAAGAAAAGAAAATCTCAGAAATTCACTCATATCTGATTCAGTGCTTGTACAGAATAACCCACTCCTGAAAATTTGTTAATTTTGTTTTAATGTAGAAACAAATTACATAAAAATGCCCATCAGCTCAGCAACCAGCCTTAAAGAAGGAAAACTCTGAATTCAAACCAGCTTTACTCTGCTTTAAAAAGAAAAAAAATCTTGTCACATCATTCCCGTAGTTGGAGGGGTTGGGTAAATACATACATAAAAAATGAAATACTTTATTTCACCATCTAGGTAAGAGTAAGTTTCAGTCTTTTGCTTTATTTTTATTTTTTTTTTTTCCTTTTACTCCATACTTCTGGCCTTCAACTAAGCTAAGCTGAGTAAATGGCTTCTTATACAAGAGATATCAGAAAATCAAGGTTTGGTTTGGTTTGGTTTTATGGGAAAGGTATGAATCCAATTATTCTCCCTCCAGCTATGGATAAATAGTAGGGCAGACTAGGTTCTTCAGCCTTGGTGAGGCAACTAGTCTAGGAGAAGGAAAACTCTGAATTCAAACCTGGTAAACTCCGCTTAAAAACTGACCTTGTGTCATATCCTGCCCGAGCGGAGGGGTTGATAAATATGATTAGAGAGAGAACAGATGGATTCATGCCTTTCTCAAAGGCATAAGTGAAACTCAAACAACTTTGTTTGGGATTTGAACTCAGGTCTCCAGTTATGTTTCTTATGATGATAATTTTATTTGTATAGTAGTTGTGTACATGTTAAATGAGTAAATGTTTCTACCTTGGTTTTCTGATATCTCTGGTTAGCAGACCAACTGCTTCTCTGCAGATGGGTAAGACCCACCCCCCACCCACCAACAAGTGTCCCTGATATGACACTAAAAAATCTGATGTTGAGATTCCAGTAATGTTGGAGGTTTGGGGAATGTAGAGTACCCCTTTATTACCATCGCTGTGGTAGCACCTGATAAGGATCCTATCTATGGGTTAAATAGAACTAAGCAGTGTACTCATTCTAAACTGATTTGTTAGAAATAGAACTGTTTTTAGATTTTAGTGTGTATAAACAAAGAACTGTACTTATTCAAAACTTAATTGTTTGGAATAGAACTGTTTTCGACATTTAAACTGTGTACTTATGCTAAAATGAATTGTTAGAAATAGAACTGTTCTTATGTATAAAAATGGATTTGGCATTAAATAATCTACAATAATTGATATGCCATAAAACCAAACCAAACCAAACCTTGATTTTCTGATATCTCTTGTATAAGAAGCCATTTACTCAGCTTAGCTTAGTTCAAGGCCAAAAGTATGGAGTACTTAGTGAGAATTGAACTCACTGACTATAGTTAGCATACCATTGTCAATGTGGGTACCCTCCCTCATATATAATCCAGCCCAGTCAGCTGGGGCTGTAGAAAACATTGACTGCATCTCTGCAGAAGGGTAAGACCCCCCCCACAAATCACCACAAGTGTCCCAGATATGACATTAAACCATCTGATTGTGAGGCTCCAGCCTTGGAGATTTGAAGAATGTGGAGTACCCCTTCATTGCCATTTTTCCCAGATCCACTCTGACCCGGAGTGGTAGCACCTGATAAGGTCTTATCTATGGGTCAAATAGAACAAACTGTGTTTAAACAAATGAGTAATGTTAAATTGTGACTGTTATATAGCAGTACTTGAAACTATTTAATTATGTACAAAAAAAGAGCTAAAGCTCATTTAAGAATGTTATCTATGAATGAGTTTACAAATTATATATATATTTGATATATATGTATAAAGAGTATTTGACATTAAATAACCTACAATGGTTGATATGCTATAAAACACAACCCAACCAAATCAAACCAAACCTTGTATATAAGCAGATTATTATTTGGTGGCAATATTTTCTCTGTTAAAATTCATTGAAAAATGGATGGTTACTGATTTGAACTAAGCCAAGTGTGACTGATAGAATCAAGTTATTATAAATGTATGATGATCAAACAACTAATTATTGCTTTCTTTGAAAAAAAAAATCCTGATTGATTTTTCTAAGTGATGAAATTTGATTGGTCTTAACTAGTTTATTCAGTCTTTTCTATAAATGAATAATCGGATAAATGACTTTGTTATCTTGCGTCTCTTTTGTTTTTTTGATGCTTATGAAACAAATATTTTACCTTCATAACCACAGCTCTGATGGCTGCTGTTGAATGAAGGAGGATAAATTTCAGTTTTAGTGGAATTTTTGACCATCTTGGTATTTTGGACTCCAAAATGCAAAAACAGAAATAGACAAAAAATCTATATAAAAATTCTTATTTATATGGAGGTGCTTGTGGTGAAATGGTTAATATCATAGGAAATGGACATGGTGACCCGAGTTCAAATCATGGACAAGGCTCTTTGCATTTCACATAGTGCTAGTACTCTTAAGAAAGGTATACATCCAACTATTCTCCTTCCAGTTATAGGTAAATAGTAGGGCAGACTGGCTCTTTAACTTTGGTAGGGCAACTGGTGTAGGAGAAGGAAAACTCTGAATTCAATCCTGTTTAACTCTGCTTATAACTAACCTTGTATCACATTTAGCTCATGTGGAAGGATTGGTAAATACATATATAGCCTAGATGCTTATCTGCGACTGCTGGTTTCATGCCATCTTATTATGACAATCTTATTACAATATCTTTTTTTCTCTGCCTGATGGCAGAGAAAAAGATATTAAAAAAAACAGTCAAAAGAATGCTTACATTAGGATTGTGTATAGCTCTTTTTGTATGTGTTTGTGTAGATTATATTTGTGTATTATTGTGTGTAGTTGTATGTGAGATCGTTAATGTGTGTGTGTGTGTGTGTGTGATGATACATGCATCTTGCGGCTGATTTGAGGTTGTCTCCTAAATGTTAGTGTAGTGATGTGTAGTAGAAATTGCTGAACAGACAGTTTGGGTGAATAATTAAAAAAAAAAAAAAAAAAAATTTGTGTTGTGATGATTTTAACTAAGGAACAAATAATCATCATTGCATTATGAAGAAAATGAATTTTTTGATTGGACTTGAAAGTATAATAGATAAAAATGGATGCTGGATCTAAAATTCAAGAATAATAGGTGAGGTGGGAATATCATGGTGTTAAGAGATATGTTATTTTCTATGGAGTATTGTTCAATACTAGTATTTATACATTGGAATATGTTCTGTATTAAATTACAGTAATAATTTGTATTAGCTGTCTATTTTGTATTTGTTATATTATGTATATGGTATTGCAATCCATGATGGTATGTACATAAGGGATGTGGTAAATATACTGTATTAAGACGTTGCAATGATAATTTGTATTAGTGTTTATGTTCTGTTTATGTTATGTTTGGTATACTTTATTGTAATCTATGATGGTATGTACGTAAGGAATATTGTAAATATACTGGATTAAGACGTTAATATAGATGTTAATATTGTCCTGGAGATGACATTAAACAATCTGATGGTGAGGCTTCAATAATGCTGGAGCTTTGGGGAGTGTGGAGTACCCCTTTATTGCCATCGCTCCCAAATCCACTTTGGCCTGGAGTGATAGCACCTGATGAGATCCTATCTATGGGTCAAATCAAACTGTTTGACATTTAAATGGGGTGCAAACTAATGACTAATGTTAAATTGAATTGTTAGAAATAGATCATTTGTGTGTATCTACAAAATGTGTTTATAAATCATATATTTAGTAAATATGTAAAAACAGGATTTGGCATTAAATAACCAATAATGGTTGATATGCCATAAAACCAAACCAAACCAGGGCCTCCCTTTTTTGCTTAGGGGAGAGTCTTACATATTCTGATCCATGTCAACAGTGCTGGGTCAGAATTGGCTATAATTTTATTTTTCTCCAGTGAATATTGTGTACATATTGGAAAAAATACTAAGAATCACACAGTGTAGATTGTCATCACTCCCAGGTCCACTTTGGCCTGGAGTGATAGCACCTGATAGGATCCTATCTATGGGTCAAATAGAACAATAGGGGAAAGTCCTATATATTTCAATCCCTGTCAACAGTGCTGGGTCAGAATTGGTTATAATTTTATTTTTCACCAGTGAATATTGTGTACATGTTGAAAAAAATACTAAGAACCACACAGTGTAGATCCAGGGGTGCTACAACCAATGATAGATGAAATAGGCTGATGAGGCTTTAGAATAAATAAATAAAATAGAGGTGTACTTATAAGATAAAATGTGTTGAATGTGGTGTGGTAATTTGTGAAAAATATAGGGTTAAGTTGGGGGATTAGAAATTAGATGTTGTTTGGGGTTAGAAAATAGGCTGAATTGCCTATGAGTTGGAGTTTGTGGTGAGTCACCATAGCAACAAACCAAAATTACAACTTTTAATGATTAAAAGTGGGGGAAAAAAAGAAAAGGATACCTATGATGTTTTTTAACATGAAAATGTAAATGTTTTCCTCTCAATTGTGTATTTTATATATCTATATATCTATATATATACACACACACACACACACACACACACACACATTATACAAGTGGAATGCTGAAAAGTTCTCTGTCCAACCAAGCCTAGTCGACTTAAGCTGTAAAATATGCCGACTGCATTTCTGCTGAGGGGTAAGCCCCATCCAAGCATCCTGGATATGATACTAAACCATTTGATGGTGAGGCTCCAGTCCTCGAGATTCAGGTAATGTGAAGTACTCTTTCATTGCCATTACTACCATGTTCACTTTAACCCAGAGTGGTAGTACCTGTTAAGGTCCCATTTTTGATTCAAATACAACTGTTTAATCCTTTACTCTATTTGAAACCATTTAACTGTGCAAACAAATGATTTTAAATTGAATTATTAGTGTTAGATAACAATACTTGAAACCATTGAACTATATGCTAACAAATGAACTCTGCCTCATTTAAAAAATGTTATCTATAAACTATTCACTTAAAAACCATATTTATGTACAAGAGTTGACATTAAATAATTATCAAGGATTGATATACTATTCAACAAAAAAAAAAACTTGTAATAAGATGTACATAGTTTTCCACATATTTATCCCACAGTTTACCCAGTCGTCTGGGGCTGTAGAATACGCCAACTGACCTCTGCAGAGGGGTAAGACCCCCCCCCCACAACGAGTGTCCTGTATATGACATTAAACAATCTGATAGTGAGGTTCCAGTAATGCTGGAGCTTTGGGGAATGCGGAACACCCCTTCATTGCCATCGCTCCCAGGTCTACTCTGGCTCAAAGTGGTAGTACCTGGTAGGTTCCTATCTATGGGTCAAATAGAACTAAACTACATACTTATGTTAAACTGAATTGCTTGAAATAGAACTGTTTTGACATTTAAACTGCATCCTCATGCTAAACTGAATTGTTTGAAATGGAACAGTTTTGACATTTAACTGTGTAAACAAAAAACTAGTTTTATACTAAACTGAATTGTTTGAATTAGAACTGTTTGACTATACTGAATAGCTTGAAATAGAAATGTTTTTGACAAACTGTGTACTTATGCTAAACTGAATTGTTTGAAATAGAACTGTTTATGTATAAAAATCGATTTGGCATTAAATAACCAACAAAGATTGATATGCCATAAAAATATTAACAAACAATTATCCCACAGCTCAGCACACTTGGGACAGACTCATCTTAAGTTTCTTTAACTTTTCACAAAAAGAATATATCCTTTGTTTGGGCCAAGAACATTTAAGTACACAAGTGTAGTTTTGTGTGTATGTGGAAAAGGTACCCTGCTGGAATCAAAACTTTTGTGAAGTGGTGGTAAAAGGTTGCTTAGTTTTTTGTCAGCATTCCCCTTCAAGGTGTCTTGCCCCTTCCTTTAAAAGGGGTAAGATGCTGCTTGGTGTTCCCGCATCTAAAACAACCAGACGGACTCTACTGCACTGTTGGTCATCCTGAATCAAATCTGCAATACGCACAATGAAAATGACCTCACTAAGTAAAGGTCTTCTGGCCTAGCTTGTTGACTATTTTGCTACTAGATGCAGCCCAATTTGTATATCTTCTGTGATGAAACTGTTCAACAGTTCTGAGCATAAATAAATGTACAATAAAAAAACAGAAAGGAAGGAAGAAAGAAATGGGTCAGGAAATGTTATCTAATTCAACAGCAGCAGCAGAAGTAGTAGTAGTCATAGCTTGGGCTGCTTGATTGCTTACAATGTCTATTTGTTTATCATGATTTTTTTCCCTACAAATTAAGGCAATTAAAATATTGCTATCATCTCAAAATAGACATCATTAATTGGTAATTAATTCTAAGTTATTGATTGATTAAAATCTTGGTTAAGAATAAGTTTTCAGCTGACAATCTTAAAGCAAATTATGATTTGATAGTTATTTTTATACTTGGTGGCCCATAAACATATTGTTTTTTTTTTTCCATTGTAGCAGAGATCCTTGATGATATCTATGCTTCTATTTAGGAAGAATAAGATAAAATGAAAATTTTCCTAAGCTTTAGCTGTGTATTACTGTTGTATAGTTGCACTATTTGGACAAAATGCTTTAAGAAAAAGCTAGATGAGAACTACACGAGTTCTCTGCATGCTGTTTGAACAAATCCTGGATGTGGCATTCTACAAAATGGCATCTGTATGACCACTTGCTTCCTATCTCACAAACCATCAAAGTAAGACAAGGGTGTAGTCTCTGTGGCATATTGGCTAAAGTACTGGACTGTAGTAAGCGAGTTCTAATTCCAATTATGACATTAAGTTCACTAGTGGCCCAGTTGGCTGGGGGTGCAGAATACACTGACTTCATCTCTGCAGAGGGATAAGACTTCCCCTACAAGTGTCCTGGATATGACACTAAACAATTTGATGGTGAGGCTCCAGTAATGCTGGAGCTTTGGGGAATGCTGAGTACCTCTTTGGCATTAAATGAGTCTTGAAGGTTGATATGGCATTAAACAAAGAAACCAAACCTAGTAAGACAAGCAAGACATTCTAGCCACTGTTGGAGAAGTCTGAATGAACTCATGTGGTGTTCTCCTATGGACTCCTACACACCAGTGTTAGCTGACTAGCAGATGTTACATTCATCAGCTTTCTGAAGACACAGGATGCTGTCTAGAGGACTTACCAAGAGTGATGAACAATAGGGATGGATGACAAGAGAGAGCCAAGGAAATCTATGCTGTCAGCATGCTTTGATGATTGGGAATACTGTCAAAAATACATGCTGTTCCTTATAAATAATTCTTTGAAAATAATTTCTGCATTTTTTTTTTTCACTTATATTTTTAGTATATAGTACTTTTTTTTTTTTTAAATGATCAGAACTTATATCCAAATGTAGGCATGAAAACTAATTCTTACTTAGCCACCTGAAAACTAACAATCTTAAACCAAACTTAATGACAATAAAAACAACAATAATGATAATAAATGAAAACACTAAAAAACAATCAATGATAAATAAATAAATTAAAAAATCACAAAATTAATTTAGCCATGAAAATAACAGCACAATGGGAGAAAAACAAGAACAAACTAAAATAAATATATCTCCATAGATGAAAATAAAGCCAGTACAAACTTGTTCACCTTTCCCATCATGCCTCACAAACTAGATTACCCTTCCCATCATGCTCCATACAACAGTATATAAAGAGACACCCACCATGTAGGATTCTCTTAAGCTGATTATCTTATTGGTGGGAAACTGTCAGTCACCAAGTCTATATCATTCAAACTTAAATCTACATATGCTCTATCACTGATATTGCGCATTCTTTATTTATAAATATAGCAAACCATACATATACGAGGATCATTAAATAAGTTTCCAGACTTTTTTTCATATGGGCACTTTCATTGCTAGTACACACATGAAACTCTAGTCCCCTTCGAAGTAATCTCCTCTGGCTCCAATGCACCTGTTGTACTGTTCCAACAACTTCTGGAAGGCTCCATGGAAGTCCTCTTGTGTGAGCGTGTCAATGACCTTCGTCACAGCCTCTTTCATCTCCTCAATTGTCTCATAACGACAGCCTGTGAGCTTAGGGAATAAGCAAAAGTCACAGGGAGCAAGGTCTGGACTATAGGGAGGGTGAGCAACTGTGTTGATGCCCATCTTGGTCAAATAGTCTGTGACAAGGATGGAGTTGTGGACTGGTGCATTGTCCAGGTGGAAATGCCACTGACCCTATTTGAAGAGTGCTGGCCTCTTCTGATGGAATCTCTTCCTGAACTCCCTTAAAACCTCAACATAGTATTCCTTGTTGACTGTCTGTCCAGTGGGAATCCAGTGCAAGTAGATCATGCCAGTGCTGTCAAAAAAAGGATCATCAAAAGTTTGTTGGTGGATTTGCTCTGTCTGGGTCTGGGAGAGCCAGCATGCTTCCACTGGGAACTCTGTCTTTTGGTCTCTGGGTCATAGCAGTAGATCCAGCTTTCAAAACAGAATTTTATTGCATATTGTTATTCTAAAGTCCAGATTGCATTTTTGAAATTCACCAGCTGTGACAATCAGGCTTTAGTAGGGTGTATTCCAATTCCTGCTGTAGCTGTCATTTGAACCTGAAATCATAAAAATTGACCAGTCATCTCATAAGATGTATAGCAATAAGATACTGAATTTTCAAGAGTCTACGACAATTTTAAATGCCTGTACCAAAACAGTCTGGAAACTTATTGAATGAACCATGTATATGCAATTCTCAATTTACAAGATTAGTAAATGGCAGGGTTTAATGCAAGGTGTTTGTGTGGTGGTGGTGAGGGGAGTAGAATGATTATATTTTGATTGTCATTGAATGACAAAATTTATCCTAACAGTATTATGTGCAGACTGTCGGACAATGTTAAACTGTTGATGGTGAAATTGTTAAAAGAAGCCAAGTTTTTGAAAAAATTGCTCAACCATTATTTTGTACTTATCCATAATAGATAAATTGTCAACCATTGGAAATATTGCATTTGTTTTTTGGTGTGGGTATTTAAAAAAACCTTTTAGACTTATTTTTGAGGAAGTATTTTAGACCATCTTTTTATCGTTATTTTAGTTGAAGTATTTTCACTATTTTATTTTATTTTATTTATTTTATCTTATTTTATTTATTTATTTATTTTTTAAAGATTAAGCATTGTCAATCATTACACAATGTAACAAAATTTTTACTTTTTCTTGTTCTTGGGCAGAATGTGTTTGGGTGAGCCAAAAGTTTGGTAATATTGTGATGTGTGATAGTCTGCTGCATATACATCATGATATCAAAGCAGTTTAAGTTGTGGAAGGTTGCTGCTGAGATTGATAGTATCATGATGGTTAGCATATGCTGGCACACTCTGTATATAATCTGAAAGTTGCATGTTACACATGATCTAATTCAGGAACTTATGCTTTACAAGTTCGAAATGGATCATAATGCTATGAAAGCAACCAAAAACATTTGCTTTGCAAAAGGTGAAAGCAGATTTGATCCCAGTACAATGACTGGATGGTTCAAGAAATTTTGATCGAATTATAAGAACCTAGAAGATCAAGTAGGCCAAAAACTGGATTCTGATGCTGTGTTCAAAGCCACAGAGGCAAATCCAGCAAGTAGTACTTGGAGAGTATCAGGCAAGCTTGGCATCTCACTATCCAGTATGGTTCATCACCTTCATGACCTCAGCAAAAGCAGTTGGAGCTGTTAATTTCTGCTCCAAGTTAACAAAATATTGCAAAACTTCTGTCTCACTGTAGTTGGAAAGACCTATTGTTTCTCTTCAAACTTAGTTTTTATGAGCAAGGAGTATATAATTAAATCATGATGTGAGGGGATGTTACATGAATGTGATTTACATTTGTTACAACCTAAATCTATTTACTCCTAAATATTTTTGTTCAATTGCAATACTTCTAGTCACACCTTGGCCGTCCATATTGATAGGTGTACATGCTGGCTCATGTGCCTTGGTGTTGTGGTCATGACAATCAGTCAAGGCCACCAGACATGTGCTGAGGAAGCCTAACATTTATGTTGGGTGACTAAGATTGACAACTTTGGTCTCAGGGGGCTGTCATTCCAAGTTTTCACATGCCCCGGTAGGATTAGGTTTATTGCTTGGCGCCTGAGGTACACATTTAGACTTCGGCTTGTGCCTGGCTCCCACAATAAAAAAGGCCTTGTGCCACACTCTAGCTTGGTGGGGAGCTGGACAGATACGAAAATATTTTTGTTCAACTTTAGTATAACTGTGTAAAATATGGTTGATATGTTGTTTTATTTGAAATTTATGAAAATATGCAAATTTGTCCATTTTTTTATTTTTTTTTATACAGAAAATAGATTAATCTCTAAATTTCTTTATTTTAGAAAAGCAAAGTTTGAAGGAAAAAATAACCATTTTCTTTACTTTTACAATGTAAGCAATTCAAAAATAGCACATACTATCCAGAAACAAAGTTAGTGTTAGGTAGTGTTAAGTTTGCTTCATATTTTCACTCATCTTTATTTCATTGCTTTTTATTACAATTCCCTTGTGTTATTATTCCAATGACAATGAGGAATAGCACATACTGGAGACTATAATAAAGGATAAGCTTTTGGTGAAATCTGAACACAGACCCTTATCTCAAGGAATCTTGGTTATGTATATCAACTACTTTACTAACCAAGTAGGGGATATTGAAGGAGTCTGAAAATGAAAGAAAATGGTTTCAAGCTAACAAAGGAAAGAAGCAGATGATACCCCACACAAACAATTACCGATGCCAACTACGTCGATGACAAAGCGCTTCTGGCAAATGTACCCGCCCAAGCCGAAACCCTGTTACATAGTCTGGAATGAGCTGCTGTAGGCATATGTCAATGCACACAAGACAGAATATATATGCTTTAATCAAACAGGCCACATCTCCATGTTAAACGGTAGCTCTCTGAAACTAGTAGACAAGTTCACCTACCTAGGAAATTGTCTCATCAACTGAGAAAGACTTCAACTAGCAAAAGCATGGACAACTATCGATAGGCTCTCAGTCATATGGAAGTCAGACCTGACTGAAATAAAACACAGTTTCTTCCAAGCAGCGATCATGTCTGTACTGCTATATGGATGCACTACATAGACGCTAACTAAACGTATGGAGAAAAAGCTTGATGGCAACTACACAAGAATGCTACGAGCAATATTGAATAGCACCCCACAAAGCAGCAGCAGTACGGCCACCTACCACTCATCACGAAAACTATCAAAATTAGACAAACCAGACATGCAGGACACTGCTAGAGAAATAGGGACAAGCTCATAAGTGATGTGCTCCTGTGGACCCTTTCACATGGACAAACAAAGGCAGGACGACCAGCTCAAACCTATATACAGCAGCTCTGTGCTGATACGGGATGTAGCCCAGAAGACCTGCCAGAAGCAATGGACGATAGGGAGGAGTGGTGAGAGAGGGTCAGGGATATCCGTGCTGATGGCGCGATATGATGATGATGAAACACTTCGATAACTCATCCCATACTTTGTCACTTGATTTGTCGGTATGATATTGTAAACGTGTGCTAAAGTGCATAGTGTTAATGTTAAATAAATGAAAAATAACAACCCAGGAGCTGGAAAAGATTTGATGAAGTTAAATGTCTAGACTGTGAGGCTAAGTGCAGTAAAATTTGTTTTATCTTAGACCTCGGTTTAAAAACAACAATTAACAAGTCAGTTGCCTGACTGTCTGGCATGCATGCCAGGTGGCAAACAATGACAAGCATAGATTCACACTGCACTCAACCTCTGGGTCTGGTGAATCTGACCAGCAAGGTCACCTGGCTTCATGCTGAAAGACTTAGCAAAAGCTAAGATAATTCACATTGCACCTAGTAATCCTATGACCAGTATTGACCAGCAGTGCACGAATCTCAGTTTGCGTCCAACCTGTCCCCTCCCTTAAACTCCCACTATAAAAAAGACCTTGTATCAAATCCTGCCTGGTGGGAGGCATGGATGAATATCAAAGGCCTACAGTATTAATTTGCTGTTCTGATCTGGCACTGGACTACCTGGCATACGTGCTGGGTGGCAAACAATGTCAAGCATAGATTCACATTGCACTTGACCTCCAGGTCTGGTGAATCTATGAGAAAGAAAGAACCACTCAAAGATCTAAGAAGAGCTGGTTTCAATTAGAATAAAGAAAGATCTTCAAATCAACCTTGAATATTGTGCCTATCATTGGTTTCCATGTGTTTCCATGACCTCAGTAACTGAATGAAGAGAATAAACAATGGAAGGTCCTATATTTGAGACTGATTTTATTTTTGTGCTTTTTTTCACTCTCTATGTAATCAGTTCATTGATATAGCTGTTGTTGTTGGTAATGCCACAGTCAGCACCATGTTTGTTGTCATTGGTTTTATACACTTGTTGAGTAAATGAGTCTAACTGGTGAATGCGTGGAAAAACTGTCGGTCACTTGGTATGATTGAAAGCTTATGAACCTGAGGCCAACCTGAGACCACAGCTCTGATTGGTAAGTTTCAATCATGTGATCAAAAAACGGTTCTAGAGTTTAGAAAAACAGTTGAAAATCTAATTAGTTTATTTTCAGATGTTGATTAGCATGTGTGAGAAAAGGTGTGCATAATTTTTCCATCCATCGAACCACTCATGTACAGGAATAGAATGTAAGAAGGGACAGAATAATAAAGTGAAATGTGCACAAAAAACGTAAATTATTATTTCTTCTTGATGAGAAATGTTTTCCTCACAGTGAACCAGCATGTGACTCTCAGAGAAAGGAGTTGAGCCATCATCATCAAACACAGCATGGAGAGCCTGATGATCATTGGCCTCTGTAAGGTAGTATTTATTTACCCAACCCCTCTGCATGAGCAGGATGCAACATAAGGTTAATTTCAAAGTGAAGGTTTGAATTCAGTTTTTCTGGTTGCTATACCAAGGTTAAAGAGCCCAGTCTGCCCTATCATTTATCCATAGCTGGATTCATACCCTTTCTAAGGGTATTATTACTGTAAAATGCAAACAGCCTCATTCAGGTTTTGAACTTGGGTTGCCGTGTCCATTTCCTATCATGATAACCATTATGCCACAAGCAACACCATTGTAAGGTTGTAGAAGATTATTTAACAGTTGTAGCTTTATTAGTAAATAGGTTGGTATGGATAATCAGATTTCTCTGAGACCAAAGAACCCTGAGTTTGTGTTTCATCAAGTGGTTATCCTTTACCATTGTCTCATATGTGCCATTCCTTTTTATTGTGGAAATAATGGATTGAATGAGTTTCAGTAAAAGATTTAAAAAAAAAAGAAGTTAAATGAAAGAAAACCTGAGGTTGACTCTTTGCTGAAGTTATTTCTTTGTTCTTGGTTTGTGCTGTTGTACTAAAAAAAAAAAAAAGAACTAGTTTTGACCTTATGTCATCGTCAGGAGAAAACGAAAGTGTTTTTATAGAAAGCTTTTTAAAAGAGTAGATATACACTAAGAGAAGTAATAAAAAATGCATTTGTGACATAGCATATCCATTTGTTGAATGACAATTATTTTTGGTATCCAAGTGTCTTCAACTGACCTTTTTTTATATATCTGTAGTGAAGGCACCTGGCTAATGAGTTTTTTGTTGGTTTTTTTTTTTAATTTTAAAATTTTTTTTATTTTGGTGGTCTATGACTGCTTGCTAATTTGTTTATTTAGGTGATTGTGTCATTCCAAATCTGCCATATATAATCTTAATTTTTTTTTTTCTTGTCTCTCTTCATGATGATTGGTGATCAGACAGGATTTGAGTTTTGGCTGCAGCAGAGTCAAGACAATGATTTAGCTTTCAAAAGATATCAGCAATGCAAGGTAAGTATTAAAATAAAATGAAAAGATAATAAATTTATCGTAGTTTCCCCATTGTAGCTGTGGTCCATGATGACATTGATTCCGCTATTTACCGTAATTAGTCATGTATAATACACACCCCTTACTCTTGGCTATGAAATTTTTTTGTGGGGGGGGGATCTTCTGTATGATAAAACACATTGACTTTTTGGAATTTTTAGTGACTAGATTTAAAGTTTAACATTTGTTTAACTTTCAATTGAGCTTGTATTGACTAAAATTAGTTTATATAGTTTACGTATCAAAACATGAAATTTACACTGTATTTAAAGCAAAGGCAAGGATGCGTATGTATTTACCCAACCCCTCTGCACAAATAGAATGTGACACAAGGTCAATTTTTATGCAGCGGTTAACAGATCCCCCACCCCCCAGCGAGTGTCTTGGATATAACACTAAACAATCTGATGGTGAGGCTACAGTAATGCTGGAGCTTTGAGGAATGCTGAGTACCCCTTAATTGCCATCGCTCCCTGGTCCACTCAGGTCTGGTGTGGAAGCACCTGATAGGATTCTATCTATGGGTCTAATAGAATTAAACTGTTTATTTATGCTAAACTGAATTGTCGGAAATAGAACAGTTTTTGACATTGAAACTGTGTACTTATGCTAAACTGAACTGTTTGAAATAGAACTGTTTTTCTAAAATAGAACTAAACTCTGTACTTATGCTAAACTGAATTGTTTGAAATAGAACCTTTTTTGACATTTAACTGTAAACAAAAACTATACTTATATAAAACCGAAATTTGAACTTGGGTCACCATGTCCATTTCCTATGACAATATTCATTATACCACCAGTGGCTCCCTAAGGCAAGGATATATACTAATGAAAAGGTAACAAACTTTTCATAAAACTAAGTTCACAGTAAAAGAAACAAATTATAAACATATATTCCATTGGTTATTTCTCTGTAAAAATATAAAAGAGAAGGGTTTGTTGTACATTAGTTAGGGCTATAGATAAAGCTTACTTTTGGTCATGCTGTCTTGAATAAGGTGATGCACATGTATAATATGCACCCCTAGCTTTTCGAAAAAGGGCATATTATATATGAATAATTACGGTAAGGAGTGAAGCGTTCTAATTAGCATTTCATAGTTCTTGTTGTATAGCCCTTTTGGGAATATGTTAAATTTCTGTTTCTTACTTCTATGTCATTCATCCAGCCCCCATCTCCTCCTGTGCTCCTCAGCTGTCTTGTTTGTCACTTTGTGTCTCATCTGACATATTGTCATCTGTCTCTCTCCTTGTTCATTGCTTGTCATGACCCAAACTGTTTCTAGTCCTTTGGTGCTGTGATGATAAACAACTTTGCATTTCCACGTGCACATTTTACTTTATTTTATTGACAACACTTCCATCATTCATTCCGACCAACAGGGAATTAGTGAACAGAGATAGAGCTTTACAACTGCTTTGATCTGTTTGATTCTCATCAACTAGATGACTTGTGAACCCATTGGGTTCCCGTTCTGACAGTGATCCATGATGATATTGATACTTCTATTTAAGAAGTGAAGGATTCTAATTAACAATTATATCAAGAATTTGGATGATTAAAAAAATAACACAAGCATGTCTGCATTTTTTTGTTGTTGACCTACAAAACCTATCATTCTGATTTACCAAACTGTGTTCCTTTTCTCATACCAAACTTTACTCATTTGTATGAGGGTTGTCTGAAAAATTCATAGCCTGACCTAGATATTCTCATGGAATGTGACCGAATGGGACCTATTTTTCATAATAGGCTTCCTTGTGGTTCAAACACTTATTCTGTGAGTGTTGCAATGCTTGGATCATGTTGGTAAAAGTCATCAACGGGTGATATGATGCCATCATATGAATTTTTCAACCTACCCTTGTGTGTGTGTGTATGTATATATATATATATATATATATATATAGGATGGAACGATAAAAATGTCGTCCTAAAGAAAACAACACTACAGCTTTATTTTAAAACTTTTATTGAAAAAATCAATTCAGGTAACTTGATTATGTAGTAGAGCTGAAATCTATTCAATGTAGCCACTTTCAGCCTCAATCACCGCCTCAATACGGATCCAGAACTGGGAGCATGCCTTTTCCACAAGTGCTGGCGGGAGCTTGGCAAATACTCGGCAGATGGCGGCAATCAGGCTGGCTTTGGTGTTGTGGGCAGTCATGTTGGTGATGCTTTCGATGTATGACCAAACGAAGTTGTCCAGCGGGTTCAGGTGGGGGGAGGAGGGGGTGCCAATGAGAGAAGGGTACAAAGTCGTAGCACTCCTTCTGAAGCCAAGCCTGGGTCTCTTTGGACTTGTGGGCCAGCGCCAAGTCCTGCTGCCACACCCAGGGTCTGCC
>OY757918.1:72334878-72449878 GCA_963585895.1 Sepioteuthis lessoniana | reverse complement strand
CAAGGTTAAACAATGACATAATATTCAGATATAAATAAATATATCTAAGTATTTGGATTGTTCATATTTATATACCGTTGGATTTCTTCCCTATTTTCACAAATGCTTGTGTACGTGTGTGTGTGTGTGTATGCACAAGCAGGATGTGATACAAGGTCAATTTTTAAATGGAGTTTAAATTCAAGATTAAAGAGCTGCTCTATTATTTATCCATAGCTGATGGATTAATAGTTGGATTCATACATATCCTAAGGGCATTAGCGCTATATGAAATGCCAACTTTGTCCAGGTTTTTGATAGGTATGTCTATTTCCTACAACAATCACCATTATACCATGAACTTCCTCAGAAACATTTTTTTTTTTTTTCCTTTTTTTTAGGGTAGTCTTATACATCTGCCGGGTAAACAATTGCCATATTCTACTCCCCCCCCCAAAAAAAAACTTTGCTTGGGGTTGAATGCCAACCACTCATCAAATGGGGTGATAGTAGAAGAAATTGGTGGTTACCTCAGCTATCAATCTGATTTCTAATGTCTAAAAGTTAACTGACAGCAGAAGGATACGATCTGCTAGTTAGGCTTTCTAACCATGTCTCTTTTGAGTAGGTGTCCAATATAATTACTAAGTTTAATTTACTTGAATACAAAGCCATAATAATGGAGTGAGATACATTGAACTCCTGAGCAGTGACCTGTAAAACTGACCTTTTAAATATCATGCTGTAGCAAGTGATCAAATCTGTTACTGTACTACATAGTGAAGCCATTTATAAACACTCAGAAACTCTTTTCATTTCTTGACCTTTTTATTGCTTTTGTTTGTTCAATGGAGATGTTTACAGAGATTTGGATGGCACAAGGCCAGTTATCCTTGGAATAGAAATATTAGAATAACAAATGGGGGAAGGTTTGCTTACATGAAAATTTGCATTCAAAATTTATATTAACTAGAGGAACCCATCGAAATTCCATTTTTCTTACAAATAAACAAGTGTAATTGGTTTAAGGTGCAGTTTATTTTTATTCACTAATGAAAACTTGGTTGTAAAGTAAGTAAGGTTGGCGACTGTAGTCGAGGGTGACCCGAAGGCTCCCTTTTCAATAGCTACTACACCAAGATGTAGAGTAGGGCACTACTCCTTTCCCTGGATTGCTCCACTTCACCCTTGATACGTACCTTATAATACTGAATGTTGAGCAAGGAGTTATCAAGTACCGTTTTTTTAAGTCTTTGGTATGACTCGACCTGTGATTGAACCCTGGTCTCCCCAACCATTGGCAAACATTTCTGGAATTAGCACACAAATAGGATGTTCACTTCTGTTTTCTTACATTTAGCAGTAAATAAACTAATTACAGTTAAGATGCAAAACATTTTTATTCAATAACTGACTTTTTAAAATACCCTTTAAACCAAGTAGATTAGATTATCTAAGTTAATGGTATAATTTTTTCCAAGCTGTACATAGGGGAAAAATTATGACATGAGCTTATTTGCATTCCAAAAATGAATACAATTTGTTATTCATTTGTTTATTTTTTTTTTTGTACATTTTCTATTTTCTGAGCATCTTTCACGGTCTACCAGTATGTTTTCCTTTTTTATGTTTGCACCAAATTTTAGACACAGCTGACTAGGAACAGCCAATGTCTTTCCCCACACTCCACTGTGGGCTACCTTCTTGAATAGGTTTTACAATCCTTTCCATTGTTTCATTTGAAAGTTCTTTTGTTGGAATCATGTTTCCTTTCAATTCTGTATGCCTAACTGTATTAACTGGCTTTCGAATGTAGACCGATTTGCATATATAGGTTTTTACTGGTATTTGTTTTTGACATGTGAACAAGATAAGTCCATTGGGTTATTCTGTAATATTTCCCTCTGTATGACTTGAAAAAAAAATGCCATTAATTCAAATAATTTAATCTGGTTTAAGGTATATTTTCAGAAGCCAGAATATTCAGTTGTCAAAGAAACATATTTTGTCTTATTTGTTAGTAGTTTATTCACTGTTAAATAAATGGGGAAAAAAAAGAGGTTGACATACTTTAATCGTGTTAATTCTGTAATTTTTGCCAGGGGTCGTATCATTGATCTGTGACAGATGAAGTTGTTAACTTTTGCTCTGCAGTGAGGCATCTATTGTTTGTAAAATGTAATTTGCTCAGGTTTGAAGAACCGTACCGGTCATTGATGCATGGTTTGTATCTCTGTTCAATTCATTTGTGGCTTGCCTTATTGCAAACTTCTTTTCTTTGCCAGCCAGCCACCTACCTAGCCACCCTCAACCCTTCCATTGCAGTATATGAGCCGCTGTAAAGATTATTCTGCATGGCTGACCCCAATTCAATAATTGTGGCATTTTGTTCTGCGATTTGTTGGCAATCATATATTGGAGAATTCATTGATCGAGAAATCAATTATTGGAGAGACGTTGTTTATTTATATAATGCATGTGTACGAAGTCATACTCACAGAAATAATTGATCTTTCTATTGATTTATCTCTCATTTTTTTTTTTATATAAAATTCTGCAAAGTGTGCATTTTTTTTTCTATAAAAAGATATTTAACCATTTATGCTTGTGGAGTGAACACAGGGAAATGCAATGAATACTGTGAGCATGTACCTGTATAAAAAAAAAAAAAAAAAAAGTTTACGACCTTAGTTGAGGGTGACCCGAAGGCTCCCTTTTCAATAGCTACTATGCCAAGGTGTAGAGGAGGGCACTATTCCTTCCCTGGATTGCTTCACTTTACCCTTGATGCTTACCTTATAATGCTGAGTGTTAGGCAAAGCAGTGTCAAGTACCATTTTTTTTGAGTCTTAGGTATGATCGACCTTGGATTGGACCTCGGTCTCCAGGACCATTGGTGAACACTCTACTCATTAGGCCAATAGCCTGGTAATACAGTTGAAAACATGCTGGTCTTTTTAAAAAAAAAAAAAAATTGCTGCTAGTGTATCTATTCTGGTCTTTAAAAATGCAACTCTGTTTTGTAAAATTGAATAGGTATGTATTTACCAATCCTTTCGCATGAGCAATATGTGACCCAAAGTCATTTGAAACAGTTTAACAGGTTTGAATTCAGTTTTTCTTCTAGACTGGTTGTCATACCTAGGATAAAGAGCCTAGTCTGACCTACTATTTTACTAATAGCTGGAGGAAGAATAGTTAGATTCATGCCCTTCTTAAGGGTATTACCACTATGTGAAATGCAAAAAGTCTCATTCAGGATTTGAACTCCAATTACCATGTCCATTTCCTATGGTAATAACCATTACACTATGAATGCTTTATTAATTCTCTATTTTAAGAACTGATTTTCAAATCACTTAATAAATTTCAATGGTCAGTATGGTTTATAAATTGTTACATGACATAGTAAGCTCTACTGGGATAGGATGAAAATTTAAGTCCCATGGAAAGCTACATCTTTGTCCAGGTTCCAAGTACGTTACCTATTTGAACTAGGGTTTTCATTTCTGTTGCTATAGACAATAATTTTGCCACTGTGCTCACTAGTTTTCTTCAAGTGTCTTTTGCAGTTTGTAATCTTCTGAGCCCATTGTTTAATCCATGATGGGGAAAGTTGTTCTCAATCCGCTATGTGTGTGTGTGTATATATATATATATATATATATATATATTTTGATCCCTAACAATAACCCACAATAGTTGATATGCTATATAATGCTACACAACCTAACCAAACCAAACTAATTTTATCCCTCACAGCTACTGTTCTACAAGAAACCAAACCTAGCACCCTAAGCAGAGCAAGTTGGTCACTACAGGTAATGAGTTACAAAATGATAAATGATGGGTAAAGAGGTTAATAATATTGTAAAAGAACAAGAAAATAGGAATCTACATTGAGAAATTTTGCCTAGACTTAAAAAGTTCAAGGTTGTAACTGAGGGAAAACATTGATAAAGGAGAGTTAGATCCCTGGTATAAATATCTTAAGAAAAAGACATTGGAATAGAATATGACTTACGTGGGGAAGATTCAGAAAGAACAGATGCTATTCATTTGAGAAAGCATAATGAGTTCTTAGTATAATCTTTTGAATAATTGGAATCAATGAATACAGTTTATGTAAAAGTTTGCCTAGTTGGCTGGGGCTAGAGAATACACAAACTGCGCCTCTGTAGAGGGGGTAACCCCCCCCATGAGTGTCCTGGATATGACACTAAACAATCTGATGGTGAGGTTCCAATGATGCTTCCAAGTCCACTCTAGCCCGGAGTGGTAGCACCTGATAGTTCTATTTGACATTTAAACTGAGTGCAAACAAATGACTTGTTAAGAGGGTCTTACCCCTCTGTAGAGAAGCAATCGGTGTATTCTGCAGCCCACCCACCCCCAGCTGACTGAGCTGTTTAAATCAGGAGTAAATTAGACACCTCAGTTTGTCAAATTCCATTTCTGTCCATTTTCTAAGTTTAGAAATAGGTGTCATGTAATGAATGGCCTCTTACTACCACCACCGATAACAGTAACAGGCTCAGTATCTGGCTATGGTAGGCGTGAATGATTTCCGGTTAGAAGGGACCTTGGAGTAATAACAACAAAAGGGGAACTCCACATTCCCCAGAGCTTCAGAACTAGTTAGACCACCAGATGCAGTTCAGAGTCTAAACCAGAACACCTTTTTTTTTTTTTTTTTTTTTTTTTTAAGGTGCTCTTACTCCTCTGCAGCAAATGCAGTTTGGTGCATTTTTAAACCCTGTCAACAAAGCGATCTTAGTTTTAGATTAGAATACTTGAAACTAAATAACTGTACAAACAAATGATTTTCATTAAATCAAAATAGTTAGTTAAAACCATATAATTGTTTACAAATTATTACTGACCAACCACTCATAAAATTACCTATCTTTTCAATGTCATGTTTTTTTTTTTTTTTTTTTTTTTTTTTTTTACTTGATTTTGCTCAGTCTGGTACAATTATCTCAAATTACTTACAGTGCCAACTGTTATAAAGTGGTCCCCCATCTAAGCTTTGAGTAGGAATGTCACTGCTTAACTGAAGCTTTTTTTTTCTTTTACATGAGTCGTGTTATTAG
This sequence comes from Sepioteuthis lessoniana, assembly GCA_963585895.1. Lineage (NCBI taxonomy): Eukaryota > Metazoa > Mollusca > Cephalopoda > Myopsida > Loliginidae > Sepioteuthis > Sepioteuthis lessoniana. Next base: position 72,444,803 of record OY757918.1, on the reverse strand, counting down.
CATCTTTTACTCATTTTCATATTTCGGATGAAACATTACCAATCATTCTCAAATTTTTGCCCAATCGGCTGGGGCTGTAGAATACACTGACTGCTTCTCTGCAGAGGGGTAAGACTCCCCCCAACGAGTGTCCTGGATATGACCCTAAACAATCTGATGGTGGGTTTCCAGCAATGCTGGAGCTTTAGGGAAAGCGGAGTACCCCTTTATTGTCATTGCTCCTTGGTCCACTCTGGCCTGGAGTGGTAGTTCCTTATAGGGTCCTATCTATGGGTTAAATAGAACTAATGGCATACTTATGCTAAACTGAATTGTTTGATTAAACTGAATGACTTGAAATAGGAATATTTTTGACAATTAAACCATACTTACATTTATACTGCGTGCTTATACTAAACTGAAACCGTGCTAACATTTAAACTGAATTAATTGAAATAGAACTGTTTTTGTCATTGAAACTGTATTTACACTAAACTGAATTGTTTAACATAGAACTGTTTTGATGTTTAACTGTGTAAACAAAATCTGTACTTATACTAAACTGAATTAGCTGAGTTAGAACTGCTTGAGTAAACTGAATAGCTCGAAATAGAAATGTTTTTCACAATTAATCTGTACTTACATTTAAACTGTGTGCTTATGCTAAACTGAATTATTTGAAATTGAACTGTTTTTGACATTGAAACTATACTAAACTGAATTGTTATATATAACTGTATGAATAGACTGAATTGTTATATATAACTGTATGAATAAACTGAATAGTTTGAAATAGAAATATTTTTGACAAACTGTGTACTCATACTGAACTGAATTGTTTGAAATAGAACTGATTATTTACATAAAAATGGATTTGGCGTTAAATAACCTACAAAGGTTGATATGCCATAAAAATTAACCAACCAACCAACCATTCTCAAATTTTTGGTCAATTGGTTGGTTGTGTTTTAATGGCATATCAACTCTTGTTGGTTATTTAATGGCAAATCCTGTTCATACATATATGCATTAAATAGTCATCAACAAACACTGTTTCAGTGTATCACAACTCTTCAGTATGGCTAGACACACAAGATATTTCAAGCTGGGATTGAAACCTGGCTGACAGTACGTCAGTTGGATATCTTATCCATGAGCTATTGTCATTCTCAATGAAAGCGAAGGGATTTTTTAGGTATACATTTACATATATGCTGTCAGCTAACAGTGTTCAATTCATGAGGAAAGCTTTGCATATGTGCCAGCTGGCAATCCCTCTCTTGAGTGCTCAACCCACTTGAGGGAGCATATAAATATATATATGATTTATAAATGAATAGTTTGTACATAACCTTTTTAAATAAGCCAGAGCTCATTTTATTTTGCACATAGTTAAATGGTTTCAAGTTTAGAAAATGATTACCTATTTCTATTTGACCCCTAGTTGAAACTTAACAGGTACTACCACTCCAAGTCTGTGGACCTGAGAATAATGGCAATGTAGGAGTACTTCATATTTTTCAAAGCTCCAGAACTGGAGCTCCACGATCAGATGGTTTACCCAGGACACTTGTTGAGGAGAGAGGCATCTTATTGGTGGTGTATTCTGTAACCCCCAGCCATATATCAAATTTTGCAAAGTATTCTATTTTTGTGATTTTGAAAAAAAAAATGTACATTTATTCTATTTTTGTTGTTTTCTTTTTCACAATTCTCTTGGGCCCTTATTTGACTTTGTTGGTGCGGCTTAGAATACACTGACTGTATCTCCTGAAGAGATATTTGATTCCCCATCACCAGTAAAAGTATGTGTTCTGGATATGATAATAAATTGCAACTAATGGTGAGACTCTACTTCTGGAGCTCTGGGCAGTGTGGAATCACCTCATTGCCATTATTTCCAGGTCAACTCTGACCTGGAGTGGTAGTACCTGTTAGGGTCCCATCTATGGAGTCAAATAGATCTGTTTGAAAATTATTAATATTAGATAGAAATGCTTGAAATTATATAATTGTGCGCAAATTATTTGGGGAGAGTCGTGTGGCATCATGGCTAACATGCTGAACTATGACATTGAGGTTTGCAAGTTCAGACTGTAGTTGCACTATTGCATTCAGTTTTGGACTAATACCCTTGAGAAAGGTATGAAACTTCTTATCTCCTCCAGTTTTGGGTTAAATAGTATCATTACTGTTTTTCTTTGATAGTTTTGGTATAAATTAACTTGCAAGTGTTTATATATTATATAAAGAAACCAAAACAAATTATTTGTATGAATAATTAGTGTTTTGTGATCTTGAAGCTATAATTGTTTACAAATGATTATCATTAGTTACTTGAAAGTATATACTTGCTTGAAATACTTGAAACCATATAATTGTGTGCAAACAAATGATCATAATTAAATAAGAACAGTTGCTTAAAACCATGTAAATATGTATAAATTATTAGTATTAAGAATGGTTACTTGAAGCTATAATTGTTTAAATAGGATTATTATCATTAATTACTTGAAACCATGTAAGTACTCGAAAATAAAACTGACTTAGAAATTAACTTGGTAAGGGTTGATATGCAATAAAATCAATTTGGCTGAATTGTTATTTCATTCAGCCTTTTTTATTTTATTTTTATCTAGATTTTCTGTTTTGTCCCTTAGAAGGGTTTGTGAGAGGAGGGAAAAAGTTACATTCAACTGCATCCCCTCCTTGCTGTCATGGTCTGCAGTGTTTGTTCATTCCTAATTTAATACATTGAGAGGGAGTCCCTGTGGTGTTGTGGCTAACATGCTGGACATTGCTGTGTGGTTGAATTATAGTCATGTTGATATATTCACTTTCCTTTGGGAAAGGCATGAACCCCTTATCCCCCCAGTCATGGGTTAAATAGTATCACTGCAGTTCTACAAGGATGACTTTGGTATTGAATAACCCACTAAGACTGATATACCATTCAACAAAGAAAAAATCCACATCAACCCTATTGGACTGGTCGGCTAGGGCTGCAGAATACACTCACTGCATGTCTGTAGAGGGGTAAGACTTCCCTAATGAGTGTCCTGGATATGACACTAAACAATTTGATGGTGAGGCTTCAGTAATGCTGGAGCTTTGTGGAAGGCATAGCACCTCTTCATTGCCATAGCTCCTAGGTCCACAGTGGCCTGGAGTGGTACCATCTGATAGGGTCCTATCTATGGGTCAAATAGAACTGTTTGACATTTAAACTGTACAATTATCCTAAGCTGAATTATTTGAAATAGAACTATTTTTACATTTAACTGTGTGCAAACAAATGATTGATTTATCTACAAAATGTGTTTAGAAATCATATTTAATATATATATGTGAAAAAATAAGTGGAAAAGAAGATAAACCAAAACACAAATTCAGTAATATTTTGTCTTTATTTCATAAGACTTCAGAATATTTTTTTTCTTGACTTTAGCATAAGAGGAAATAGATAATAAACAGAGGGAGGAGTTGAAAGAAGGAGAGACCGAAAAGAAAGACAGATCCACATTCTGATGAAATATTATTGAATCTGTTGTTTGTGTTTCAGTTTATCTACTTTTCTACTTATTTTTTCACTTCTTGTCAGATTTACCAAATCTACCATTTTGCTTGCTCTCTCTCTCTCTCTCTCTTTTATTTATTTATATATATATATATATATATATATATATATATATATATATATATATATATAATGACATTAAATAACCTACAATGGTTGATATGCCACCAAACCAAGCCAAATATATTTAATATATATGTATAAAGAGGATTTGGCATTAAATAACCTACAAGGGTTGATATGCAATAAAACCAAACCAACCCTATATATACATTGATCAGTATTGGTGTTGTTATTTTCAAGTCATTTTCAGCATTTCTTTTTCTGAGGATTGAAAATTATCCTAGCTTTTTTTTCCAAGTTCTTTTAATTCTAATTCTTTTTTTAATCTTCATCTTCTTTTTTATCATTTGCCCAAAGTCAAATAGCTGACAATATGAAATTTCTGAAGATATTTAAATCTCTGTAATATTTTCTTATTAATATTTTTTGTTCAGTTCATAATTATTCACCTGATTCTATTTTTTTTTATTAATAATTGAAAAATATTGGAATCCTTTATACAAGTATAGCATTGTCATATTTTATCTGTGTTTGATTTGTGTCAAACTAGTGTTTTGTATAAATTTGAGAAGATATGTGGTGCATTCAATAAGTTTCCAAACTTTTTTTGTACAGGCATTTAAAATTGTTGTAGACTCTTGAAAATTCATTATGTTATTGCAACACATCTTATGAGATGACTGACCAATTTTTATGATTTCAGGTTCAAATGAATAGCTACAGTAACAATTGAAATACAACCTACTAAAGCCTAATTGTCACAGCTGGTGAATTTCAAAAATGCAATCAGGATGTGAGGACACTTTAGAAGAATGATATGCAATAAAATTCTGTTTTAAACTTGGAAAAAAAATGCCACAGAAACGTATGGAATGCTTCAGACTGCTTTTCGACCATCTTGCATGAATCGAGCATCAGTTTTTGAGTGGCATAAGAGATTCAAGGAAGCCAGGGAGTCTGTGAGGGATGATGAGAGGTGTGGGAGGAGTAAGGAAGTCAATACACCAGAGTTGATTGGCCAAAGGGTTAGGGTTACTATGTTGAGGTTTTAAGGGAGTTCAGGAAGAGATTCCGTCGGAAGAGGCCAGCACTCTTCAAATCGGGTCAGTGGCATTTCCACCTGGACAATGCACCAGTCCACAACTCCATCCTTGTCATAGACTATTTGACTAAGATGGGCATCAAGACAGTTCCTCAGCCTCCCTATAGTCCAGACGTTGCTCCCTGTGACTTTTGGTCATTCCCTAAGCTCAGAGGCTGTTGTTATGAGACAATTGAGGAGATGAAAGAGGTTGTGACGAAGATCATTGACATGCTCACACAAGAGGACTTCCAAGGGGCCTTCCAGAAGAAGTTGGAACGGTACAACAAGTGGATTGCAGACAGAGGAGATCACTTTGAAGAGGACTAGAGTTTCATGTGTTTACTATCAATAAAAGTGCCCATAGGAAAAAAAGTCTGGAAACTTATTTAATGATCCTTGTACATTAACATTCGAAAGACAGTTGAACCTGGGGTTTTTTAAGTTTAGTAATCCTCTTGTATCTATGACAAATTTGCATGAAACTGCAGATAACAAATCCTATATAAATTCTGTATTTTCCTAAACATACATTTGATGAAACCTAATTTATAAATTCCACTTATCTCCCTAAGTATGGGTTAAATAGTATCACTGCTGTTCTTCTAAAAGGATGGCTTTCGTATTAAGTAACTCACAAAGAAATTAAACAAAGAAACCAAATGGTGATTGAGTAGTTCTTGACCTAGCAACCTATTAGTCATGTGATTTGCAACACCACTTTGACCCTTACTGGGCTAGACAGGTGGTCGGGGAGACCCAATCCTCTTAATCGTATGGTCATGTTATTTATGAGAGAGAGAGAGAGATACTATCACCCATGAATAAATTTCTCCATCAATATTTCTGAATCAAAAAAGGGGTTCAGTTGTTTGAACAAAATTTGAAATGTTAATGTATCTTAAATTTATAGACAACAATATTTAGTTTGATACAAATCAAACACCGATGCTTGTACTTATGTGAAGGAACCTAACTTTTACTTCTATTATCAAAAAAAGAGAAAAAAAAATGCTTAGGTTACTTGGCAAATGCTATGAAAAAAAATCGGGTAAATAATTATGTACTGAACAAAAAATACAAAGAAGATTATGTTAGTCGAATAATTGAAGAAATTCTATGTTGTCAGCCATTTTCTGTGAATTAGGGCTGAACATAAAAATGGGAAGACAGAAAGAAAAAAAAAATTGGAATTAAAATGAAAAGATAAAAAATAAAATCAAGAAATCAATAAAAAGGAAGAAAGAAAGCAAAAATAAACCAGGAGAGTTGCCAACTCCTTCCCTCAGCCTCAAAAAATGGAAAAGCGGATAATGACTTTTGGATATAACTATACCTACACTGATTATTGTATAAGGAGTGAAAATAAATACTCTATGATCAGACAGTTTGTGGGGCAGGGCATTTGAATGGAAATTCCTTGTATACTCTTGTTACTATTACCTGAGAAAATCCTGAAGTAATTGCTGTTTTGCTATCTCTCTTATCCCAATGGTTATTCTGTGGTCAAATGATATTATGAGCAAAGTGAAATGCAAACAGCCTCATCCAGGATTTGAATTTGGAATGCCTATTCTATTTACTATGGTTGGTTGTTTTGTTTTACAGCATATCAACCCTTTTCAGGTCATTTAATGCCAAATTAAGTTATTTTGATAAAAATTTGTTTGTTTGGTTTGGTTCGATGGCACATTAATCATTGTAGGTTATTTAATACCAAATCCATTTTTATACATATAGTAAAGTAGGTGACCTAAGTCAAGGGTAACCCGAAGGCTCCCTTTTCAATAGCTACTACACCGAGGTGTAGAGGAGGGTGCTACTCTTTTCTCTGGATTGATCCACTTTACCCTTGATCCTTACCATATAGTGCTGAGTACTAAGTAAGGCAGCATCAAGTACCTTTTTGAGTCTTTGGTAGGAGTGGACCTGGGATTGAACCTCGGTCTCCTGGACCATTGGCGAACACTCTACTCATTAGGCCAATGGCCCGGTAATTGGAAAGGGAGCTTTATACATAAAACAGTTCTATTTCAAACAATTCAGTTTAGCATAAGTACACAGTTTAGTTCTGTTTGACCCATAGATAAGACCCTATCAGGTGCTACCACTTCGGGCCAGAGTGGACCTGGGAGAGATGGCAATAAAGGGGTACTTCGCATTCTCCCAAGCTCCTGCATTACTAGAGCCTCATTATCAGATTGTTTAGTGTCATATGCAAGACACTTGTTCGGGATTCTTACTCCTCTGCAGATACACAGTCAGTGTATTCTACAGCCCCAGCTGACTGGGCATTCTATTTACTATGACTGGGTAAAATTTCTCTTTCATGCTGAAAAATGACATTTAACTAAGAAAAACATTTGACTCCTGATCAAGGAGAGAGTCCACATGGTGTAATGTGCTGAACTGTGACATTGTAGTGAGTGAGTGAGTTTGAACTTCAGTCAGCTGGGGCTGTAGAATACACCGACGGCATCTCTGCAGAGAGGGTAAGATCCTCCTTCCCGAGCATCCTGGATATGACAATCTGATGATACTGGAGCTTTGGAGAATGTGGAGTACCTCTTCATTGCCATTGTTCCTAGGTCTACTCTAACCCAGAGTGGTAGCTCCAGAAAGGGTCCTATCTGGGGGTCAAATAGAACTGTTTGACATTTAAAATGTGAGTAAACCAATGTCTGACGTTTAATTGAATTGTTAGTTATACATAGCAATACTTGGAACTATTTAACTTTGTTGACTTATGCTAAATTGAATTGTTAGAAATAGAAATGTTTGATCATTTAACTGTGTATCTAAAAATGTGTTTACAAATCATATGTTTAATATATATGTAAAAATAGGATTTGATATTAAATAACCAACAATGGTTGACATGCCATAAAACCAAACCAAATCCAGTTGTGCTATTACATTCATTTTGACTAATACCCTTCGGAATGGTATGAATCTCCTTATTACCAGTACAGTTCTTCTACAAAGATGGCTTTGGCATTAAATAACCCATAAAGGTTGATATGCTATTAAACAAAGAAACCAAATCAAAATTAGTGCCAGCAATCAGGGATCAAACTCTGGTTGAAAGCTGGGATTTTAGATGTTGATTTTCAAGGCAGGCAGCGACTCACCACTTGCTGGATTAGCACAACACAATCTTTCTTTCCCATTTATTCTATGTTCAATAGATTTTAAGGAGAGTCCTCATTGAGTAGTAGCTAATGTGCTAAGCGATGACACTGTAATAGGTGAGTTCAAATCCTGTTGCACTTTTGTTCACTTTTGGACTGATGTACTTGGGGTGGGGGAGAGTACAAACCTTCTTATCTCCCCCCTTGGCTATGGATTAAATAATACAACTATTGTCTTTATACAAGGATGGCTTTGGCATTAAATTACCTACAAAGTTTGATGTGCAATTAAACAAAGAAACCAAACTTATAATCAATCACACTGCAAGTATCAGTTATATCCTGTACAATCATTGATATTGTAACTAATGAAGTGTTTACATGTTTAAAATGATTGTGAAGGTACATTTTTCTCTCATTTATAATTGGAGACCATAATTTTAAAACTTAATTGTTAGCAACTGATTATTATTTCACTCTTTGTGGGTTTTTCACACCAGTGTCAACTGATGAATTTTCATTGGAAGTTTTCTCAGGTCTCCAGGACTCTTCTGAGTATTCTCACCAATCTTAATAATGCTGTGGTCTTGATTCTTGCTCTGATTTCCAATTTCTCCAGTCTTTTTTTTTTTCAAGTCTTTGTGCACTTAAATTGGTATCCAAACTACAATTGGTATCACCATTAACCTCCATGTTTCATATCTTTTTTAGTTCTCTGGTAAGGTCTAAGTATTTGTCTCTCTTTTCATTTTCTTTCATTTTTACTCTGTGGTCTGTAAGAGTGGCAAAATTCATTACATGACAAGTTGTTTTTTCTTGTTAACACTATGTTTGCTCATCCATTTATGTCTCAAAGTCTTAGAGAACTTTATGCTTCTTATTTTCTAGTGATGACAGATATTGTACAAAATGTTTCAGAAAGGATTGTTAAATAAATAGGAATTATATCTGCTGTTTCTTTAAATGTTTTTACTGTTTTAAAAACATTCATAGTACAACTTGTTGCAATTTGCATAAGAAATACAATAAAATAGAATGAAGCAAAAGTGGGGAAAAAGGAATTTACTAATGCAACCTTAAGTCAGTCCTGTTTGATTGATAATCAAGTCTCATTCATTTTAATGCTCCTTATAACGATGCATACAATCACCTGTTCCAATACCAGGGTGATACTGTCACACCAAAAGCAAAAACAGAATTAAGGAAAACTTGAAAACTAAATTTTGTACTAATTCACATATCCCACTTAGTATCATATTTGTATTTAGTATTATGATAAAAAAAGCAGTCTATAAGCTGTATTGCATATTAGCATTATAAAAGGGGAAAATTATAACTCCTTTCATCCTCATATCACTTTTTTCCTTTCCTCCATGATGCCATGGCTTTTTTGAGAGCCCTGATGCAGATTGTGAATTGTGTATTCAGAATGTTTTTTTTTTTTTTTTTTTTGTTAATTGCACTACATCACCTTTTGTATTAAAAAAGAAAAATGTTTTTTTTGTTTCAGATGTTAGGAGGTGTGAGAATGGGGCAACAAAGTCAAGCCTTGATGTTAATGCTTGTCATGCTAATCAGTGAGGCATGTGAACCCATCCGATGTAAGTAGAAAAAAACTCATAAAAATAAGTCTTTAAAATAGGACTAGGGTGTCTTTGCTAGTGGCTTAGACATTTTTTTTCTTAGTTTTCCCTAACTTATGTAAGATGTGTTTTTAAGGTAAATAACGGCAAAATACTACTTAGTTAGAATCTATACCCTTTTAATTTTATTTTGCCCAGTCGACTGGGGCTGGAGAATACACCGACTGTACTTCTGCAGAGAGGTAAGTTCCCTGCCAACAAGTGTCCTAGATATAACACTAAACAATCTGATGATGAGGTTGTTGCGGAGCTGATAAGCACGTCGACCCTGCAAATGAGTTATGTGGTTAAACGTGTAAATGAGAACAGCCAAAACACAATGAAGGAACAAAGGCGAGATCACAAATATAACAAATGACAATTTATTGTCAGATCTACAAACGTGTGTTAAGTCCGTAATGGTCGAATATGGTCTTCAGCTAGAATGGTAACGTTGATAGCTGGTATAGTTGAAACATAGATGAGCGCAGCTAGATGTTAGTCGCGGGTAGCTGGCGTAGGCTGAGTCGTAGAATGCAGCTGGATGATCGAAGTCGAAGGCTGAGGTCGGACAAGTCGTAGAATGCAGCTGGATGATCGAAGTTTAAAGCTGAGGTCGGACGAGTCGAAGAATGCAGCTGGATGATCATCGTAGGAAGCTGGTGTCGGTCATAGTTGGTAGATTGGTATTCCCGGTTATGACGGTATGTTGAGTTAGCCGAGGGTGTATCGATCCGGTTGCTGGCTCGTACAGCGGGTCGTACGTGAGCCAGGTGTTGCAGTGGTAGAACAGTCCGTAATAGCGAGTTATTACGTGGACTGCGTTGGTACCTTGTAGGAGCATCGAGGTTGAGTTCAGTTATGGCAGTTTGGTCGTGTAGTGTCGGGGGAGCTAGTGACTAAGACTGAGCCGTGTCTTAGTGTTACGGACCAAGTGAGTGGTCGGAGACCGTGGTTAAGGTTTGCCAGGCCTTAGTACAGATGAGATTGAGCGAATAAGTCGAGAAAAGGCTAGGGCTTTGTCGTGCTCCCTAGCCGTGCGGACGTATCGGATGGGAGCGAAAGCTTTGCCGTGTCAAAGCCGTGCGGACGATATCGGGCGCTAGCTAAGGCTTTGTCGTGCCGAAGCAGTACAGACAGTTGGACGATAACGAAGGCTTTGCTGTGTCAAAGCCGTACGGACATGTCGGACGGGAGCTAAGGCTGAGTCACGCCAAAGCTCTGCACAAACGAGCGGACAGGCCAGGAGGCCGAGGCTAAGATGGCGTTATCTTAGTGCTGTGCAGATAGCAAAGCGGTAGCTAAAGGCTGGACCGTGCTATTAGCGCTGCGCAGCTTATCGGACAATCGGAACCGAGCGAGGGTTAAGACCGGCTGGTCTTAGAATCCGTCTTTGTGTTTGCCTCCGGGCCGTCTATTTCGGCGAGCCAGTTAAGGCTGCCAGAGATGCTCCAACCCGCAGAAGGAGACATCTATTGGTCCTTAAAAGGACCTTTGTGCATACCTATGTTGGTGGGAGAAAGGCAGATCTACCACGAGAAGTGGGATCAACGCCGGGAGCTAAGGTGAATGCAACCGCACAAAATGCAGGATTCCTCCTTAAATGAGCTTCGCAAAGAGCTAGCTGACGAGTGTTGAAAAAGGGCTTGCTGATATAACGAAGGTGCTGTGACACACAGCCCCAGCCGCGTGAATATGAAATTCTTTTTATAAAAAATGAGTGTAGCAATTAAGCATTTTTTTAACCTGCTATAAGCTGGCGACGACTATTAGTTCCATTTTTATCAAGTAATTTTTGGCCGAAGTGTTTTGTAAATATTGTTAATTTTAATTTATCCCTTTTTTTTTTTTTTTTAGCTGTAACGAGATGTCAAGGTCGTTAGAAAGAAAAAAGGCTTAGTCATATCCGGCCATACCTGGATATAATTGTCTTAAGGCGGGCGTGTAACCTGATCTGTTTACGTTTATCGGCAGGTCACGGCAAGGTTTCAGTGATGCTGGAGCTTTGGAGAATATGGAGCAGCACTTCATTGCCATTGCTCCCAGGCTTGAATTGCTTGAAATAGAACTGTTTGACCAAACTGAATAGCTTGAAATAGAAATGTTTTTGACAATTAAACTGTGTACTCATGCTAATTTGAATTCTTTGAAATAGAACTGATTATTTGTATAAAAATGGGTTTGGGATTAAATAATCTACAAAGGTTGATATGTCATAAAACCCAAACAACCAACCAATAATCAATTTTATCATCTTATCATAATACATAAACTGTCCGTCTATCCATTTTGGGGTCAGATTTCAACCAAACATTCAGGAATTTTTTATGCCAATAAAATGTTGAGTAATCCTAGAAGTTAATGCCATTATTTGCAATTAGACACCTGACATTTGGGTGGGGTCTCCATGGCATAGTAGCTAGTGCTAGACTGTAGCCTCGAAGTAAGTAAGTAAGTTCAAACTCCAGTAGAGCTATTATGTTCACTTTCGAACTAATACCCTTGGCAAAGGTATGAACCCCCTTATCTTTCCATCTATGAGGTATTAAATAAAGAAACCAAACCAACATCTGAATTCAAAAAGAATTGATATCACTTTCAAAGTTTTAAATGATTTCTTTACTCTTATTATAACTAGCAGTACTTACCTGAAATACATAGGGGTTTCTAAGAGTGTCACTGATAATCATAAATTACTTCTGTGTTAAAATCCTTTTTTAATCTATCCCTAACATACGTCCCTTTTTCAAAATCTAATATCACCAATATTCGCATTATAAAAGAACCTCTGCCTTGTTAACCAGGCATCAAATATGCTGACTGTATCTCCAGCTGGGGAGTAGGGCCCTCCAGTCTCCCCCACAAAAAACATAGTGTCCTGAGTATAACACTAAACTGCATCTGATTATAAAGTTCCAGGGAATGTGGATTACCTCTTTGTTGCCATTACTCCCATGTCCACTTTGACCTGGAGTAGTTGTACTTTTTAGGGGCCTATTTTTCAAATTGACCCAGACTCCTAAATAACTCTGTCTGCTTTACTATTTACCCATAACTGGAGGGAGAGTAGATGGATTCATGCTTTTCTAAACCACCTCATCCAAGATTTGAACTCTGGTCACTGATTCCATTTTGTAAACACACCTTGACAGTTGTCTGCTTGCCCAGTTGGCTGGGGTTGTAGAATACACCAACTGCACCTCTGCAGAAGAGTAAGACCCCTCCCAATGAGTGTCCTGGATATGACACTAAACAATTTGATGGTGAGGTTCTAGTAATGTTGGGGCTTTGGGGAATATGGAACACTTTTTCATTGGCATCACTCCCAGGTCCACTCTGGCCGGGAGTGGTAGCATCTGATAGGTCCCTATCTATGGGTTAAATAGAACTATTCTGCATACTTATGCTACACTGAATTGTTTGAAATAGAACTTTTTTGACATCTGTGTGTAAACAAAATCCATACTTATACTAAACTAATTTTTTTAATTAGAACTGCTTGACTAAACTGAATAGCTTGAAATAGAAAGGTTTTTGACAATTAAATTGTGTACTTGCATTTAAACTGCATACTTATGCTAAACTGAATTCTTTGAAATAGAACTGATTATTTGTATAAAAATAGATTTGGCATTAAATAACCTACAAAGGTTGATATGCCATAAAACCCAACCAACCAACCAACAGTTGTTTACATATTGTTTCTTTTTTATAAGTTTTCCAGCTGTGCAGCCCATAGAAAAATATTGCAAAACTTTTGACTCACTCTAGTAATTTTTCTTATTTAAAAAGAAAAAATTATATTTGATTTAAAATCAATTTTTTTTTTTTTTTTTTTTTTTTTAAATTTCTGAATGTTTGTAACTTAAGAGAGTTAACTTCAAGACTTTAGTTGAATGTATGTCAAAACTTGCTTACCATAATTATGGCATTCAGACAAGCATTTGTCAGAGTGAAAAAAAAAAAAAATTTTTTTAATTTTTAATGATGGAATAATGTTTATTGGTCATATCGCAACAAAATTGCTAATCTTTATTGCTTCAAGCCAGTCAGCTGGGGCAGTAGAATATGCCGACTACACTACTACAGAGGGGTAAGACCCACTCCAACAAGTGTCCTGGATATGACACTAAACCATCTGATGGTGACGCTCCAGTCTAGGAGCTTTGGGGAATGAGGTGTTCTCCTTCATTGCTATTACTCCTCCATTCTAGAGTGGTAGTACTTTTTAGGGTCCCATATATAGGTCCCGTAGAATTGTTTAATCATTTGCTATACTTGAAACCATTTAACCCTGGGCAAACTAATGATTGATTTTTGATAGAATTATTAGTATTTGATAGCAGTACTTGAAACCATTTCACTGCTTGCAAACAAATATGCCCTTGCTTGTTAAAAAAAAGTTATGTACCAACTATTCACTAAAAATAAAAAGGATTTGGTATTAAATAACCTACAAAAGTTAATATGCTGTTAAACCAAATAACCTAACCTTAATTATTTCATTTTGTATTTCTTTTATTTTGAGTATGAAAAAACAAAAAAAACCCAGAAAATATATCTGTTCTTGTTGTATCGATATTTTCTTTGTTTTATTTTTAAAATTTTGTTTACATTGTTGAAAATCAAGAGTTGGAAACATATATTTAAAAGTTGGAAGTTGAAAATGACAGGCAATCTATTGTGGATAGAATTAAATAAAAAAAAAAAAAAGAAAAAATTAGGACATGTAAAAAATGGTGTGAAATATGCAATTTGTGAAGTTCCCATGGCTTAAAGGCTAAAGTGCTTGATTGCGGCCTCGAAGTAAGCGAGTTTAAACTACAATTGCATTATGTTTATTTTTGGGCTAATATCCTTGGGAAAGGTATGAACCTCCTTATCCTTTCCCAGAAGAATACAAGAATAGCTTTGGTATTAAATAACCCATGAAGGTTGATATGCCATTAAACAAAAGAAACTAAACGAATATATGCACAGGTATCAGCAGTACTCATACCTCATACAAATACATTGTATATCTTTCTTGGGTGTTGTCTCGGGCTTGTACTCTTGTAGAATGTTGCAGATGATGCACTGGTATCAGTGTTACTATGTCACTAGATGGTTGAAGACTTTGAAAGTTTTATCAGAATATGTACTAATCCCTAGCATGCACATACTGTGCCCAGGTAAAAATTGGCATCATTTTTCAGGATATCACAATTTTCCATTTGTGTATTTAATTAAAAAATGCATATGAATAGAAATAATTCAACAAATTCTCTTTTTTAGCTACTTAACACTGGTACCTGGTCAAGGTTAACAGATTTTAAACGGTCAACCCCTGAGGTTCAATTAAAGGGTTCAGTTTGAGATTCTGTGTGGACTCCTGAGTTTGACATAAAACACCTGAAGAAGGCTGAAGGACATTGGTCAAAACGTTGTGATTATAACAATAAAGATGAGGTCAATAGTCTGAATATTCTAAGTAATACTTAAAATGGTTATTAAAGAAGCGTATTGATTTAAAAATTTTCATATGACTTGTATATTCTTTATTATGATGTTAATAACTTTTTTTTTTCTTTGGACAGATGGCCTTGATGATCCTCAACAGTGTAAAAACATTCGGGTAAAATGGCTTAAAGATGATCAATGTGCAATAATTGTTGGCAAAGTAACTCCTCCACAAAGTCACCGATCTGTCAAGAGTTGCCAAATGATCCTTGGCGCATCATCATCTAGCAAATTTCAGTTTGTGCAATTGACATTCGATACTTTTTACATTAATAGTTGTGACATTGTTCTTCAAATTTCAGATTCTCCCTCTGCACAATTTGATAGCAAAGTTCGAAACTTGGTTAGTTCCACCATTTTTTTTCCCTTTATATTTTTCTTTTTTTTGTTATGGATTGTTTTTATTTTTATTTTTTCTTAAGTAAATGTCATTCGATATTTCTGCATTATAAATAAGTAAAAGTAAAGTTGGCGACTTTAGTTGAGGGTGACCCTAAGGCTCCTTTTTGAATAGCTACTACACCGAAGTGTAGGGAAGGGCGCGACTCCTTTCTCTGGATTGCTCCACTTTACCCTTGATGTTTACCTTATAATGCTGAGTGTTAAGCAAGGCAGCATCAAGTACCATTTTTTTGAGTCTTTGGTATGACTCGACCTGGGTCTCCCGGACCATTGGCAAACACTCTACTCATTAGGCCAATGGCCCAGTAAATAAAGTTCCTTAAATTTTTTACTACTGTTCTTCTAAGAGAATGGCTTTGGCATTAAATAGCCTACAAAGGTTGATATGCCATTAAACAAAGAAACCGAAACCTTAAATTTTTTTTTTTTAACTAAACTTCTTAGCTTATAAAATATGTTTTGCTGGGGTATTTTTATTTTGACCTTTTATTGACAATTATAACTTCTCATTATCCTTTTTTTCCCTTTCTTTCTCTCTCTCTCTCTTTCTCCTCTCTCTTTCCAGTTTGCCCTATCAGGGGGTTTTAGAATATGCTGACTCTATCTCCTGTAGAGGGGTAAGGCCCTCTGATAAAAGGTAGCATCCTTGGTATGACATTAAACTAAATCTGATTGTGAAACTTCAGTTCTGAAGATCTGGGCAGTGTGGAGTACTCTTTCATTGCCATTACTCCCAGGTCCACTCCGACCCAGAGTAATAGTTCCTGTTAGGGTCCTATTTATGTGTCAAATAGTTTTGTTTAAAAAGTTTTCATATTTGATTGGACTGCTTGCAAAAAATAAGCCTCTTAAGAAACAACACAAAATATCTAAATATGAAATTGCAATGAACATAATTCCCTACCTTCTAGGCATAAAATAACCCTAGATGGATCGACATGCCATTAAAACCAGTTAATCAATCCCTCTCTTCAGTATCTAATCAACTCTCCATGGTTTTGGAATATGACACAAAGTTGGTTTAAAGTGGGTGCACTACAGGAAGCAAGCCTCCCATGTAGACTGGGAGTAATTAAAAAACAACTGTTCTATTGGCAATCTCTAGAAGGTTATTAGTATTAGGTAAGAATTCTTGAAATCATATAACTGCAAACTATTTGTATTAAGAATAATTGCTTGAAGCTATAATTGTTTATAATTATTAGTTACTTAGTTTGTTTTTTTTAACAATCATATGGTACTAGCTTTGGCATAAAATAACCCAATGAGGATTGACATACTTTAAAATGAACCTGTCTAAACTCTCCAATATTTCTGCTTCCACCCTCTCTAGTCTTTCTCTTGTTTTCCTTTTCCCTTTGTTGCTCTTTTTTTCTCTTTGGCTTCTTTTTTCTGTCCCTTTCCATCTCTCCTACATATTTTCTCTTATCTGTTTAATCCCCCTCTTCTTTCCCTGTCAAGTTAACCCTTCATTGCCATCACTCTGAGGTCCACTCTGACCTAGAGTTGTATTACCTGTTAGTCCCATCTATATTTCAAATAAAAAATGTTGAAAATGATTTTGAACTAGATGAATTCATTGATTCTAAAAACATTTATATTGCAGCTAAGTATTAGTGGGTAGAGTGTTCGCCAATGGCCCGGGAGACTGGAGGTCAATCCCAGGTCGAGTCATACCAAAGACTCAAAAAAATGGTTCTTGATGTCGCCTTGCTTAACACTAAGCTTTATAAGACACATATCAAGGGTAAAGTGGTGCAATCCAGAGAAAGGTGTAGTGCCCTCCCTTACACCTCGGTGTAGTAGCTAATGAAATAGGAGCCTTTGGGTTACCAACTTTACTTATTCGTTTAGAATGATTGAACTTTATTAGCATATTGGCTCTTATTAGTAGAGCTAATGCATTTAATAACCTATGTAGAGTTATTATTATATAGATAATCACCAATTATTCATTGGATTCAAATTTTTTATTTTCTGGATCCAAGTGAGCATATTGTCTTTAATATTAGTGGTAAGACCAGTGGAGATAAATCTATCATTCATATTTAAGCATTAGTCTACCTGTAATATTGTAAACACTTCTGTATGTTAGTAAATAAAAACAAAGAAATGTACATGACTGAGAAAGCACCATACCATTAAACAAGAAAACCAGATCACTTGCCCTGTTGGCAAAGATTAGAATATGCTGACTGTATCCCCTGCAGAGTAATATACCCCTTCCCTCCCAAAGAAAAAGGATCTATTTGACGTATAGATGGGACCCTAACTGGTACTACCACTTCATGTCAAAGTGGACCTGGGAGTAATGGCAATGATGAGTTACTCCACACTTCCCAGATCTAAACTGGAGTCCCATCGTCAGATGCAGTTTAGTGTCATACCGAGAATATGGTTTAGTTTATTTGTTTAACATCATATCAACCCCTAATGGGTTATATAATACCAAAATTTGATTCTTCAGTAAATGTTTGATTTGTAATCATAACTATTTTCAATGAACAAAACAGAATATATGTGCTATAATCAAACAGGTGACATCTCCACACTAGACGGAACCCCTCTTAAACTAGTAGACAAATTCACTTGCTTAGGAAGCAGCGTCTCATCAACCGAAAAGGACATCGACATGCGGTTAACGAAGGAATGGACAACTATCAATAGGCTATTGATCATATGGAAATCAGACCTAACCGATAAAATGAAATGCATTTTCTTCCAGGCAGCTGTCGTATCGATACTGCTGTATGGATGCACTACATGGACGCTAACAAAACGGCTGGAGAAGAGGCTAGATGGCAATTACACAAGAATGCTGCGAGCAATCTTGAACAAGTCCTGGGGGCAACACCCCACAAGACACCAACTATACGGCCACCTGCCTCCTATCACGAAAACTATCCAAGTGAGACGAACCAGACATGCAGGACACTGCTGGAGAAGCAGGGACGAGCTCATAAGTGATGTACTCTGATGGACCCCCACATATGGTTGGGCAAAAGCAGGACGACCAGCATGAACATACATTCAGCAGCTATGTGAGGATATGGAATGTAGTTCTGAAGACCTGCCAGAGGCGATGAACGATAGGGAAAAGTGGCGAGAGAGGGTCAGGAATATCCGTGCTAGTGGCACAACATGATGATGATGATTTTCAATGATTTATAGTATCTTTTTTTAAATGGTACTTGTTTCTTTGTCTATAATCATTTGTTTGCACTCAGGAATACTTGAAACTATATAGCTATCTAATACAAATAATTTGCACACATCTATATGCTCATTAGCCAAGTGGGTAGAGTGTTTACCAATGGTCTGGGAGACCTGGGTTCAATCCCAGGTCGCGTCATACCAAAGACTTTAAAAATGGTACTTGATACCGCCTTGCTTAACACTCAGCAATATAAGGTATGTATCGAGGGTAAAGTGGAGCAATCCAGGAAAAGGAGTAGTGCCCTCCCCTACACCTCGGTGTTGTAGCTATTGGAAAGGGAGCCTTCGGGTCACCCTCGACTACAGTCACCAACTTTACTTACTTACTATATGGCATCAAGTACTCTTATCTAATACAAATAATTTTCAAACAGATCTATTTGACCCATAGATCAGAGTGGACCTGGGAGTAATGGCAATGAAGGAGTACTCCATACTCTCCAGAACTGGAACCTCACCATCAGATACAATTTACAGTCATATCAGGACACTCATTTTTCTGGTGTGTGGGTGGGGAGTCTTACTCCACTACAGGGGATACAGTCAGCTTATTCTAATCTCTGCTAACATCGTGATGTGTGGAAGAGAAATAACCTGTGAAAACTAGTTTTTTAAGTGTCTGAACAGAGTGCAGCAGAAACACCTCTCTCATTTTAAACTGTCACTTCTGTGATGCAGGTGAACTTGTGCAAATTGCATTTGCTATTGAAATGTTTAAGACTGAATCTGTAATTACTACACAAAGAGCTTTTCATGCTCATTTTATTTTATGTTGGAATGATATTATTCTGGATAGAAAGTCAATCCTGCTATGGACAGAAAATCTTATCTGTATCAGCATCATTCCAGTGTAACATGAAATGAGCATGAAAAACTCTTTGTGTAGCAATTACAGATTTACCAGTTAAAAAAAAAACATTTCAACTGCAAAATCATGGTGTGCACCTGTCCAAGCCATGATTATAACTGATTGTATTTATTAAAAAAAAAAAAAGACATTAGCAAAATGGAGCTACCATTACCACTTGCTTAAGTTCACTTGCACCACACAGGTAACAGTTCAAAATGTGGGAGGTATTTCTGCTGCACCTTGTGTATCGATTGTTTTGAGCTATAAAAGCTTCATCAGTTAATGATTTTGAAAAAAACAAAATTAATTTTAGGAAAAAAATATTGGAGAATATTATAACTACTTATAAGGTTGTCACGGAAATCAAATTAGGAATGCTGATCTTTATGAAATTTTAAAAAGTGGGTAACAAAAAGCATTTGAAGTTGTGCAATGTAGTAAGCGGTTTTCCAATCCTTGTTGAACTTTGTGACAGCCTCTCCTCCTCCAGGGAACCTGTTGACCGGCAACAAAGGGTCAACCACAAAAACTCTTGTAGTGAGTGTGAGAGATAGTTGTACAAGAGTTGGGGGATTTTGAAAAGGGTCAGCTGGCAGTTAGTGACCGGCATAAGCAACTTTCAGATCTCGCAAAGCTCCTCTCCTCTGCCACCTGTTGGGAGTGGGCTATGACTTATGGAACAAAGAGGATCTTTTCTTCATTGACTCAAAAATGGTACTGCTTCAAGTTTACTTAATTTGAGATTGACTTAGTGGTAAGCTGAAACATATTAATAAAATGTGTGGTATTTTTTCTTGGACCACATGTCTGACTTTCCTTTTCTGTGAACTTGCCATCATCTCTTCATCTCCAGCAACTTGTGCCAAGACCCAGCAATGTTACATTGTGACAGTTGTTTAAGCTATGAGTTAAATAAGGGAGTCAAAAATGTTACACATACTTTTTTGTGTTTGCCATTTATGTGCATAGGCCTCTAAATGGGTGTTAAAACCACCTCCTATGGGAGGTAGTTATATATCATATTTAGATAAAGGTATTATGTGCAATAAATCTACTATACCAGACTTGCAGAACGTGGTGCAAATAATTTTAAAATCAGTACTTTTTTATCTCCTTCTTTTCATGTTATAATTTATTTATTTCTAATAAAATAAATTTGATATTTAATTTTTTTTTTGTTCTTTTTTGTTTTACTTTTTCAGGCCTCACTGTCATGCGAGTCCCCAAACCCTGGAAAAATTTATTCTCATGAGGGAAACCATGTCAAATTATTTTTGAAACGAGAAGATAAATACATTCGAAATTATAACTTCAGAATAAATGCTTCACTCTCAGGTAAGCAGCCAAATAAATAAATAAATATTAGTTTTTATATATATTTAATAGAATGGATGCTATTAAATTAAATATATATATAAAAACTAATATATATTTAATTATTATTATATTGTATAATAGCTCTATTATAGATACTGAGCACACTACAAATTATGCTGTATTTGGTCTGCCACTAACCCACCAAATGAGATAGTGACAACCATATACTGTTGTAATTATATGTGTGTGTGTGTGTGTGTGTGTGTATTGTGGTGTAATATTTTTTCATTTCATTTAACAATTCAAATGCTTTGAAGGTCTGATGTTTTCATATTTAAAACAACTGAAATGTTGGTAAATAACTTGAGCTATAAATAAAATCATCCTCTGAAGACCTTGTGTTTTTTTCATATTTGTAAATTTTCATATTTATTCATTTTTACAAGATATTATTATTATCCCTTATTCTTTAGGTTTTCTGACATTTTCCACACAGTGCACTTCCGTTTCCTTAGTTTGCCCAGTCAGCTGGGGCTATAGAATATACTGACTGCAACCTCTGCCGAAGGGTAAGATACCCTCCACTCAACGAGCATCTTGATTATGACACCAAACAATCTGATGGTGAGGTTCCAGTGATGCTGGAACTTTGGGGAATGCGAAGCACCCCTTCATTGCTATCGCTCCCAGGTCTAGTCTGGGCCGGAGTGATAGCACCTGATAGGGCTCTTTCTATGGGTTAAATAGAACTAAACTGTGTACTTATGCTGAACTGAATTGTTTGAATAAGAACTGTTTGACTAAACTGAATAGCTTGAAATAGAAATATTTTTGACAATTAAACTGTGTATCTATGATAAACTGAACTGCTTTAAATAGAACTGTTTTGACATTAAAACTGTGTACTTATGGTGAACTGAATTGTTTGAAATAGAACTGTTTTGACATTTAACTGTGTGGGACAAAATCTATACTTATACTAAACTGAATTGTTTGACTAAACTGAATAGCTTAAAATAGAAATGTTTTTGACAATTAAACTGTGTAATCAAGCTAAACTGAATTGTTTGAAATACAACTATTTGTATAAAAATAGATTTGGTGTTAAATAACCTACAAAAGTTGCTATGCCATCAAACTTAACCAATCATTTTCTTAGTTTTGCCCTTCTTCTCCATGTTGGCCTGAATCACTTCACAATTTCATCTCCCGATCTTCATGAAAGTCTTTCAAGTGGTTGCTTTTGCTCTCTTGGATACCACTTGACAATGGCACAAATCCGCCTGTTGTCTCTGAACCTTGCAATATATTAAGCCCAGTAGAACTTTTGCTTTTGGTATACTGTGATCATGTCCTTCACTTTACGTCCTGAATTACCTTGCTTCAGATGTGATCAGGTAATAATATTCCCAGCATGGATCTTTTTATTGCTTTCTCTCTGTTGTAACCAGTTACTGTTCTTCCTTCTCTATGGTAGTCCACATTTCACTTGCATATAACATTACAAGCAAAATTCTATTGAAGAGATTGGGACATGGGTTCTTGTCCAGATATAACATTAAAGTTTTATATGTTGGATACTTGTCTGTTCTTAGGATAGCTGATGATCGTATGAACTTCCAGCATTGCGTTTGATCCTATTTACCCAACCCCTCCGCTAGGGCAGGATATGACACAAGGTCAATTTTTTAAGCGGAGTTTAACAGGTTTGAATTCAGAGTTTTCCTTCTCCTAGACTAGTTGCCTCACCAAGGCTGAAGAACCTAGTCTGCCCTACTATTTACCCATAGCTGGAGGGAGAATAATTGGATTCATGCCTTTCCCAAGGGTATTAGTGCTATGTGAAATGCAATCAGTCTTGTCCAGGAATTGAACTCGTATTGCCGTGTCCATATCCTGTGACGATAACCATAACACCACGGGCATTGCGTTTGATGCCTCTTTTCTTTCACTGTGGGCCCATGTTGTAAATATGGAGAGACTTTTTGCCGGAAAGAATAATCACTATCATACTTTTATATACATATCTTTAGTTTATTCTTAACTATGACACCCTTTTCTTATGTATAAATTATGTACACTGGAGAGTGGTTTTTAGAACACAGTTGGAAAAATCTACACACCATTATTTACATGTGTGCTTCTCAGTGCCTAGAAACTAAGATTTTCAATTATTTTTCTAAACGCGAGAACAATTTAATCACATGATAGAAACTATCCTGTCTGTGGCCCCAGATTGACTTCAAGTTTATCCTCTGTCACTTGTACCTAGTTAACCTATGGTACTTGAGTACAAATTCTAATTTTCACTCTGCACTTAATGTGAATAATAGATTTTCACACACACACTCACACTTATAGATATTGATAATATAAGTAAAGTTGGCAACCTTAGTCGAGAGTGACCCTAAGGCTGCCTTTTCAATAGCTACTACACCGAGGTGTAGGGGAGGGCGCTATTCCATTCCCTGGATTGCTCCACTTTATCCACGATCCTTACCTTATGCTGAGTGTTAAGGCAGCATCAAGTACTTTTTTTTTTTTTAAGTCTTTTTATGACTTGACCAGGGATTGAACCCTGGTCTCCCGGACCATTAGTGAACACTCTACTCATTAGGCCAATAAATGTGGCCCAGTTGGCTGAGGCTAAAGTATACACCAACTGCATAGAATTATTAGATCATTTAACTGTGTGTAAACAAATGACTGATGTTTAACGGAATTGTTAGTGATACATAGCAATACTTGCAAACATTAAACTGTGTGCAAACAAATAATTAATATTAAATAGAATTATTTGTATTAAATAGAAATAAGTGAAACCATTTACCTGTTTGCAACAAAAAGAAAAGAACTTGGGCTTGTTTAAGAACGTTATTTACAAAATGTGTTTACAAATCATATATTTAATATATATATATAAGAAGGATTTGGCTTTGAATAACCTACAATGGTTGATATGTCATAAAACCAAACCAAACCAAACTATATTTATAAATGTCCAGGGTATAACATTAAACTGCATCCAATGGTGACTTCAGTTTTCGAATTTGGGGAATATGGAGTATCCCTTCATTACCATTATTCTCAGGTCCACTCTTAGTGATAGTACCTGTTAGCATCTTATCTATGGGTTAGATAGAAATATTTAATCATTTACTGTCTGTAAACAAATGAACTTAAAAACAATGTTATCAACAAACTATTCGCTTATGAATCTTATATTCAATATATATTTTTTAAACAGGATTTGGTATTAAATAACCTACAAGGGTTGATATTTCATAAAATACAACCAACTAACCTATATTCATGAATAAAAAGTGCCCAATATCATTGATAGAGTTTATAGGTTTCAATAAGTATTGTGTAGACACAATTAATAATACTTGGTAACAGTCTATGTGTGGTATTTTTCTCTTCGACCACATATCTGACTTTTTCATTTTCTCTTAACATCAACTCTTCATCTCCAGCATCTTATGCCGAGACCCAGCAATGTGTAGCCCAGTTGGCTTGGGCTGTAGAATACACCAACTGCATCTCTGCAGAGGCGTAAAACTCCTTCAATGAGTGTCCTGATATGACACTAAACAATCTGATGGTGAGGCTCCAGTAATGCCAGAGCTTTGGAGAAGGCAGAGTACCTTTTCATTGCCATCCCTCCTAGGTCCACTCTGGCCCCAAGTAGTAGCACCTGATAGGGTCCTATATATGGGTCAAATAGAACTAAACAGTAATTAAGCTAAACTGAATTGTTTGAAATTAACTGTTTTTCCATTTAACTGTGTGTAAACAAAAAACTGTGTACTGATGCTAAACTGAATTGTTTGAAATAGAACTATTTTTGACATTTAACTGTGTGTAAACAAAACTGTACTTATACTAAACTGAATTGTGTGAAACTTTTATCAAAATAACTTAATTCAGCGTTAAATGACCCTAAAAGGGTTGATATGCCATAAAACAAAACGACAAACCAACCAGTGTGACATTGTGACTGTTATTTAAGCTATGAATTAATTAAAGGGGTAAAAAATCGTTACTAGTACCTTTTTTTTTTTGTCCTTTAACTGGTACTTTTTGGTACTTTATTTTCTGCTATTTGTATGTATTACACACTTTATTAGTGTATTTCAATTTCACTCTAGGTCGGTCTCAAATTAGGAAAACTTGAATTGATATTGTTTTTGAATCAGTGAAGGAAAGATCCTCTTTGTTCCATAAATTGTAACCCGCTCCCAATTCTTTGCTAGCTCTGTAAGTTAAATTGCTTTTTGTCTTCTGCTGGTTACTAATTGCCTGCTGAAATTTTCAAAATCCCCAACAACAACAACAACTCTTGTGTGATAATTTCTCACTTACCAAACCCAGTCAGCTGTGGCTGTAGAATACAACAACTGCATCTTTGCAGAGGGATAACCTCACCCACCCAATGAGTGTCCATGATATGACATTAAACAATCTGATGATAAGGCTTCAGTAATGCTGGAACTTTGGGGAATGCAGAGTACCCCTTCATTGCCATTGCTCCCAGGTCCACTCTGGCCCAGAGTGGTAGCACCTGATAGGGTCCCATTTATGGGTCAAATGACTTCAAATGCTTTTTGTTAACCACTCTTAAAAATTTCATAACTATTTGCTTCCCTAATTATATTGTCACATATAAAAGAAATAATAAAGATTTATCAAAGTTTATAAAATCATGAATATTGCTTCTTTGTATTGTTTAAAGTATATTATTGATTGTCCTGTTAATTTTGCCTCAATCTGTAAATTAGACTAAGTATACTTGGGTGAACAAAATCAATTTGTACATTCCAAATATATTTTTTGAGTTATTTTGATAATTTCCTTCATTTCTCTTTTCTCTCTTCTTTCTCATCTTTGTTGCTTTTTTTCCTTTTTCTTTTTTTATTCTATTATTTCCTCCCTTTCTTCTGCACCCTTCTTTTTATTTTTAAAATTTTTTTTCTTTTATTTTTTCTTCTTTTTTTTTTTTTCTTCTTTTCTTTGTTTTTGTCTTTCTATCTCCTTTTTTCTTTTCCTCTAGCTCTTCTTTTTTTTTTTTGCTTTCCTCTTCATTCCCTTCTTTGCTATTCATTTCTTTCCTCTCCTCCTCTTCCCCTTTTTACTCTTCTTTGCTTTCATCCTTCTCTTCTTTCCTTTCTCCCACTTTGCTTTCCTCTTCTTTCTCCTCTTTGCTTTCCTTCCTCTTTTTCCACCCTTCTGCTTGCTTTCCTTTCCTTTCCTTTCACTCCTCTTTGCCCTCTCTTTTCCAACTTTGCTTTCTTCCTTACTTTTCTTTCTTTTCACTCCTTTTAGCTTTTCTTTTTCTTTTTCCTCTTTCCTTTTCTCCTTCTTTCACTTCTCTTTCCTCCTTTCCTCCCCTTCTGTTCCCTACCTCTGCTTTCTTCCTCATTTTTCTTCCCTTTCACTCCTCTTTTTCCTTGCTCATTTTTCCTCTTCCTCTCCTTTTGGTTCTCTCCTCCTCTTTACCCTCTTTCCTTATCTTTACCCTTCTCTCCTTTCTTCCTCTATCTTCTCTTTTCCTTGCTTTACACCTTGCTTTTTTTCTCTTTCACTCCTATTTCCTCTCTTTACTATAATCTACATGATAAAAGATAATGACCTCCAACTTTTGAATGGAAGTTGGCATTGCTCAGCTAGATCACCTAAAACAACCTGGTGTATATATATATATATATATATATATATATTTTTTTTTTTTTCTTTTCTTACATGTAAAGAAGTGATTTTGCCTTTAGCTTATATACATAATCACCAGTGATCGAAAAGCTGTTAGTTAAGTGATATATATATATATATATATATATATATATATATGTCTGTGTGAGCTTTGGCCTTGTTCCACATGACCAGAATTTAATGGAATATTGCCATAATCAGCATAAGAATGCTTTTATCCTCATTGACCTTAAAAATCAAGGTTATCTATTCTTAAAATTAGGTTTCTTTCTTATTGAACAATGTTGATTATATCAATATATAATGACAATAAATCATTTGATGTAAAAGACAAAACTATCTACAGCCTACAAGACACCTGTTCTAATAGAATGTTTTCTTGCTACCATTTCTTGTAAAGCCTCATCTCCTATCTATACTACCATCTAGTTGGACGTTCTTTAATAATTGTGTTAGTTTTGTTTTTAAGGATCTTATAGGTTAGCTAATTATAGTAATCTTAACATAGTGTTGTTAGCTTTTTTAACTGATAAAGAAATATTCCCAATTGATAATTCAAAAAAATTCTCTGTTTGGCAACTCTGATTGAAAATCAGCTGATCATTGTTGACCTTGAACACTTGTGAAAACATTTAGTTCTTTTTTGCCTTTTCTGAATTCACATTTAGCTGAGTAATCTTGGATTATTGTGAGTGTATCATGAAAAGGAAACTAGATCAATTTGTATATCAAATTTTGGGACAATGTGGCATAAACATTTAACAAGTTAACACAGGTTTAT
The DNA here is from genome assembly GCA_963585895.1 of Sepioteuthis lessoniana. NCBI lineage: Eukaryota > Metazoa > Mollusca > Cephalopoda > Myopsida > Loliginidae > Sepioteuthis > Sepioteuthis lessoniana. Next base: position 72,417,576 of record OY757918.1, on the reverse strand, counting down.
GGAAATCGAGTTCTATACCAAGAGCAGGATGTTTTAGGCAACACAAAGCATTTTTGAATGGCTGAGAGATTGTGGAAGATTAACCCTGTTCTAGTCACTTAATGAACTGAAGAGAGTGTGACACACAAGGATTTTCGTTAGATTTGATCAATGTTTGGTGATGAATTAACATTTATTTGCTATTTTTTCAATGAGGTATGCCAACCAGAATTGCTCCCCTACCAACAAAAAAACAAAAAAAAAACAGTCTTGTTACTTTTTAGACATTTTTTTGTGAATGATTTTTTGTCAAAAAGCCTTCTTACACCTTTGATCTGAATGCCGGTGACAATTGATTTTAATGGCATGTCTACCTGTCTTGGGTTATTTTATGCTTAGAGGTAAGGAAATTATGTATATATTTGGATTTTTTTTGTGTAGTTGTTTAAGTTTTTTTTTTTTTAACTTTATTATATTCCCTACTAGTGTAGAAATAAAAAAAACTGAAGATGTTACAAGAAGTGAGCACAAATTATATATAGCTTAACAATCCTGATACCATAATGTAGAACTGGAGGGAAATAAATCCATTTATAATCTTACAATTCCCTAAATGTCCATCTATCTATCTCGAAGCGCTATGGCTCCACTAATTTTTGCTAGAATTGAACCAAATTCTCAGGAATTGTTAGGGTCATTCCTGAAAAGGTTGGCACCGTGATTAATGTACTGGACTGAAACATAGGTTTGAATTCAGTTGTGCTATTACATTCACTTTCAAGCTAATGCCCTTGAGAAAGGTATAAATATCCTTATCTCCACTCTCAGCTACGAGTTAAATAATACCACTACAATTTTTCTACAAGGATGGCTTCTGCATTAAATAACCCATGAAGATTGATATGTCATTAAACAAAGAAACTAAACCTGAAAAGGTTTTAAACTCTACTTGGTCAAGAATATTTGAACTAACATCATTTTCAAAACCCTTAAAAAGAAAAATAGTTATTTTACATTTATTTTGAAGTTAATAAGATTGCAAAATTAAGCTTAAAGTTGTTTTTTTTTTTTAATTTTCTTTTCTTTTTAAGCTCTTCAGGTTTTATGAAAAATACCTTCGACATACTTGCATAAAAATGGACTGAAAATGATATGTTGAGTTTAGTTGTGTATTTACATTGTTAATTGATCCCCTAATTTAGAATACTTTCACTTGCATAGACTTTTAAATTTAATTTTTCTCAAAATAGAAAAATTTCCAGGAAAAATGGTCATTTCCATAGAGAGTAGATAAAACTAAATTGGAAAGAAATTTTTCATACAAAAATAAACACCTTAATAGTTCTATGAGCACAGACTTTTGGAATCATTTTTTCTTTTTTTTTCTTTTTTTTTTTTTCCATTTTGTATTTTTTGTATATCAAACGAGAACAAATACACCACTTGTCTATCCAGAAGTTCTTTCTTGAGGAAAATATTTGTGATTTATTTTGAAAGTGAGATGCATGTTAAGCATACATAAATGAATAAAAGATTTTAGTTCTTTATGAATATCAGTGACTACCTAAAAATCTGTATATAATATGAGTAACTACTGTTAGTCATGATAATTTATCTCAGAAATAGTTAAAATGTTATGTCCATAACAACTAAAATGAGGCCCTAAATCTGAATAGATTAATGTATAATAAAGATAATTCTTCATTACAGATAGAACTAAAATGTTATGTGACACAATGCGTGGCAATTCATTTCTGTTTGTGTTGGCACCACTCAGATGATCTCTTTGCCTGTTTTGGTGCAAAACCCATACAAAGGACTGAGGACGAGACCCCCCGCGAGACCGGAAGTGGAGGAGGGAAGGAAGGTCTGAGAGAAGACAGAGAGAGCCAGTTGACAACGGAGGGCAGGAGAGACCAGTCGGCTTGAGATAGCAGTCCCGGGAAGGCAGTCGGCAGAAGGAGGCAGTGAGAAGATGGAGGTAGGGCAGAGAAGAGAGCCAACAGAAGTCAGAAAGATGACTGCTAAGACCTGTTGACCTACAGAGGCTGGGTTAACCAATGCGAGATGTCAGCATTGTTAGTGGCTTTGTAGAAGTTTCGCGCAAAATACATGCCCTTGATAGTCTACAAATGCGCAGAGAATGCACGGTGTCACAAACTCCCTTTCTTGGAGTTGACCCTCTTGGTTGTATTTTGTGTATTTGTAATGAAATGTGTCATGCTCCTGGTCAGAAATGAGAAAAAAACACTAGATAAATCACTAGCCATGCGTAGTTTGGTTTAACGACTTTGAGATAGTCGGGGCTTGGCCGGCCAAGGCTTTTATCACAGTTACATACATAACTAAAATAAAGCCCCTAATCTGAATAAATAATCATCATCATCATCATCATTACTATTATTCCTCCCCCTCCTCCTTTTCATCTTAGAAATTTAGACAATGTTTATATTCATTTTAATTACTGATAAATCTTTTTTATCAACTGTATGTTTATTGCATGTTTTTATTTTTGTTCTTTTCTCTGTTATATTTGTTTTAATTCAGTTCTTCATTTTAAAATGTTCCAAAGAAATATTTCTCTGATTTATCTTTTTCTTCAGCTGGTCCTCCAGTTCCCACAACCTCCATCAAAACTATTTTGATAATAATAGGCTTGGTAACAGTTGTCCTGATTATTGGCTGTGGTCTGGTTTATAAGTATTATTTAATGCGGCAGTCAAGATGGTTGGAATCGACAGCAACCCTGGATATCAATGAACCATTCACACCTCAGGTCAGACACAGATTCCCAGGCACAAATCATCCTCGGAGTGGGCACACGGTGGGGACACAAACACTAACGAATGGTAAGCAATAGGCCTACAAACTTACATGTGCTGTGTCTACAAAAGAAATACTGTTTTATAAATTTAGTTTAAAAAGATATATTTAAAACATTGACACTTGAAGTTTATTAAGGTGTTTGGCAGCTCTATGTGTTTGATTTTCTATTGAGGAGGCAATAAAGACATTAAACAATCTGATGGTGAAGCTCCAGTAATGCTGGAGCTTTGGAGAATGCAGAGTACTCCTTCATTGCTATCGCTCCCCGGTCCACTTTGGCTCAGAGTGGTAGCACCTGATAGGGTCCTATCTATGGGTCAAATAGAACTTTGACATTTAAACTGAGTACAAATAAATGACTTGTGCTAAATTGAATTGTTTGAAATAGAACTGATTGATCATTTAACTGTAAACAAGTGATTAATGTTTAATTGAATTGTTAGTGATACATAGTAATAATGGGAGCCATTTAACTTTGTTGACTTATATTTACAAATCCTCTATATCTAATATATGTGTATAACGAGGATTTGACATTAAATAACCTACAATGGTTGATATGCCATAAAACCCAACCATCCAAAGTCAAAAGAAATCCACTAGGCAGGCAGATTAAGAGTTACAAATTCTGTATTAGATTGTTTAGAAAATTTTGCTGAAATGGTTGATAATGATTTATTACATATTGCTGTGATTGTAAAGTTTTAGTGTGAAGAGCAAAAACAAAAGTTAGTTTTTTTTTTTTTTAATACACAATGATGATTGATTGATTTTATTGGTATGTTATCCTGTTTAGGGTTATTTTATGCCTAGAGGTTAGGGAATCACGTTCATTGTGTGTTGGTATTTACATTTTTTTTTTGCACACAGTCCCATTAAATACGAATAATTTTTAAACAGATTTATTTGACCCATAGATAAAATCCTAACAGATACTACCACTCCAGATCAGAGTGAACTTGGCAATGAAGGGGTACTTCACACTCTCCAGAACTGGAACTTCACCACCAGATTCAGTTTAGTGTCATACCCAAGACCCCCCCTCCTTTGGAGAGTCTTACTTCTTTGCAGGGAATACAGTCAGTGTATTCTAAGACCTGCTGACAGGGCGTTGAATATAATGGGTTTATGGAGTGTTTAATTTTCAGCAAAGAGTTGACTGTAGCCATCAAGTATTTCTCTACTGAACTGTGTATTTGGAGTGTCAAGATCTTAAATTATATTCTTTTTATTAAATTTTTGAAACTGACCCTTTCTTTTGAAGACAACTTTAAACCAGGTGTTTACAGTTCACAACACCATGGAGGCCATTTTTTAACACCATGCTTTAATGTTATTGGGAGATAAATAAAGCTTTGATGAGTAGAATAAATTGTAGTTTCCTTTTTATGTGCAAAAGATTTCAACAAGTTCTATTCAATGATATAATAGGTTTAAACTTGCAGGAAAAATTTACTGAGTCAAAAAAAACAAAATAGGCCTTATTGGTGTGGTGGACTTTTAAAATACAAATAAATTGTTGCTTAAAGTTTTGTGTCTATATGATAATCATCAAACAAGAAAAATGATCTGAAATATTCCTGTACTAAAGGATTAAATATAAAGATTGGTTTAGGTTTCTGTTTGAAATACTTCTATAATTTTAAGATAACATTATTAGGAATTATATTAAGAGTAGTTTCTTTTGAGATTGAGCATTTTTTTTTTTTTACTTTGTCCTCCAAATCAATGATTTTTGTTTTGTTTTTAGACTGGATTAATTTGATTCAATTTTATTTGAATTAGAAATGAATATCCAAATGAAAAAAACATTTGAATTCAAGAAATACCTTTTTTCGTTTTCTTTCTTTTTCTCTTTCCTTTTTCTTTTGCTGGACAGCCTTAATCTAAAATATCAATTGATTTTATACATTGTTTTCTTCTAGGTGAATATGGCTCACTACTGAGTAATGAGCCACAGTGCTTTTTAAGTAAGTAAAGGACTTTAGCCTGTTGACCTCTGAACCTGAAGCTGGTGATCTTATTACCCATCATGCATTTCTTTTTTTTTTTTTTTTTTTTTTTTTGCTCTTGTTGTTATTTGTGCTGTACAAAATTGTGTTGGTGATTGTTTGTGGTAGTTACAAGCAAGGGAGATGATCAATGATTGAATTATTGTAAACTTCCAAAAATCATACCAAGATTTTTTTTTTTTTAATTTTTCTCAAAGAAATTTTATTTCTGTATTCTATAGCATGATTGTAAATTTTTCCGTGGCCATCTTGAATTTCTCAATCAAAAAATATACATACAAGCATGTCTTTGTATTTTCAGTTAATTTAATTTTTATTTTTCAAAATTTTTTTTTTTTTTTTTTTTTTACTATTACAGGAAAAAAGAAATTGCTAGAAATATTAAAGTGTTACATTTAATAATGGGTTCAGGCTGATATGAATCTGTTTTATTTGAAATGCTTAAAGAATTTTATTGTAAAAATGGTGGTCATACCTATAACAGAAAAAGTGAAAACAAAGGGATTTACTGGTCAGGTTCAAAATTGATGCTGAGTAGTTTGGGTATGGTTTGGCAACTACATTTATGAAAAGAAAACATTGCCTTTATCTGAGTTGTTATATTAGGAATTTTTGGTACCATATAACTGTGCAAATAAAGGATTATTATTAAAGTAGAATAGTTACTTTAAACCATGTAATTTTATATAGCTTATTAGTATTAGATAGGAATACTTAAAAACCATAAGAAATAATTAGTATTATATAGAATATTTAAAACTGTATAATTGTATATAAATTATTAGTATTAGATAGGAATACTTAAAACCATATAAATTATTAGTATTATACAGAATATTTAAAACTGTATAATTGTATATAAATTACACTGGTTTACAAAGAAATTGAGGCAAGCACAAAAATACCCGTTTTTACCTAATTTTAGGGTGCTGAATTCAAATTTGAAATCCGTTTTTACTCATCATCTCTAGTTTTTTTAGATATGCATAGTGTGCATTTTCTGCATATACGGTACATAAAGGCATATATGAATTCAGGGTTAATTCTAATATTGTGAGACGTATGGCTTATTTTTTAGTTATTATGCACTAAATATCAGTGATAGCATAACATTTTATATATATATATATATATATATATATATATATATATATATATATATATATATATATATATTGTAATATATCAAGATGGATTTTGACAGTTAAGGCAGCAGGTCTCAATCCACACTCTGGCAGTCATTGGAAGAGGTTGTCTCATAGGCGGCACAGGAGGTTGGTGTCCCTCAACTATCATGTTACACATCTTTTGGGTTATTAAATATTAGTATTACATTTTCAAATGCACATTTAGTTTTCAACTTTGCTTTCAACTTTGCAGTCCTGATGGTTTGGAGAGAGCCGCAAAACCACGCAGATGATTGTTATTTTTGTTTAACTAATATAACTGGTTTCAATGCATCTTCTAGGAAAAAGATCAAATATCCCAACCTTCGATCTGCTATGAGACCCGTTCCCCATTCAGATGATCTTCCTGTACCCACACCTCCAGTAAATAAGGATCTTCTTTTCTCATCAGATGAAGAAATGCCTTCAAGAGAGGATTCTGCTGAGTCAATATCTTTGGAAGGTATTGAGTCTACATATTCAGGAACAAGTGGCAATGAGCCACACTGGATCATGCAAGAAGACCTGAATGATCTTGCTCATGATTTGTATTTGTCAAAACAGCAATTAGAGCTCTTGGCTTCTTGGCTTAAACAGTGGAACCTAGTCCAGGAAGATGTAAGGATCACCAGTTTCAGGAATCGGAACGAAGACCTTGCTTTCTTTTTCGACATGGAAAACAAGTTGTGCTACTGCACAAACATACCTGACTTGTTTACGTCCCTTGGTTTGCCACATAATCCTTCAGACTGGCGTCTTTTCATAGACTCTTCTAAGCGAAGTCTCAAGGGTGTTCTTCTGCACAACAGGAATAAATATCCCAGCATTCCCATTGCACACTCTGTCCATCTAAAGGAGTCCTATGACAATATGGAGCTTCTTTTAGAAGCTATTAAGTACAGCGAGTACCAATGGAGTCTGTGTGGGGACCTCAAGGTCATTGGTCTTCTTATGGGTATGCAAGCGGGCTTCACAAAGTACTGTTGTTTTCTCTGTCTCTGGGATAGTTGAGCTGTATCCCAGCATTACAAGCAGAAGACTGGGGGTCTAGAAGCACTTTTGTTCCTGGCGAATAGAATACAGCCTCAAGGAGAATCCTCTGGTGGACATGAATAAGGTACTTCTTCCTCCTCTTCACATCAAGCTTGGTTTGATGAAGAATTTCGTGAAGGCGTTGCACAAAAATGGTGCTGCCTTCCAACACTTGTCTACTGTGTTCCCAGGTCTTAGTGCTGCTAAGCTCAAAGAGGGCATCTTTGTCGGACCTCAGATCTGAGAAGTGCTGAAGGATACTGATTTTGAAGAGCTTAATTTAAAGGAACTGAGAGCACGGGAAGCATTCAAGTCAGTCTGTTGTGGCTTCCTTGGTAACACACGCGTACCAGATTACCAAGCCTGTATTGAGAAGTTGCTAAAGTCTTACGAGGATATGGGGTGCCGAATGTCACTCAAGATTCATTTTCTCCATTCCCACCTCAACTTCTTTCCGCCAAACCTTGGAGCAGTGAGTGATGAGCATGGAGAAAGATTCCACCAAGACATTGCAAAGATGGAGAGCAACTATCAAGGCAAATGGAACCCTGGCATGATGGGAGACTTCTGCTGGATGCTCTTGCGTGACATCCCGGAGGCAAAATACACCAGATCTTCTAAGAAAACACACTTTTGACTGTCTGTGGTACTATGAATTGTGTAATTGTGTCATCCAAGTATATTGATTCAATCAGTGTTCTTTATCTATCCTGTTTTATCTGTTATAAGCAGCTGCAACTCTTGAAATATGCACATATATTTTCTGTTTATACTAAAATGAGACTATTTAAAATCCAGAAAACTAGAGGTGATAGAGCAAAACTATTTATAAATTTGTATTCAGCACACCCAAATTAACAAACACCTATCCCCATTCTTGCCTCAGACCAAAAATTCATTTTTGTACCAGTGTTATTAGTATTAGATAGGAATACTTAAAACCATATAAATTGTTTGTATTATATAGAATATTTAAAACTGTATAATTATATATAAATTATTAGTATTAGAAATACTTAAAACCATATTATTACATATAAATTATTAGTATTAGATCAGAATACTTAAAACCATATAAATTATTAGTATTATATAGAATATTTAAAACTGTATATTTGCATGTAAATTATGAGTATTAGAAATACTTAAAACCATATAATTGCATATAAATTATTAGTATTAGATAGGAATACTTGAAACAATACAACTGAGTCCAAGTTATTTATAATTGATAGGAATACTTGATATCATAACTTTTGATATTAAATGACTCATGAGGTGTTGAGATGCCATTAAAAAAAACCCAAACCAAATCAAGCCAGATTTGAGGTTAGCAGAACCATGCAAATATAACCTCCATCCGATCTTGGGTACCTCATGTGTGTAATGGTTAGCAAGATAGATTAGCAGACTATTGGTAGTAAATTTGATTCTCACTGGATACCCTATACTTCTGGCTTAGTGCCAAATTAAGCTAAGCCTAGTAGATAACTAACCTCATACCTGATCTTGGAACCACTTAATATATTAACATTTTTAGGGTATGCCATAATTAAATTAGCAATAAAACTTTTAGTTTCCTCTCTGATAAATCATTGGCTTTATCAAAAAAAATGTTTTATTGGCATAAAAAACAATTTCAATTAGGGAAGTAAAAAAATCAAATAATTTTAGTCAAATATAATTTAAGACATTTTCTGACAAAAATCTTTGTTCAGAGATGAAAATTAAATCATTTTTAGTATGTAAATTTTCAGACTGTTTATGAGCTAGAAAAAATGACATGCCACCATTTTGTGGATAAGAGTATGCTAGTGATCTGTCCATAAGAAGCTGACATTTGGGGTGGAGAGAAATTCCTGCATGCTTCTTGCAAACCCAACTGGTCAGTTCTTTGTTACTCCTTCCTTTTATCTTTACTCCAACTTATGTTTTTTGTTAAAATTTGCAAAAATGACTTCAGCTCAATTTTGTATATGTTTTTTTTGTGAGATGAGTACTGTGCTACCTTACACATTATTTTAGTTAATAATATGTTATATACATACCTCATTATTTTATTCAATTATATATCATGATACCCCCTATATTATTCAATAATATATTATGATACTTCCAACATTATTTACTTCATCTTCATTAACTTTATGCAATTGTTGATAAAGTGACAGATCAGTTAAGTCTTTATTTCTTTTGCTAAAATAATAAATTAACCTTTGATCTGATCTATCTTGCCTTTTTTTCCCCAATAGTTATGTTGGCAAGATGAAATGTGTGATCTAGGCTGAAGGCAAGAGGCGGGTGTGTGATTTCATGTATACCAGTTTTGAACCCCAGAAGAGTGTGCAGTGAGAGTTTAAGCCAAGATTAAGCCAATCATTCTGAGGGAGGCATGAGTTAGCCTCTTGGTACCCCTCCCCCATCCACTGGAGAAATCAGACCAAAGTTAGGAATAGAATAGGCTATTTTGTTATGAGCTGCACCCAGATTCTGTTGTAAAGTGTTGCAAATATGTCTCAAAATTGTCTCTGTGTTTTGTTTTTTTTTGTTTTTTTTTCCCTTGTGAAACCGTTCTGGTTGTGTGCAGCTTTTTTCCAAAATCTGCACTTTTAGAGTCTCAAAAATTGAACGAGTGAATAATTGTGCAGATAAATTGTGCACACTGCTAGATGGTTATCATATTTACCCAACCCCTCCGCTCGGGCAGGATATGACACAAGGTTAATTTTTTAAGCAAAGTTTAACAGGTTTGAATTCAGAGTTTTCCTTCTCCTAGACTAGTTGTCTCACCAAGGCTGAAGAACCCAGTTTTCCCTACTATTTACCCATAGCTGGATGGAGAATAATTAGATTCATACCTTTCCCAAGTGTATTAGTGCTATGTGAAATGCAATCAGTCCAGGATTTGAACTCGTGTCACCGTGTCCAATTCCTGCGACGATAACCATTACACCACGGACACCTCCTGGCTAGATGGTTATGTCACACTCACATGATTCTTTTTTTGCATTTGTCATATGAGATGAACCTTTTTTTTTTTTTTTTTTTTTTTTTTTTTTTTTTTTGGTTAGGTTTTTTGGCACATAAACCGTTGCAGACTATTTAATTTCAAATATTATTTATTGTAATAGTAGTAATTTACTAAGCTTTTTGCTTAGATGTGGCACAAGGCCGAATGAATGGGGCACCCAATGAGACTCAAACTCACTCTTGTAGGTTTGCTAGTCAAGCTTGCTAACCATTGCACTACCCGAGGCGCCTGTTTATTTTTTACTCTTCTAAGAATTTACCTATCTATGTATAAGACACAGTATTTTTTTATATAAAAGACACACTATTTTTCTTAATTTGGTTGCATATTATACACAAGAGCTGTTTAACTTTTTTCTGGCTACATGCCTCACCATATTTGGGATGGGATAACTGAAAGTAAGTTATATCTATTGTCCAAACTAATGAGTTTTATGTTGTTACAGAGAAATATCCACTGGAATGTGTTTCTTTATAATTTTGTTTCTTCCAATGTGAATTTATTTTCTCCTCAAACTTGTTGCATTTTTTGTGTGAACATGTTCATGTGTTTGCTCTAAATACTGTGGAAATTTTGTGTTTTAAGACGTAATGTAAACTATCTGAATTCGGATTTTTAGTCTGTACGAACTGATAGGAAATTGAACAAATGCAAAATTTACGTTAAATTTAGATACTGCAAATTTTAAATAGTCAGTGTGTGTTGTAGACAAGAATTTTTTTTCCCAAGTTAAAGGTGCAGGTTATACATGAGTATATGTTATCATCATCATCATGGTGTCGTGCCACCAGCACGGATATCCCTGACCCTCTCTCGCCACTTCTCACTATCGTTCATCGCTCCGGCAGGTCTTCAGGGTTACATCCTGTGTCCTCACATAGTTGCTGTATGTAAGTTTGTGCTGGTCGTCCTGCTTTTGCACATCCATATGTGGGGGTCCACAGGAGTACATCGCTTATGAGCTCGTCCTTGCTTCTCCAGCAGTGTCCCGCGTGTCTGGTTCGTCTAACTTGTATAGTTTTCATGATGGGGGGCAAGTGTCCGTATAGTTGGTGTCTCTTGGTGTTGTCGCCAGGACTTGTTCAATACTGCTCTCAACATTCTTGTGTAATTTCCGTCTGGTTTTTTCTCCAGCCGTTTAGTTAGCGTCCATGTAGTGCATCCATACAGCAGTATTGACACAACTGCTGCTTGGAAGAAACTGCATTTCATTTTATCGGTTAGGTCTGATTTCCATATGATCGAGAGCCTATCGATAGCCATCCATGTCTTCGTCAGTCGTGTGTCGATGTCTTTTTCGGTTGATGAGATGCTACTTCCTAGGTAGGTAGGTATATGTTATAAACAAATACATCCCTAAATATTGCTTATAGTACCTGTTGCTCTTAAGTGATCACTCTTCTAAGTACTGAGCACACTCATCATTGCTTAACTTTAGTAATCTAGCAGGAGCCAGTGCTTAGTGTGACTTTGATTATTAATCATCTATTTTTATTATGTTACTGCAGTGATTTAGTTTTATACAAACTATTCCTTTTCCTCAGGAAACCTGCTTGTTCAGGACTGCTTCTTTATCAATTAACCCATGAGGCCTCCTGGTCACAGAAACTCAAATCTAACCATATAATTGATTATTTATTGTTCCTGAAAAGCAGATATGCTGCCATATTTGTTTAATGTCAACTTTTTATTTATTTGTCTTTGTTTTTTTTTTTTTTTTTTTTTTTTTTTTTTTTCAGTTGATCTTCATAACCGTCACATCCATTCCTCTCCGCAGAATAACATTCCAGTTGACAACGAACCACATGTCCACATCATTTATGGTGGCCAAAACGGGACAGTGGTACTTGACACTGCCACAGACACTAACATAGACTTGGATTGCTCCCCACCCTCATATGAAGAAGCAATATCAATGCCAAGCCGACCTGCCTCGGGACTCATTTTATTTGGAGGAGCTATGAACACTGCCCCAGCTGCCAACACCACTACCACTGCCGAAGCCACGCCCACAGCTTCCTCTGCAGCTTCAACCACACCTACTGAAGTGACAGGGGCTGTGGGTGGGGCTCCATCCAAATCCGGGATGGCATCAACGAGTGGTGCAATGGACTGCTGATGATCTTTTCTCTCTGTATAATTTTAAAAGGATCGGTGCGTGTCTGGAGTTTGAAACCTCATGCCAAGTCTTTCAAATCATTTCAAGTGTAGGTATCACTAGTCATTGGGTTGGGGGGGAAAAAAGCAGAGACACATGAACTAAAACAATAACATGACTATAAATATCTAAGTATAATTATTTCATGATATCTCATTCTGAAACCAAAAATATACACAGAAACCTATGTTAACAGCGCTAAGCATATACTGATTATCTCATCTGTTACGCTTTTCTTTGTCAGGGTTCTCAAAATTAAAAACACAAAAAGGGCTGGGGAGGAGATAAAGTGAGGTGAGAAAAGGGGTCTCTTCCACCAGCTTAAATTGCAAGACTGCTAATAGTTAGCAAAGGAGCTCCTTTATAGAGCAAAATGAGTGTACATAACTCCAAATGCTGGAAGCATATGAACTTGTAAAAAAAAATCCAATGTGAATACAAATGTAATAGAGAAATTGATTTGATTTAGTGATTCATCAAGTTTTGAGTCGACTGACTAATTGGGTGAGTCAAAAATTTTGTAATATTTTGGTAACTTATTTGTTTTATTCTTTAAGTTACAACAAAAGAAGCCTTGCATTCAAAGTATAGACCATTGTGTTGCACCATTTGAAGCCACCTTTCTGCCAGTTCTTTGATCCCACATTGATATCAGTTCTTGTCCTTTGAAGTGAAGGACTCCTTCACTGAAGTTTCCACCACTTCTTAATTGTTGAAATATCATGAGCACAGGAAGTGAGCCATGGATGGGAACAAGTAATAATCCAAGGGAACTAGATCCAGACTATATGCTGAGTGTGGCATCAATTAGATTCCCTCAAGTTCCTGGATTTTATTCCAGGTTGTTCAAGCATTATGAGGTTTTGTCTTGTTGCTAAAGAGCTCACTTTCTGTTAACTAATGCTGGGTATTTTTGCCAAATAGTAGTATACACCCACTCTAGCAGTTCAAAGTACAGGTCGACATCAATGGTTCAACTGTCCAGAATGAACTTGTCATGAATAACCCCCACATAATTCCACCAGGTTCAGAGGATCTTGTGTTTGAAATGCAAATATTGCAAAACTTAATTCCCTGATTTTAAGAAAATATTTGTTACTAAAATGATCCAATGCAGGCCATTAACTTCATATGGCCCTTGGCATATGTGTTTGAGATCTTTGCTTTAAAAGCAATATGTGTTCAATAAAAAAAAAAATTGAAGAGAAAAATGTGTAGTTACTGAACATATTCATGTATAGGCTAAATTTTGAAGGCTTAATTTTTTTAGGCAAAAAACTTGACATTGACTTACGTGAGCAATAATTCTGTATGATTTGAAATTCAAACATAAAGGAAAGGACTAGGCTTCAAAAATGAATTCCATAAATCCATAATTTAGTGGCTATGAATTAAGGGTTGACCTACTCAAGATAAACTTATATACTAGTACATATAGTAACTAGCTGACATACCTGTCTTTGCCATATAAGAAAGTAAGACTTGAGTGGAACTGGTTATAACTGTAAAACGATTTCTTATTGTGAATGGAATTGTTATTATCATAATACGGATAATACGAAGCTGGGTCTTCCACCCTTTTTTCTCACCCCCATCCCGTTTTGACATATTTTAGAAAGATCACAACATGGACCATTCCCAATGTAAAATTTGAAAATATTTCTATGGTACATTATCTAGTACCAGGCCATTAGCCTAATGAGTAGAGTGTTCACCAATGGTCGGGGAGACCGAGGTTCAATCCCAGGTCGAGTTATACTAAAGACTCAAAAATGGTACTTGATGCCACCTTGCTTAACACCCAGCATTATAAAGTATGGATCAAGGGTAAAGTGGAGCAATCCAGAAAATGGAGTAGTGCCCTCTCCTACACCTCGGTGTAGTAGCTATTGAAAAGGGAGCCTTTGGGTCACTCTTGACTACGGTCGCCAACTTAACTTACTTTACATTATTTAGTACAAAAAAATAACTGATAAAATTAATAATGTTGAATTTCTTCAAATCAAACTACTGCTCTTTTAAAATTGCAAATTGTTCTCTGGGTGGTATTATCACCTATACTGAAGACTCTACGTCACAGAAAATAGATTTACTAATTATATTTTTTCATATTATCTTATGAAGTAAATGTTTTTCTGTAGAAAATTTCAGTTTTGTAGAGAAATAATCCATTGAATGAGTGAGTGACATTTAAGAAATTTATCTATTAAGATTTTTTTTGTTTAGATTGATAAACCTAAGTTAGTAATAATGCTATGAAATTATCTTAAATCTCCAATTTGAAGAATTATCTCTAAACCTAATTCGTAATATTGAATTGAATATGAATAATTATTTTAGTAATACAATTAATTTCTTTTAAGTTTGTAAATTTAAATTCGAAATAATGTTATATCATGCAGCAACATGGCTTTCTGTTGCTTATTGTTAGAGACTGCCACTTGATGAGAGCCTCCCTTTCTCCATTGAAAAAAACACTTTAAAAAATTTTTTTTTTATTTATGGTAAAACCTTCCCATGCTTATACATACCAAATTTGATAGCTTTTATCAAACCATTTAACTGTCCATAGAGGACAGGCATACCAACACTTCCTAATCATTGATACAGATTTGACATGACTGAGCTAGAATTGTTCTCTAAGAAGATGAATCCATTGGTTTTTGAAATGATATAATGAATTCAAGTAATTTTCAGTCATAATATAATACAAGTAACAATAATGTAGGGAATATATGGCTGAGATGAAAAAGATCTTCATAAACTAATTTTTTCTGTAAACTCTAATCCTTCTTCTGGCAACTTTGCCAGTGATTGTTTACACACACACACACATATATATATATATGACTGCCACATCTTCACAGATGATAGTTGTCTTAACCACCAAAATTACGCAACTCAAAAATTCTGATTAATTACTAATTCAACTTGAGAAAAATATACAAGATGCATATGATTATAAAGTAATAAGACATCTGTATGTTATTGGATAATAGTGACATATACATGTGTAACACTTATGCCACTCTGTAGGTCTTCATAGCAACAGTCCAGGGAAAAGCATAGCAAGATAAGTGGTGATTATGCAGACTGCAGCTTTTATTTCAGAATACCTCCTCTTAGACTTTTCCTGTCAAAGGATACCTATAAATCAGCAGAGGTTTGATGCTTGAGCTTCCTTCACCAGTTTTGATGTAGAAGTTGGCTTCTAAAAGGGTGGCCTTTACCATGGGTTTCTCCTTAGACTGGCAGCCTTTTTACCCCACTATATATGATAATTCGAATCTTGGACAAGATTGTTTACATTTTACTTTGCACTATTACCCTTTGGAAAGGCATGAATCCATTTTTCCTATTATCTTCTTCTGAATTCAAACTAGCTGTACCCTGGCTAAAGATTGATCTTGTGTTGCACCCAGCTTATGATAAAGTTGTGTAAATACATACATTAACATAGCCCATTCTAATTGGGTTACCTGGCATTCGTCAAGATATAAGCAAAAGGTTATCTAGTAAATTCTTATATATTTGAAAAAAAACCC
This sequence comes from Sepioteuthis lessoniana, assembly GCA_963585895.1. Lineage (NCBI taxonomy): Eukaryota > Metazoa > Mollusca > Cephalopoda > Myopsida > Loliginidae > Sepioteuthis > Sepioteuthis lessoniana. Next base: position 72,401,827 of record OY757918.1, on the reverse strand, counting down.
ACCCCAAAACAATAGATAGCAAACTGTGTTCTGATTAAAATGCCAAAAGAGTTGTTTTTTTCTTTTTCTCGATAATGCTTCTGGATGGACAATATTAACTGTCATTTCCTTGAACAACCCATTTCTTTTATTTGGCTAGAAATAGATTTCAACTTTAAATAGAGCTGTGGCAACTTGTAGTGATCTGTGAGGTGCATTTATAGAATAATTTTCAGTCCTCAGTGTCCACCTGTTTGATGCATATTTGCATTATGTACAGAAAGAGACATTAAAGCAGCCCAACAATTACTTTAAAAAAAATTCTTTTTTTAAAAACTCATGATTCATAATTGTGATGAGCAAATACAGGGTATTTCAAAATGGTTGATACCCCAATTGAGGTGTTGGGGTTATTTCAGAAAAATCTGTATCATTTTGTTATCTAATTACTTGACCCATTCTTGTTCAAGTGATCTCAAATTTGAACAGCATGTGTAGAAACGACTCAAAATTTTATTTTTAATGTTTAAATGTCTTTTCTTTTCTAGTAAATTGCATTTATATACCTAAAAAAAAGTAAAAAAATGCATAAAACATGAAGCATGGAATTTTGAGTTGTTTCTACACATGCTGTTAAATATTGATATCATTTGAACCAGAACTGGTCAAATTATTAGATTAAGAAATGATATCAATATTTCTGAAACACGTTCCATAAGCAAGGTTAAGCCAAATATACATAATTTCTCAAAAAAAAAAAAATTGATTTTAGAGCCCTCAGTATATATCCCATGTTCATCTTCAAGATACCCTCATATATGTCTGTAACTAAGCTGATCCTAGTTTGGCACAAGGTCAGAAATATGGGACACTCAATGAGAATTGGTCTATGAGGCACCCTTATTAGCTAATTTTCAGTCCCCAGCATCTGGCTGTTTGGCTGCTTTGTAGACGCATACATCTAGGGCTGCCATAATGCCCAACTGCATTACATGCATCAAAAGGCGTTTTTTTTTTTAAAACTCAGCATTGATAAATTACAATTGATAATGTTAGATAAATATATACAAGGTTATCCAAGATATATCTAACTTATTAAAAAAAAAAAATCTTTTTTTTTTTTTTTTTTTTTTTTTTTTTTTTTAGTGCCCTTGTCTCCCTCATAACTTACGCTGTGCCTCCATAGTCTTATACATTACAATCCTTTCACTGATATGCCTTTATGTGTTTGTCTTGGGAGGGATAGGGGCATACCTCTCCCCAAACAATTATGCACCCAAAATATCCAGCAGTGTCAGTACATACTTAAAACAATTTCTGATTTTATTAGTTCATATAATTGACACATACTATGACTTCACAAAGAATAGCTGTGCTACCAACAAAGCCTTCACCAAATGATCTGGGGTGGGGGTGGGGGTCAGGCAACCTTTTCAAGGGCTGAAATAGCCTTACTGCTAAACTAGAGCTCCCAAGTGAGGTACCTTGTCATACCATCCAACTTGGTCAGTTTTTGGTCTTTGAATTCAACAATGTAGCATATCTGCATGTTAAATGAAGATTTGAATTTTAAAAAAGAAAAGAAAATTATGTCCATTTTTTTTTTTAATTGTTAGTATCATAGCATCTACATTTTGGGGAAGGAATTTGCACAATTTATTTTATCTTTTGTGGTGTATTAATTCCTTAAAGACAACTGTCTGAAACATATTTTTGGATATTTCATTCTCTTGCTGATAACATAAGTTCAAAACTAGATGAGAAAAATTAAATGATTGACAACCAAGTAATTATGAAGAAATATTATTCCCGTTTTTCTTGACATCTCACAAGCTTTCCTTAGGTTTGATTCTATTTTCTACAAAACTTTTCCAAATTCTTTTTTTTCCTTGAGTGTTTTGTATCAGCATTGATGATTTTCACAGGCAAAATCAAGATTTCATTTTCTAAAATCTAGTGAAACTTTTGTTTTTATTATCTAAGATGCTTTTTTGGTGTTAAGAGATATCGGATATTTTTTGTTTTTTCTATAGTGTCTTGTCACATAATACTTCTTAAAATTTAAATTGTCATGTTCATAACATAATTAGAGCAGGTGTAGACTGTTAACAATAGTATAGAATTTTTAGCTTTTGTATACATTTAGTCCACCAATTTCTTGACTGAATGCTATTTTATTTAATTTAAAAAAAAAGAAAAATGTAGTTTTTATTATTAGTAGTTTGTGTTTAAGTTTATAGCATATATTTGTGTTATTGACAAGAATTTTTCTAATGTTATTTGGAATGGGGTAGCCTTGAAGTTCAAGATGATTGATGTGAGTATTTCTACTTCTATTGATGTAAGTTAATTCTATGAATCTGTATTAATATTTATGGTTTTGTGTGTGCATTTGTGTAGTGTTCATAAATTTCTAATTCTCATTTAGAAAGAAAAGGATAGCTGAACATTTTTGTTGTGACAACACATTACCAATTCTTATAAAACTAGAAAAACTAATTGACATTCTTCTAGTTTCATACACTAATAAATAAGCTTCTTGTTTCTGTGTTTGTCTGTACCACATTCGTAAAATGACAAGGTTTATTAATAAGATTATTTGGCATAGTCATAAAAATTCCATATGTAGCACAGGCTATGTGTAGTTGATATCAGAGATTATCCAAGATTGACTGATTTTAATGTAGGGTTATTTTATGTCTAGAGGTAAGGGAGTCATGTGAAATGTATATTTATACTTACATCTTTTATATATTATATATTCTTTTAATGAGGTGTCAACTTTATCTGAGATTGTTTTTGGATAAATGGTTTGAAGATTATGTTGAGAGATTACTTTGTATGGTATTAATTCTGTTTATATTTATAATTTTTGGTACTGTATTTCTCTTAAGAAGGACAAAATATCATCTTTGCTAACATTTTCAAATAGATCCTTCATATTATTTGCTTTGAAAAAATGTAGAGGTCATTCAAGGTCAAACAATAAAAATCTCCAATCGTAAACATTGGAAAACAAATAATTTTTATATCAGAATTTTCTATCCTTCTTCTTATAAATGGCATGATTTATAACCATAAAATTAATTTTTATACAAATTTAAAACTTTTTTTTTTTTTGGTCACATATCACTTCTCTTTGCTTTTCCGATGGCCAGCTCTGTCAATTGTCCTTAGGTTGGATTCTAAATGACCTTTTATACTGGACATCCAATAGGAGATGTATAGTTTTCTTTTCAGATGTGTTCTATTACTAAGGAACTACATTGTTTGGGTTTGGGCGTTGAAATATATTTTTCAGTAACACCTACATTTTGATGTTGAGATAATTTTTTTTGTGTTATGCTAGAAGAAATATATTGAAGTATATATTTTAAATGTGTTGTAATATTTGAAGTTATCCCCACCCCAGACAATGCCAGGTATCTCTGCTAGTGTATATATATATATATATATATAATGAATTTGTTGGAAACTTATAAAAATAATCTTTTAGAAAAGTGTTATAGTGAAATTACTTAACTGAAACTGTTTTTTGTAAGGTCAAACAATACTAGTAATAAAATCAGGGTTAACATAGAGCTTCAACGTTAACGTTTTTTTTTTCTGAGATTAAGAAAATACTCAATGGTAGAAGCCAGTCCTTTTGTGTTTTTGTTTTGCAAGCTCCAGAAAGCCGCAATCAGTACGTTTCAGATGAGGGTTTTGTGCAAAAATTTAAAATGATACTACAGACTTCTACTACTACTACCTCTATCTCATAATTGTTTTTATATTTACCTATATATTGCCTACACTAATTGTATTAACTATTTTAGGACAAAGGTAGTAGAAAAAAATATAATCTGCACATTTAATAATTTTTTTTTTTTTAAATAATTATACTTAGATATTTATTCATTAAAATTGCTCACTTCAAGAACTGAGTTAAGATAAGAAAAGCTCCAAACTTAATTTGAATATGAGAAATGACTCAAAAAAAGAGTAAACACTGTTTTTGTAATCATATACTTACGTTTTTTGTTCCCTTTCCCCAATAACCACTAAAAATTCTTTACTCATATACAAAAAACAATCTTGCTTACTTACACAAGGAAACATACAAACACGCACATTATGTTGTTGTTAAAAGAAAAACAAATTATTTTGTGGGGATCTCACACACATATAGGTCACCTTGTTGGATATTTTGAGAGAAGTGTTTTTGCAGAGGAAATGTTTTATATCAATATGTCAATGAATTCTGCATTCGTTGTTCAGTGTTTAAAGAAAGAAAGAATATCAGGTAGGTTATCAATGTGTCCTTCAAATGATAAAGGGAGTTAACTCTTGTTTAAATTTACAATATTGAATAGCTATATCTAACAGTCATTGATGTGTGCGTGTATGTATGCATATATTTATATATATATATATATACTCACAAAAAAAAAAGACATTGGAAAATTGACGATTTAAAAAATGAATTTGGCAAAAATAAAGACAAGATAAAAATAAAAACTAATTTAAAAGAAAGAAAAACAAACTAAAAATGTACTGGAATCCTTTTGTGAAGTTTTAGATTTTTATTGTCTGCTGATCATTATCAAGAAATACCTTGAGATTCTTCTGACGTATACTTTAATACTGGAGTATACAGGCTGAAAAATGAACTCTTAAAACAGTGTGTTATATATACATACACACACTAACTCTTCATCCAAACGTTTGCAAACATTTCAATTACTCTAACAGCAAGAGCAAAAATTTCTACTCCGGATCTTCATATGTCATTACAGATTACAATGAGCCCCACCCACACCTCCTGAGTGGGGATTTTGCATCCCTGCAGTTTTGGCACAGCGTTACATCTGTATTCTCTAGTGTCAACATCAGGCGCAGACACCATCATTGGATACCGATTCACTCACTCATAACAGCGACAACAACACAAAAGAAATATTTGAAATATTTTCTGGAATTGTTTTTATGAAAAAAAAAAAAAACTCTTGAAATAAAATTTAAAAAGTCATTTTGATAATTGTAAAAAAAGAAAAAAAATGCTTATTTAGTTTGTGATTTAATGAACTTTTTTTTATTTGTTTTTATCCAAACAAATTAGTAAAACTAATATATATATATATATATATATATATATATATATATATATATATATATATATATATATATATATAAACTTAAAAAAATTTTTTTTTTTTGTCTTATGATCAAAGAAATCAGATTTTATTTTGTTTTTATTTACACAAAAGTTTCTCTTACTATTTCTAATTAAAAAAAAATGTTCTAATGATTTGATTTTTATATATAACTGTAACATGGCTAAAATGAAATGTCTTAGGTGTTTTTTTTTTGTTGTTGTTGAAATGAAAATAGTCTTAGAGAATAATGCAATTTCCCATTCAACTTGCAATTTAATAAGTGTGAGGTTGATGTTCACATTCATCAATATGATATCTGGCACATCTAAATTATCAGGTTGTAATGCAAATTCTGTCCAATTTTGATTTTCTTTGTCACATATCACTTCCCTTGGCCTTTCCCATGGCCACTGACAATTTTTTCCATCGACAAATAAAACAGAATATTTGTTGCTATCGATGAATTTAATCATTATAATAGTCACCATTTTCAATCTAATATTCTATTTGTCAATAAGGTTTTTGATGTATTATATGTATAAAAAAATTTAGGTTTTGAGTTGAAGAAAGAGACTAACTTAATCTAACTTCAAAAGAAGTTGAAAATAAGTCCATCTAACTGACCTTGCAAACTGCTAAATAAATGGTATTTGTGAGGAGCAATGTCTGGGGAATATTGTGGAAGAAGCCTTTTTTCCCCCCCCAGATAAGTTCTTCCAGATCCTTAGTAATTTGTGCCGCTCAGGGTTATATATTATAGTGAAGGATGATCCTTTTTCTCTTTGTAAAAGATGGATGTTTTTTTGCCAAAACTGCTTTTAAACACCTTAACTGTTGGCAGTAACTTTGCCTCTAGTTGATTATTATTTAACTTCTTAATAAATGATTCTTTGAATATATCACCATACACCCAGAAAAATCCTCCTTGAATGCAAGCTTGCTCTAAGCTACTGAGATGGCTTTCCACTTTGAATAGAACCCTGATATCTTCACTTAATATTATTGTAAAAATTCCACTTCTCATTGCCTGCAATAGACTGTCCAAGAAAAAGTATTTGAAGCTGACAAGTATGCAATGGTACACAATAATTGACATATCATTTGTAATTCTTTGCTAATAGATTATGGGGAACCCATTATCCAACCTTTGACACTTTTCATTTATATTAAGATAGAAGATTGAGCTGCTGTTCAGTTGACTGGGGCTATAGATAACACTGACTGCATCTCTGCAACATGTGTACTGGATATGACACTAAACAATTTGAGGCTTTAATAATGCTGGAGCTTTGGGGAATACTGAGTACCCCTTCATTGCCATCACTCCCAGGTCCACTCTGACCTGAAGTGGTAGCACCTGAAATGGTCCTATCTATGGGTCAAATAGAACTGTTGAACATTTAAACTGAGTGTAAACAAATGACATCTGCTAAATTGAATTGCTTGAAATAAAACTGTTTTATCATTTAACTGTGTAAATAAATGACTGATGTTTAATTGAATTGTTAGTGATACATAGCAATACTTGGAACCATTTAATTATGTACAAAAGAATGTGCTTAGGCTCATTTAAAAACATTATCAACAAAATGTTAACAAATCATATATTAGATATATATGTATAAACAAGATTTAGCATTAGATAACCTATAGTGGTTGATATGCCATAAAACCAACCAAACCAGATTGGATTTAATTCAAGACTTCCTACAGGAAAATTGGACAAAACTTTCATTATAACATGATAGATGGGTTCTGTCAATAAAAAAATATATATTTTGAAGTCATATCTTTTTTTTTCCCCATGATGAGTTTTTCTTGCTTTGTATCCAGTAGAGTTTCCTCTATTCAGACAATTAGTCAAATTTAAGCAATATCGATTTTCTGTGATTTTTAAACAACGGGTCCTATTTACAATATGAATAAAATGACAAAATAATCTTTAGTTTTCTGACATGCATGTACATGAGTTATCTTTCCTTTCTTTTTATTATTCACAAAGAGGAAGAAAATCCATTATAAGACTGCGGTGGTGGGTATTAAGATCAAAGTTTTAATGATGTTAAAGTCATTAAACATAATCAAGGGAAAGATAACTCGTGTATATACATCTCAGAAAAATTGTTTAAATATTATTTTACCGTATAAATACAATGACCCCACATGAAAACCCCTAGAGAACTGACAGATTGCCTGATTAATGGCATGTCACCCTGTTTAGAGTTATTTTATGTTTTTATTTTTTATTTATTTTATTGATTTATTTTTTGGAGTGGTTTTCTTTTTGGGTACTAATATATATCAAGTATTATTGGTATTCAATCCCAGGTCAAGTCATACCAAAGACTCAAAAAATGGTACTTGATGCTACCTTGCTTAACACTCAGCATTATAAGGTAAGGATCAAGGGTAAAGTGGAGCAATCCAGGGAATGGAGTAGCACCCTCCCCTACTCCTCTGTTTTGCAGCTATTGAAAAGGGAGCCTTCAGGTCACCCTCGATTAAGGTCGCCAACTTTACTTATTCCTGTCTAATACAAATAATTTGCACAGTTACGTGGTTTCAACTAACTAAATAATAATCCTTAAGCAATTATAGCATCAAGTAGCTATTCTTAATATAAACAATTTAATTATACCATATCAAGTATTCTATCTAATAAAAAAAATTTCAAACAGATTTATTTGACCTCAAGGTAGGATGCTAAGAGGTATTACCACTTAGGTCCATACCTTTCCTTACTCCCTAGCTATGAGTTAAATAGTACCACCGCTGTTTTTCTACAGGATGGTTTTGGCATCAAATAACTCACGAAGGTTGATATGCCATTAAACAAAGAAATCAAACCAAACCAAAAGGTTGTGAGTTTAATAGCTGCCAAAGTCAGCTTTTTAGCAACTGAAGATAAAAACATAGCATAAAACACTTAATGTTCTAGAGAGAAAAATACCACTTTTAAAACTGACTTTATTTTCTCCAAAAAACTTTAGAAACTTCAAAGCAAATATTGTCCCATAATGTTGTTACATTTGAATGTAAATTTCACATACTAAATGTCACAACAATTATCAGACAGAAGTAATTCTGATATCTAACACAAAACTTACTTTACTATGAAATAATTTGTCAATTGTTGCTATGTATATGATAATGATCCAATATCTGGATATTGACATTTACTAAGCTTAGCTTAGTTTAGCACAAGGCCAGCAATATGGAGCACCCTGTGAGAACTGAACTCACTAATGAAAGTTTGGTAGCTTAACCTAACTTGTTAACCATAACATCATGAGGTATCCATGTAAAGTCTGAGCATTACTTAGAGTTGGTGCAGGGAATCTAGTATGGAGCATCTAGGCTGTGAGATTAGCTTGTTCACCATTACATCACAAGGTATCCTAATTTTTGTATCTTACTGAAACAGTCAAAATGGCAGATGTAGCAAGCTTTTTGCTAAAGCATTTTAATGTTACATGAATTTAGAGCATAAAACTGGACACGTTGTGGTGTAACGGTTAGTGAGCCAAGCTCGCAAACAATTGTTAGTGAGTTGGATTTTAACTAGGTGCCCCATATTTCTGGTCTTGTGCTAAACTTAGCAAGCGACAAGTTAGAGTTTCAAGCAATTTATAATCCAATTTTGCAGCTGAAGAAAATGGGGGAGGGGGTCTTTGTTTACACTCTCCCTGATCAGTATAATTTGTCAAGGTAGATGAATATTAAATGCTCAATAGAGTGTTCTTCTCTCACTTTAAAAAAAAAAAATTAATGGCTAACAAAGTTGACACTTTTGTTAGTAAAAAAAAAGTGTAAAATACTTGTTAAAATTAGAAAAAAAAATGTATTCATTCAACCCCTCTGCATGAGCAGGATGTGGCATAAGGTACATTTCATAAATGGAATTTAGAAGATTTGAATTCAAGTTTTCCTTCACCTAGACTGGTTGCCATATCATGCTTGAAGAGCTGAGTCTGTCCTACTATTTGCCAATAGTATAGTTGGATTCATACCAAAGGTATTAGTACTATGTGAAATGCAAACAGCCTCATCCAGGTTTTGAACTCAGGATGCCTAAGATGATAACCATTACACCATGAGCGCTTCCATAAGTGAATAAATAAATAAAATAATATATGCTGTGTAGAATCATGTAAACATTTCCATTAAAGTTCTTGCTGATAACAACTCAATGGTGAGTGCAATTTATTCAACCAAATTAGAGGATGGTAAATATTTATGTATGAATATACATAAACAATTAAGGAAATACTAATAAGGAAAATAGCCATAGTTCAGTGGATCCCTGAAGAAAAGATGATTGTGAATGTGTTCAGAAATTGTGGCATCTCAAGATTTTTTACTACTCTCCAAGAATGTCAATTAGCTGTTGTTATTTGAGATTTTTTTTTATTTTGCTAATGATTTTTTTGTCTTTTTATTCTGTTTATTTAATTTGGTTTGAAAAAGAAAACATTGGGTTAAATCTCTGTAGTAATATCTGCAAGGTGGCACGGGTGAGTTTTGAGAGTGACCAAGATATGGCCCTTTAATAATTGACTGTTTGGAATAATATCTGTAAGTTGGCTCTGGTGAATTTTGTAACAAGAAAAATAACTTACTGCAGAGTCTTAAGCAGATATGAACAAGTCTCATGTGCAAAGTACTGTTAGGAAAGAAACATGGCTGTTCTTGGAGATGCGATTTGTAGGACCCCTGTCTCGTCTCCAGTGAGATGAGAGTTGTGCGCATGAAAATTTTGGCCAGCTTCGGCTGGCATAAAACCAGAAACATCAGCAGTAGCCTTGACTTGGTCATCACTGTTCTTGCTGACGGTTGGATGAACGTGGTAACATGGCAAGTGAGAAAGATACAACTTGTGTGTCTGTGACGGTTGAAAAAGGGAGTCCTGAAATCCATTTCCTTCTGAAACCTTGAAACTATGAGCAAGACAGAAGGAATTTGCCAGCAAGCGTCAGACTTTTATTTCTATAAATTTTGAGTGAGCAACAAAGTTATGGCCCTTTAATAATTGACTATTTGGAATATTTGCAAAGTGGCATTGGTGAGTTTTGAGTGAGCTGCTGAGTTATGGCCCATTGATAATTGGCTATTTGAAATGATCAGTCATTCTAATCACTCAGAATATTTGGACAATATGTCTCCATTTTCATTATCATGTCCTTTGGCCTTCTTCAGGTGTTTTATGACAAACTCTGGAGTATATACAGAACCTTGAACTGGACCTTTTTTAAATTCACAGGGTAGATTGTTCTAATTCTGTTAACCCTGACTGGGTACAAGCATCAAGCTTTAGTAGACATTCCATGGTATTTTACCTATAGTTGAGATTGAACATGCAGCCTCCAGATGATTTCTCTCAGAAGCACTTTTCAACTAAATGCCTTATCTACTGTGTCATGTGTACAGTAGGTACTCCACACTCCTGAGATTTCAAAAAGATGGAGTTTAGCATCATACTCAGGACATGATGTGTCTGGGATATTTTTTGAAAATAACCAGCCTTATTTTTGATTGCATACTCTCATCTACCTAAAATTACTTCTATTCCGATTTAATTACTCTTGTCCACTCTAAATTATCTATCTTATTACTGTGTGGATATTACGGTCTGCCCAAAGAGAGATAGAAAAAAAGAGGAGGTATTCTACATGCCAGCCGTTTAGTTAGCGTCCATGTAGTGCATCCATACAGCAGCATCGACATGACCATTCCTTGGAAAAAACTGCATTTCATTTTATCGGTCAGATCTGACTTCCATATGACCGATAGCCTATTGATAGCTGTCCATGCCTTTGTTAGTCGCATGTCGATATCTGTCTCGGTTGATGAGACACTGCTTCCCAGGTAGGTGAACCTGTCTACTAGTTTCAGAGAGCTACCATTTAGTGTGGAAGAATGCTGCAAGCAATATTGAACAGGTCCTGAGGCAACATCCCACAAAGCAGCAGCAGTATGGCACCTACCACCCATCACGAAAACTATCCAAGTTAGACGAACCAGACGTGCAGGATACTGCTGGAGAAGTAGGGACAAGCTCATAAGTGATGTACTCCTATGGACCCCTTCACATGGCCAAGCAAAAGCAGGGTGAACAGCTCAAACCTACATACATCAGCTCTATGAAAATAAGGGGTGCAGCCCTGAGGACCTGCTGGATGCAATGAACGAAAGGGAGAGGTGGCGAGAGAGGGTCAGGGATATCTGTGCTGATGGCACGACAAGATGATGATGATTCTACATGCAATGCTTGTTTTAAGAAATTATCTACAAACAAATGTAACAAGCGAGATAAAAAAAAAAAGAAAAAACAGGACCATGACAGATAAACTATTTAACAAATAATGTTTTATTAACAAAATGAATTAAATTGAAAAAAATTTAAAATTACATCAGTGTCACAATTTTCTTCAGGTGTCACTTAGTTCTTTACGTACACGTTCCATGTAATCTTCATAAGATGTGTGTCTGGAATAAGCTGAAGAAAACTTATTACAATCATAATAATTATATTGCCCTAATTCTTCATCGTCGTCATCTTCATCATCTTCATCTTTACCTGGATGAATAAAGAAGAAAAAAAGGTTCCATTAATTTAATACATCTTTGATAATGAGTAATGTATCAGGAAAAAGACAAGTTGATTTCACATTTAAACATTTTGATTCTATACATATATGTATGTATGTACTTCTTTAAGAAAAAAACCAAAGACTGGTTAATTTAGGATTATAAATTTATTTCCATCCTGTTTTTCAGTTTCTGGTGTAAACCAAAAACACAAAGAAAAATATAACAGGACTTCTTCAGATCCAATGGATAAATAAAACAGAATAGACACGTGGGGTGGAGGGGGAGTGTATGTATGGATATGTGTGTGTGTGTGTGTGTGTGTGTGTATATATATATATATATATATATATATATATATATATATATATATACATACACACATTATATATATATATATATATATATATATATATAAATATAAAGAAAGAATTAATGTGTCAAGGTTCTTTTTGTATGGGTAACAATGGCAGAATTTTTGGCAAACCTGAGATCTCAAATCAGTTGCTTCAGGGTCTTCATGTGGGTTTGTAATCATTGAAGATTAAATAGGCTGCCATTAGGTGCATATCTGATGAAGATTTTTCCCCCCTATCATCAAGATTCTGTGGCCTTTTTGAGCTAAAGATCATGAAACGAATTGGTGTCAGGATACAACTCTACTTCACTCTATTGATGATTTGGAAGGGCTTGATGAGGTCACAGTTGAGTCTGACTTGGCTGTGATGGTCTTCATTCAACTGGATTCACCATGTTGAAGGGAGTGATCTTCACCATTCCCCTTCCTGCAATGCTGAAGGCTCTCGTCAGATCAACGAACATAACATATAGCCATTTGTTTTGCTCTTTACGCTTCTTATGAAGATGACTGGGAACAAATTTGTGGGACTACTGTTGACTCTAAAGATGCACTGGCTCTCTCGAAGGTGTTCTTCAGTGAAGGTGGGTATCAGTCTGTTCAGCAGAATATCTTGGTGACGATTTTTTTCTGCGATGGAGTGCAGAGCTATACCTGTTTATTCTTGTACAGAACATCATTTCCTACTTCACAGAGGCTGCCCATCTCTTTGGATGAAAGGTCAGCTTAAAGAAGATGGTGGTACCCCACCAGCCTGCACTGTGGGAAGAGAACTGCCCTTCCATACATCACAATTAGCAAGACCAAGTTGAAAGCAGAACACATTTCCAGGATGAAGAATCATCATTGATTGAATCATCAAGATCACATTGTATGGCAAACTCTCCACTGACCATCATGACAGAGGGTCACCAAAGAAGCAAAATTTGAAAAAAAAACCCTTGGTGCCTGTTATACTGTGTGTGTGTGCATAACAATAATAGCTGAATAAACAAATCGTTTAAAACCCTCTTTTTTATAAATCAAAAAAGTACTCAATACCAGCCACTAGAGGAGGATAAAACCTAAAATGGATGTTTACTCAGCTCTCTGTAACAGTCTCATTGCTGCTAATTTCATGTATTTAAAAAGAAAATATAATCCTTAGATGAAACTTGCATTACATATATATATATATTTCAGAAAATCTGTTAAATAGTTATAAGTGCATTTCAAATTATAGTGCTCAATATATAATGTATGTATATATAGGTATATATTTACCAACCCCTCTACATGAGCAGGATGTGACACAAGGTCAATTCTTTAAGTAGAGTCCAACAGGTTTGAATTCAGAGTTTTTCTTTTTCTTAGACTAGTTGCTATACCAAGGTTAAAGTACCCAGTCTACCCTATGATTTACATATGGCTGAAGGGAGAATAGTTGGAGGCAAACCTTTCCCAAGGGTTTTAGTGCTATGTGAAGTGCAACAAGCCTTGCCTAGGATTTGAACTTGGGTTTCCTACGATGATAAACATTACACGACAAGCACTATATATATTTGATGCCGCTTTGTTTAGCACTCAGCACTATAAGGTGAGGATCAAGGGTAAAGTGGAGCAATCCAGGGAATGGAGTAGCGCCTTCCTTACATCTCAGTGTAGTAGCTATTAAAAAGGAAGCCTTCAAGTCACCCTCGACTACGGTCACCAACTTTATGTGTATATATATATATATATATATATATATATATATACACACACACACATGTATGTGTGTATATATATATATATATATATACACACACACACACACGTGTGTATATATAAATATATATATACACATACAGGTTGGCCAACTGTAGTCGAGAGCAACCTGAAGCTTCTCTTTTCAACAGCTGCAACACTGGGGAGAGGGCTCTACTCCTTTCCCTGGATTGCTCCACTTACCCTTGATCCATATCATAACAATGAGTGTTAAGCAAGGAGACATCAAGTACCATTTTTTTTTACTTGACCTGGGATTGAACCCCAGTCTCCTAGACCAATGGCAAACACCCTAACCATTTTAAAATATCTGTAAAGTAGTTATAAGTGTATTTCAAATTATAGCAATCAATATATATCTAATAGTATATATATATATATATATGTGTGTGTGTGTGTGTGAAAAAAGGTGATCTGTAGTATGACTTTCAACAGCCAATTAAAAATACGAAAGGACATGACCATTACAGAGTAATTATATTGTGTCAGATTTAATAAAATATAAAGGAGAGTTTTCAACTGAAATATACAGCAGTAATCAAGAAATAGAAACAGTCACACACTGAATGTGATGATTGTGGGTCTGACTTCATTGATCATTTATTTTACAATGCAAAATAGAACCATTAGTTGAAAGAAGAGGGGTTCAGTTTTATTACCTCTGAACCTGCAGCGTGTCTGACTTACCAAGAAAACAGCGTTCCAATTTTGCAGCCAGGTCATCATCATCATCATCATCATCTGAAAGAAAGAAAATTGAAATAAATGAAATTAAGTAAAGAAAAAGAAAGAAAAAAAAAATAACGAAGACCAATCTTAGCAGTGAATATTTTTTATAGGTATTAATATGGATGCATCATTTGTCCAACTGCACAATCAATATTCCATTAACCGAAAATGCAGCACTATTTGAAATATCAAGGCAATTACCGGCCTTATTTTTGTGCACATATTCTCATCCAACCAAAATTACCTGCCTTATTTTGGTGTGCATACAATTGTTATATAATTACAGAATGATTTTTTTTTTATATTAATCATTTTTCGTTAATCATATTTTATCATTCAGTTTGGTTGGGCTTTGAACTATTCCTGTTTAATAATAATTTGTTTGCCCACAGTTATACAGTTTCAAATTTTACTATCTAATACTAATAATCTTCAACCAGGTTATTTTATGCCTAAGGGTTAGGGAATTGCATACGTTGTATGTTTATATATACATTTTTTTTGTGTAGTTGAAGTTTTTTTTTTGCATAGTCTTATCGAATTCAAATAATTTTCAGATAGATCTATTTGTCTCGTAGATATGGAACCCTAATAGGTACTACTATTCTAAGTCAGAGTGGATCTGGAAGTAATGGCATCAAAAAGGTACTCTACACTCACCAGAACTCCAAAACTGGAGCCTCACTATCAGATACAGTTTAATGTCATACACAGGACATGCATTTTAGAGGGGTGATGGTGATCTTATCTCTCAGCAAGGGGGATACAGTCAGTGTATTCTAAGCCCTGCTGAAAAAGGTAAGAGTATGTGGTGGTAGAGAGAAAATCTTGGTTATAACAAAGACGATTAAAAATGAATACTTCTCATTATGACAGTTGTCTAATCACAATTCCCCAGTATTTCTTTTCCCATTCTAGAATGGGAATGTCATGCATAGTAGTAGCAGGTAATTATTTGTGTGTAACATGCACTTATCCCACACTTTTTAACCTAAAAGCTTGGGGTGCGTATTATACACAAAAACTAAATATTAACTTTTTATTCAGCAAGGTACATCCTCATATTCAATTTGGTTGGTTGGTTGGTCGTTCTGTTTTACGGCTTATCAACCCTTTTTGAGTCATTAAACACCAAATTAAATTTCAAACAATTCAGTTTATCAAAAGTACACAGTTTAGTTCTATTTGACCCATAAATAGGACCCTATCAAGTGTTACCACTCCGGGCCAGAGTGCACCTGGGAGCAATGGCAATGAAGGGGTACTCCACATTCCCCAAAGCTCCAGCATTACTAGAACCTCACCATCAGATTGTTTAGTGTCATATCCTGGATACTTGTTGAGGGAGTCTTACCCTCTGCAGAGATGCAGTCAGAGTATTCTACAGCCCCAGCCAACTGGGCAACTCATATTCAAGATGGCATGACTGAATATAAGTTATATATCTATGATCCAAACTACTTAATGTGTAACAAGCCTTTATGCCATTACAGAGAAATAGCCATTGGAATGTCTGTGTAGAATTTTCTTTCTCCTCGTCTGAGGATATTTTTGCCACAAGTTTGTTGCATTTTTGTGTGAACATATCCATGTGTTTGTTGTAGATACTATGGAAATATTTTGCTTCAAAACAAAAAAAAAAAGACTATAAATCTTTATTTCAGATGCAGTTTAGTGTCATTCCCGGGATACTCCCATTTTTTGGGGTGGGTGGGGAGTCTAACCACTTTGCAGGGAACACAGTTATTGTCTTTTATGTTCCACTGATAGGACTAGGTTATTAGTTTATGGATTACTATTTAGTCAGTTACAGTGTGTTAGGTTAACAAGTTAAAAAAAATTCACTCAATCATTTAATCGCATTCTCCCAACCTCATTCAAAAGGAGCCAATTCATCAACCATTGAGCCATACCTTTGAAATAATGATTAACATCATCATCATCGTCGTCCTCATCATTCTTTTCCACTGGATCATAAAAGTGTGGGTCTTCATCAGGATAATCATTTCGCCAGTTATTCTCATCATTACTATCATCATCATCATCCTCATAGATGTCTTCGGGGTCTGAATATTGGTCGTTGATATAATTCTCGTCTTGTCTGTATATATCAACGTAAGGAATGTTCTCCAGCCAGGTGTAATTAAAGTGTGGTTGGTTGATGTAGTACAAATCGTAAACGTAAGACTTGTCCATGTCATTAACCGGAGATGTCACTTTTTCTTTGATCATTGGAACAGAATTACAAGTCACAATTTCTTCTTCAGGGACCTAAAAGAAATAAATATTTGTTTATTTGTTTAACAGCATGTCAACTGCTTATGAGTTATTGTATATACTCATGTAATGAATGACTTTTTAAGACCAATTTTTCACATAAAAAAACAAGGGAACATTAGTTACATGATATGTTTTTAAAAATGTCTACCTCGTTTCTAGGCCTAACCTTGATGTAACTTAGATCGAATGTGTCCCTGCATAGCCAATGACTAAAGAAAGGCTATTAGTTAAGATAAAGTTTTTATGAAAAATTGGTTATAATATTATCAATACTATTGTATATCAGAAGTGTGATTTTTAATATGTTTAGAATATCCAAATATACATGGTAGGCTACAACCAAGTCTAGATCTCATTATTTATTCATGGCATTGCATTGGTTTTGATTGTATTACAGTAATTTTGAAAGTATAGATAAGAGTTTTAATGTTTTCTCTTTATGTCATTGGATATTAGAGAAATATTTTTGTAGGGTTGCATAGCTAAAAGTTAGGGCTTGTTCATTATATGCAGTATATAATAAGAACAGCCTTTTGTGGCTAAAATTTAGGGGTCATTCATAACAAAGTAGTTCATAAATGTTGTATGTACAGTATTTAATGACAAAATTTGGTTCCTTATTAGGTGTTTGATTTTAATCATTGGTTAGAGTGTTTGCCAGTGGACCTGGGAGCAATGGCAATGAAGGGGTACTCTGCATTCCCCAAAGGCCAGTAAATTATGTGCTTTCAAGTATTTCTATCTAACACCAATATTTTGCAAGACATTTTATGATTTCAGGTATTAATAATCCTTTGTGTTGTATTCTTTCTGCTGAGGCTGACCCTATAGTAAAAACTCAAAAAAAAATAGTACTTGATGCCTCGTTGTTTAACACTCAACATTATAAGATATGGATCAAGGGTAAGTGGAGAAATCTAGGGAAAGAAGGAGCACTCTCCCCTACACCTTGGTGTAGTAGCTATTGAAAAGGCAGCTTTCAGGTCACTTTTGGCTACAGTTGGCCAACTTATATTTTCAATGGTCCATTGCATTTTTTTAAAAAAATTGTATGTTTTTATTTGTCGCTAAAAATCATTTGTTTGTACATAGTTATGTCATATCAAGTATTCCTATCTAGTATAAATAATTTGTACACAGTTATGTGGTTTCAAGTATTTCTATCTAACACCAATATTTTCTAAGTAATTTTATGATTTCAGGTAATAAAATCCTTTGTGTTGTATTCTTTCTGCTGAGGCTGACCCAGTGTTTGATCATTTTATATTCTTCTTAGGAAAATACCTGATCACCTTAAAACCAATCGAGGGTGGGGGTATTATATTATTATTAACTGGACATTGGCATGATGGTTAGAGTGTTTGCCAATGGCTCAGGAGAGCTAGGTTTGATTCCAGGTCATACCAAAGACTCAAAAAATGGTACTTGATGCCTCCTTGCTTAACACTCAGAATTATAAGGTATAGATCAAGGGTAAAGTGGAGCAATCCAGGGAATGGAGTAGCGCTCTCCCTTACAAATGGATGTAGTAGCTATCGAAAAGAGAGCCTTCTGGTTACTCTTGACTACGGTCGCCAACTTATTATACTATATTTGGTCACCTGATTGAAACCATCCAATGCGAGCCATGATCTCAGATTGACCTTGGGTTCAGTAGCTCTCAATTATACTGATTGAACCACTGTGTTTTTCCATGCATTTACCAATTCTACATTACCTATCAAACAATAGATTCTATTATTTAACATCATCTTTAACTATCCTTTTGATACTACTATACACTAATATCCATGTACATAAATATACACTACCTGTGCCCATACAGTTATGCTTGCACCCACGTACATATAAATTGCTCCTATATGTATACATACTCATATAGAGACACTAGCACCTAGAATTATGTATAATTGGACCTAAATAAGTGCACCTAAAAGTAGAAGAGTTTATAATGCTAATCAAAATAAAGGTGTATGGATTTGTTGTATTTTTACCTGTCATACTAGGTTAACGTCTTTTAAAATGGTGAGCTCTTGATCTTTACTTTCTCCTGTACTTGGGCTCCTGTGCAAAAACATGCAAATTAAGGGACAGTATTATACATTAGTTTGTCAGTCAGGCCAGTAAATAGCTTAGCCCTTATCCAACAAATTCCAACATTTTCTAACTTCTTTTGACCAATGGCCATTTTGGACTGAGATTTTTTGAACAAAATGTATAAATTTATCTTTGATGGCAATTGATCCTACTCAGAACTGGAAATGCTGCAGCCTTTTCATTGTATGTGTTGAAAATCATAAATTTCCATTGTAGGACAAGGGTTAATTCAATATATTACAGATTGATGCTGACAAGAGAATCGAAATAGAGATTTTGATTCTTGTGTTTTTTTTAGCTAAAACAGCGATGCATAAAATAACAGAGAATCGATTAGGGCCTACTTCACGACTGAATCAAAAGAGGTGAGCGATAACAAAGTTCTGAAAGCAAAATGTTACTTCATATTGTCAATTATAAGTAACTATCCAACAGTAGGGTCTGCATAAACTTTCACACTGGTCATTATAATTTCTTAAGGGAGATAACTATGAGATGCTAATTACAAAATATCTCACCTTATTCATTGGTAGTTAATCATAATATAGATTTAATAAACAGGATGCTGACAATTACAGGTGACTATGTAATAGTGGGGTCAGCATGTGCTCTCATCATTATAATTTCTCAACGGAGATAACTATTAAATATTAATATTTCCCTGTATTTATTTGTAATTATAATATAAGTTTAATAAACCAGATGCTACTTGATAGTGAGTTTAACTTTTACAATAAGAAATCAGGATGAGACTGCAAAATGCAAATGTCTTAGAAAAGGCATGAATCCAACTGTTCTCCTCACAACTAGAAGAAAATAGTAAGGCAGATTAGGTTCTTTAGCTTTGGTTAGACAACTAGTTTAGAAGGGAAATGTTGAATTCAAACCAGCTTTACTCCACTTACAAATTGACCTTGTGTCACATCCTGCTTCTGGCAGAGGGGTTGGGTAAATACAATAAGAAGTCAGCTTGATTGAGGTTCCTCAAAATTCGATACTACCTTTTATGTAAAATTATTAGAGTGAATGTAAATTTTAACACATTTAATAAAGTCAACCTGTTATACAACATTTTACATAAACAACTAGTAATAATGATAATAATAAAAGCTCTTACCTTATTGGATATTACATTCTGTTCCATATCATAGAGGCAAAAAATCTTTTCTTTTTTTTCACTGCTTTCCTCCTCTTCTGTTTCGTCATCTTTTTTGATAGCTTCTGCCTCCTCATTATCCAATTCATCAATCTTGTCTAGATGTTTGGCCCTGAGCTGCGACACAATGTGGTATCTGTTCTTATTTGAGCTGATCCTTTTAAGAATTCGGTTCTGGCTTGAAATGTCACAGCCCACATGTAGTTTGTATTCCTTTTCAAGCTTTTCTTTCTTGATGGCTTTTCTAATGTGCTTGGAGATTTCTTCATTCTGGGGACAAGAGAGAGAAAAAAAATAGCTACATTTAATCATGGAAAGTTGATACCTATCTGCCAAGATATCAACCCCTAAAGGTTTCATTTTATTGACATTTCACATTATTTTATTCCTGTGGAGGAATAGGAGGCTAAATTGTTTCATAGAAATTTACATTAAACATTGCAGATATGTAAAAAAATATAAACCATACAATTGTTACATAGCTCTTTACTCTTGTTTGGGCTTACATATTACATAATGCTTCTTCTATGTCAGTCAGTGGTCAATTCCTTCCTCTTTCATTTCTTGCAGAGTTGTATCTATTGTTATCTTTGTTTTTATCAATGGTATCTTATTTGTTGCTGTAACACCAACTAAGTAGGAGGAGTGTCCATGGCGTAGTGGCTAACATGTTGGTCTTCAGAATCTTAGAAAGTGAGTTCAAACTCTAGTTGCGTTATTACATTCACTTTAGGACTAATGCCCTTGGGAAAGGTATGGTCAGTTGGTTGTTTGGTGTATCAACCCTTTTTGGGTCATTTAATGCCAAATTAAATTTCAAACAATTCAATTTAGTATAATTAGTTTTTGTTTACAGTTAAATGTTAAAAACAGTTCTATTTCAAACAATTCAGTTTAGCATAAGTAGTTTCAATTTCAAAAACAGTTCCATTTCAAACAATTCAGTTTAGCATAAGTACACAGTTTTAATGACAAAAATAGTTCTACTTCAAACAATTCAGCTTAGCATAAGTGCACAGTTTAGTTCTATTTGTCTCATAGATAGGACCATATCAAGTGCTACCACTCCAGGCCAGAGTGGACCCAGGAGCAATGGCAATGAAAGAGTGCTCTGCATTCTCCAAAGCTCCAGCATAGCTGGAATCTCACCATCAGATTGTTTACTGTTATATCCAGGATACTTTTTGGGGGCGGGGGTCTTACCCCCCCCCATGCAGAGAAGCAGTCGGTGTATTCTACAGCCTCGGCTGAATGGGCAAGAGAAAGGTATGAACTTTATCCCCACAGTTATTGGTTAAATCGTACCACTACTGTTTGTCTACAAAGATAGCTTTGGCATTAAATACCTGACAAAGGATGATATGCTATAACCAAAGCAAACCTAGGTTAGTTCTTCTTTGCTGTTATAACAACATGGATACCATTTTTATGAGCACATATTTTATTTTTAATGACACATCCATTACTCGCTGTGACCTATGAGGAGTTAATGAGCATAAGTGGAATGCAACTGTTCAAGTTGAGATCTAATCATCAACTGAATAACAGTTCACACTATATTCCCAGTGTCATCTGATCATGTAACGTCTTAACCCATCACTGCTATGGATTCAAACTGACCCTGGGGTCACTGTTCATCACTCAACTAGATGACTCACAGTATCTTTCTACTGTTTACCAGTTTAGAACTTATTTCAATTCCCTACATTTCATGTTAATAATAGATTTCACTAATCTATTATGTAATACAATAGGTACATGTTTATGGTCCAGAATTTCACCTGGAATCTGTTTATGACCTCTAGACTTTTGACACTTATGTAAAAGTGCCAAAAATACAAAGATTACAGCACAAGTTAATCTAAAATGAGATTTTGGAGTATTAATAGCACAGAGCAGTATCAAATTAAATGAAATGAATACACACAGTTCAACTTGGATTTTTGCTTCTAACAATGGAATTAGTCATCGTATACCTGATATTTACACTGGAAATCAATGTTGGTGTCAAAATATTATCAATTTAAAGAAAATTATGGATGTTTTCTAAATGTACGAGACAAAACTAAATGAAATCACTTTAAAGAGATACCACTCTGTTGGTTGAAGCAGTAGAATACACCGACTACACTTCTGCAGAGAGATAAGACCCCCACCAATGAGTCTACCTGTTAACTGTGCACGGTGACCTGTAATTTTTGTAGATGGAATCCTGTTGGCCAAACAATTAGTGACCTGGCAACGAAAGGGTTCACTTTTTGGCTCTTACTGAACAAGACAGGTGGTCACAGAGAAGCCTGATCTGACCAATTTGGCTAGTCATGTCAAACTCTAGCACCTATATAATTGTCCAAACTGTACTCTTCAAATTGCTTTAGCGGCAAACAATGTACCTAACTGTATTTTATCTTAAAAGGTGCTAGAAGGTGGTGGTTGGGGATCAATTGTGCTGAAATAGCAATACATTTAATTGTGTGCAAACGAATGAGCTCTAACTCATTTAAAAATAAAGTTACCTACAAAGTATTTGCTTACAAATCATATATCTCCGGATTTGGCATTCATTGGCCTAGTGGGTAGAGTGTTTGCCAGTGGTCTGGGAGACCTGGGTTCAATCTCAGGTCTTGTTATACCAAAGACTTTTAAAATGGTACTTGGTACCTCCTTACTCAACACTCAGCAATATAAGGTATGTATCAAGGGTAAAGTGGAGCAATCCAAGGAAAGGATCTGCATCCTACCCTTCACCTCAGCGTAGTGGCTATTGAAAAGAGAGCCTTCTGGTTGCCCTCGACTAAAGGGAGACAACTTTACTTACTTACTTTAACCCCACAAGGAACAATATGCCATTAAATGAAATAAACCACTTTAAAAAAGATAGCATGTAGGTCCTTGTTTTATCATATATACATATATAGGAGTAGTATGTTTTACCTTGGTGTTTTCATATTTCCAAATACACAGAAAATATTTTGCTATTTGCTTAAAAAAAAAAAAAAAAAAAAGGCACTTTTAAGGAGTGTTACCTTAAAATCTACCTCTAAAAAGGTAAAATTTTCCTGAAATAGTCATAAAAATATAGTTAAATCTAAAGTTAGATGATTTCAATTCTTATCGAATGTTAATAATTCTTTTTCATAATAATAATTTGTTTGCACACAGTTATTGTTGGGATTGTATTACAGTAAAAAGAAAATACTCAGTAACAATAAAAAATTCTATTAAAGAACAAAATGAGAGAATTTAAAGCATTTTAAGAAAACCAACTTTCTAGTCTATTTAAACAATTCAGTTTCACATAAGTTGGTTGGTTGGCACAGAATTAAATGTCAAAACAGTTTTATTTCCAATAATTCAGTTTAGCAAAAGTACACAGTTTAGAGGTCAAAACAGTTCTATTTCAAGCAATTCAGTTTAGCATAAGTACACAGTTTAAATGCCAAAACAGTTCTAACATAAACGATTCAGTTTAGCATAAATATGCAGTTTAAATGCAAAAAACTGTAAAATTAAGAAACCACAGTTTAGTTCTATTTAACCCATAGATAGGACCCCTATCAGATGCTACCGCTCTGGGCCAGAGTGAACCTGTGAGTGATGGCAATGAAGGGGTACTCCGCATTCCCCAAAGCTCCAGCATTACTAGAACCTAACCATCATACTGTTTAGTATCATATCCAGGACACTCATGGTGGTGGGGGGTCTTACCCCTCTGCAGAGAAGCAGTCGGTGCATTCTACAGCCCCAGCTGACTGGGCAATCTTGTGGATAAATAAGTAAGAAGATATCTATTTATCTGAAGTAACCATATTTACCAACCCCTCCGCTCGGGCAGGATATGACACGAGGTCAATTTTCAAGCAGAGTTTAACAGGTTTGAATTCAGAGTTTTTCCTTCTCCTAGACTAGTTGCCTCACCAAGGCTGAAGAACCTAGTCTGCCCTACTATTTACTCATAGCTGGAGGGAGAATAATTGGATTCATACCTTTCCCAAGGGTATTAGTGCTATGTGAAACGCAATCAGTCTCGTCCAGGATTTGAACTTGTGTTGCCATGTCCATTTCCTACGATGATAACCATTACACTAAGTAACAGGCAGTATTGGGGATAACATATTTAAAAGGACCAGATTCTAGGAATTCAAGATAAATGTATGCAAGAATTCTACTAAGTGGAGATTTCATAGGTAAATCAAATTTTTGTTTATAGAACGTGTTGTTGTATTGGAAGTAACAATATGAAATGCATAAGGTACAAATTTTAATTAGTTTACAGATAGGTAGAGGTAAATGTAGTATTAGATTTTATAAGGTGATTATGAAGACATTGAATGCATCTATCAACAACTATGTTGGTATATAGAGATTTGATATCTAAACTAGCTAAATACTTGTTGTTCAATCATCTAATTTGTTAAAGAGTGATCCAGAATTTATGAATATATTACAGCAGTATATAGTTGTAACAATCTCACTTGGTGGGTTTGTGGCTGAACAAATGTGGTATAATTTGGAGAGTGCTTAATATCAGTGATAGAGCTATTATATAATAATAATAATGAATAAATAAATATAATCTACACACACACGAAAAGAGTTAGACACAATCCCAACATAAACATACATTGTTTTGACTGCATTTTTCGATTTCTACAATGTCTTTCTTTTTCTGCCTGATGATTGTGGTATAAGAATGGCATGAAACCAGTGGTTGCAGATAAGCATCCACGCTATATATATATATATATATATATATATATATATATATATATATATATATATATATATATATATATATATATATATATATATATATATATATATATATATACACTGGGCTATTGGCCTAATGAGTAGAGTGTTCGCCTATGGTCTGGAAGACCAGGGTTCAATCCCAGGTCGAACCATACTAAAGACTCAAAAAATGGTACTTGATGCCACCTTGCTTAACACTCAGCATTATAAGGTAAGGATCAAGGGTAAAGTGGAGCAATCCAGGGAGAGGAGTAGCGCCCTGCCCTACACCTCGGTGTCATAGCTATTGAAAAGGGAACATTCTGGTTACTCTCAACTAAGGTCTCCAACTTTACTTATATATATATATATATATATATATTATAATCAAATGCTTTTTAAAAATTTCTTTGTTTAATAGCATATCAACTTAATGCTAAAGCCATCCTTGTAGAACAACAACATACTATTCAACCTATAACTGAGTGGATAAGGGGTTCATACCTTTTACAAGAGTATTTGTTCAAAAGTGAATGTATTAGCTCACTTACTTTGAGGCTGCAAACCAGCACTTTAGCAATTATGCTACCAGGACTTCATAATGAGATAGGAAATATATATACATATACATGGGCACCTCTGGTGGTGTAATGGTTAGCAAACTAGACTAGCAAACCTACACGAGTGAGTTTGAGTCTCATTGGGTGCCCATTCATTTGGCCTTGTGCTACATCGAAGCAAAGAGCTTCGTAAATTACCATATACATATTAGGTTCATAATGGAATATATATATGTGGCACTACATATTAGAAACATGCAACCAACACGTAATAGAATTAATTTTCAAACCAGTGCTAATGTACTTAAATGTCTTTAGCTACTGGCACTAATTATAGAATTACATTTAAAAGCAAACGCCATAATCTTCAACAGCAAAGACGCCCTTACACAGTAGTAATATGCAAAAACAAAAGTTAAATCACTTTTGTAATAGATTCTCCCCTGATGATGGCCCAAAGTCGAGCAGAAAGTACTAGGGATACATACAACTATGGACAATACATAAATCAATTCCCCCCGAATACGATAAAAGTAATACGGGAATTCGAACGGATCCAGAAGAAAATATGTAGACATAAAATGTCTATTATGTTTAATGAAATTTTCACATATATATATATATATATACACACATATTAACTAATAAGCAACTTTCTCTAATAAACTCCAACACATAGTTGCACCAGTGTTTTCTGACAAACAAAGACTTACAAACATCAGATGTGTGTGCATACAGAATGCAGTCTAGAAGATATATCAGGAGCAATAGTATAAAAATCTATTTCTAACAAGGAAACAAACCGATTAAGTCTGACTCTTAATTTTGACCAGAGTGGAAAAGGCAAAAGTAATCCCAAACAATATGGAACCAAAAAGCTACTTCCCGCTATTTGTTGACAATTACTACTAAATCTTTAGTATGAACTTGGGAACCAGACTTTTAAGGCAGGAAAAATAGCCAGCAGAAAAGTTTTATCACTCGTTTCTTGAATAGTTGATAAGTATTCAAACAGGCAAGAACCTTCCCAAGAAATTCAATTAAAAGTCAGCCTAAAGACAACTTTTACTGAAATTCAATAAAACTAAAACATTCAACCCAAGAATTCTGCCAAAAGACAACTTTACAGAAGACTCAAAATTAAATGAAAACTCAAACTCTTCAACAAAACTGAAAAGAAAAAAAAAAACACTTACATTCAAAGAACTTTTGTTTCTGGACACTCTCTCTCAGTTAAGTCCCACAAATTACACTAAAATTTGCAAAGATTTATCTTTTTAATCCTTGGAATTTTATAATTTCATCTTGTTTCTTTGTATGAAATTCCTTGTTGTATGTATTATCTTTATGAATCAGTATCCGAACTGGAAAACTGCAGAACTTACCATTTGAAAAATTAAATTTAGCTTTAGTGTCCTTTTCTTCATAGTAAGTCTTGTTTAAATTTCTTTACTTTAAATGCTTTTAATAGATAATAGGGATGGATGGTGAGAGAGAGAGTCAGGGAATTCCATATTGTCAGCATGACTTGGTGATAAGGATGATATATATGCACACACACACACACTAACACACATATATATAGGAGTTGCAGTGGTTTATCTTTTTCTGAGACTTATCTCCAAGCCGATTCTGAAGCTTATATATATATATATAAATAAGTTACTGATACATATAAATTTATACAGACAAATACTAAGAGACATGCAATTAAGGAGATAGCAATAAATGGAGAAAGAAAAAATTTTTTTTATTGGAATCGCAAGGGCCTTTTCAGAAGTCATTTAAAACAATGTGAATAGATTAAATTGAAAAAAAAAAAGGGGGTGAAAATGAGAATGGTAGCAAGACAAATGAAGGAAAGAAAAAAAAAAAAATGAAAACCACCCTTAGTCAAGCAACAATTATCTCCAAGTAAATTTAAGGAGTGTTTAGGATTTTGCTTGCACAGAGTTAGCTTATAAAGTAGGATGTAAAGGGCCTCTAAGACAACTAAATGTTATTTTGTCCCAGGTCCATGCAAGACACCAAAGTACTCATCATTATAATTAACCGCACAACTATTTATAGTATTCAAATGCTCGCAGATGGCAGAATTGATCAGTTTTGAATGCCCGGATGTTGTGCGGTTATGAATATCTCTGGAGACATGCTGCTTAAACCCTAACCTCAAGACTTTGGGAGGTGTGCCCTATATATGTGGCATTACAGCAACCGGCTCATTGGCGTAGTGTGTTCGCCAATGGTCCGGGAGACCTGATTTCTATCCCAGGTTGCGTCATAGCAAAGACTTTAAAAATGGTACTTGATACCTCCTTGCTTAACACTCAGCAATATAAGGTACGTATCAAGGGTAAAGTGAAGCATTCCAGGGAAAGGAGTAGCACTTCCCCTACATCTCGGTGTAATAGCTATTGAAGAGGGAGCCTTCTGGTCACCCTCGACTAAGGTTGCCAACTTTACATACAGCAACATTGAAATTTATAAATTAAATTATTTTGTTGAAAGATAGAGAGCACATGAGTAGAGCGAAATGCAGCTTGTGTTGTAAAGATGGTTCGAACCATGGCTGCATTATAACAGAGTGTAACAGAGGAAGAAACCTTATTGGCAATCAGCTGACTAGGAGATCCAATCCAGGGAAGTCTAACATAAACAGAACATTTAGGAGGGCCAAATGGCATGATATTATTCCGAAACTTATCAACAGTTTTGTTCATGGTCTCAACAGTAACTTCCGCAGGATACCCGTTACCTAAAAATAAATTTTTTTTCTTTCCCCCATTGGTAAAGCTACCATTCTTATCTTACCCACCCCTTTTAATCAATTTAATCTATTTACATTGTTTTAAATGACTTCTGATGTTGTTGCTTGACAAATATCAGATGAAAGGACCCTTGCGATTCAAATAATTTCTTTTTTCTCCATTTATTGCTATCTCCTTAATTGCATACGTCTCTTGATATATATATATATATATATATATATATATATATATAGATAGATATATAAATATATAAGAGTTGCGTCTGTTTTGATTTGCACTTATCAACTCAGAAGAGAGATCTCACTGGGCATTAAAATTGTGCATACACTTTAATATATTTGTAATAAGCACAAGTACAATTTTTTAAATTTTTACTGATAAAATGATATGATTCAGTAAATGAAAATTAATTGATTTGTGGAACTCTTCACAGTTCTTTATAAGTAAGTAGAAAAAGGGAGGGGACTCCTTTGGAAGACCCATAAAAAAAAAAAAAAAAAAAGTTAAAAAATTTCGAACAAAGGGGTACGATTTTTTAAATACTATTTTAAATGTAAACCAAAAGAAAAAAAGAAATTCTAATAAATTTTTTTTACATTTTTAATTCTTCGGTTCTTTTTATTGTAGTTATCTATAATGTTACATTTTTCGTGGGGGAAAAGAAAATAACAAAAATTAAACGAAAGCATTGTTTATCGATAACTCATAAACTGATTTTTTTTTTTTTTAACGAATACTTTTTCCTATTTCTTAGAAAAAAATATTTATAGAATAAACAAATTCTTTTCATTTGAATTAAAATGTGAAATTTCCCACTAAAAAATAAGGACACATTTTTCATTTTGAGCTTTCAATTGTTACATTTTTATAGGGTAAAAAAGAAAACAAACTCATTAAATCCATTTTTATCAATGTAACTCAGCAGGCAATTAAGAACTGAATTAAAATTTTTGTCATATTCAAAAAAAAAAAAAAAAAAAAAAAAAGCTTAAAGAAAAAGAAAAATACAAAAATGTTTTAAAGCACTCATGAGTTTAGGGTTATATTTTTAGGATAATATTTTAAAGGTAAACAAAAATTTCTAAAATAATGGAATATTGTAAAATGTAAATTTGTAGATTTTTTTATCTTTAAATTTTGAGGGTAAATAAAAATTTGAACAATAACTATTCTGCTTTTTCGAAAATTATTAACGAAAAATTGTTCTGTAACCGAGCGTAAAGTTAAATACTAAAACAAGGTACGATGAAACGAATTTAAGAATTTAAAATGTGTCCTTACAATAAAGAGAAGCTAAGAAGTAAAAATGTAAACTATTCGTATTACAAATTTTTGTAGTTGCTTAGATTTAAAATATTTAAAAAACGTCGAACTTAATCATAAAACAACACTTTTTGAAAAAGCATTATAGTCAAATTTCGCCTATGTGATATTTAAACATAGCGGGGTCAAGAAGAACTGAAGAGTTTTCCTCTTTTTTTGCACTTACTTATGAAGAACTGTGAAGAGTTCCAAAAATCGATTGATTTTTAATTAATCAATTATCTCATTTAATCAGTAAAAACTAAATTTTGTACTTTTCCTTATCATAAACATATTAAAGTCTATGCACGATTTTAATGCTCAGTGATGTCTTTTTTAAAATTATAAGTTGACATGTATAAACCAATACAGATGCATAATGGGAAGAGTGTTCGTTAATGATCCGGGAGACCGGGGTTCAATCCCAGGTCGAGTCATAAAGTGGTACTAGATACATCTTTGCTTAACACACAGCATTACAAGGTATGTATCAAGGGTAAAGTGGAACAATCTATGGAAAGGACTAGCATCCTCCCCAACACCTCGTTGTAGTATCTTTTGAAAAGAGAGCCTTCGGGTCGCCCTCGACTACGATCGTCAACTTACTTAATATACAGATACATAAAGATTAGGTTTAGAATCAGTTAGGAAAGAAGTCCGATCAAAAGATAAACAATCTCATGTATATGGATGACATTAAGATATTTATCATATTTATACATTAATAACGTCATATTTTGAAAAGAAAAAGAAAGAAAGAAAAAATTATTTATACACTAAACTTGAAAGAGAAAGTTGTAGCACAGTTTTTGTATATGAAACTTAGCATTAAAGATGTTTTGAAAAATGGTTTATTTATTTACCTTATCTGGGACAGTTCCGGCAAACTTTAAAACCTGTGTCGTGACATTTTCTTCGGGTTTTTCCGATTGTTTTGCACTTCCATCTTCGCATTTCTTTCTCTTGCTGCAAGATACCAAAATTGTTTCGGGCGGTTCATCGGTTATGCGTCGTTTTAAACGGAGGATTGCTGCCATAACTCCCGAGAAAATTCACCTAACTTTTAAATATCGCCGACGTTTGAGAAATGTCTGGGATAAAAAAAATAGTTTAAAATAACAGAAACAAAAAATCCAGAAAGAAAATGATGTATTTAGCTTTTTTTCCTGAGCTTTATTAAAAAATTATAAATAAAATTACTATACTAGATGTTTTTTAAGAGGATATACGAAGCACGACTTCTTCACAACAGACACTGCGAAGTATTCACTAACTGAAGATCTGGATGTTTACGAAACTAATGATAACACATATTTTTTAATACTTTAATTTAGTTATAGTTCTAATAATGTTTTTAAAAAATTGACAAATAAATCACTGTTATTAATGTTTTTAATGGATGATAATAGTAATAAAAAATAAATAATTAAACATAGCATTTCAGCAGTTAGTATTAAATGTTAGACCGGTGAACTAGAATACGCAAAACACGAATTCGTCTGTTTAATTTTTTAATAGAAATTATGAAATCATTGTTTAGCTGGAATGATATTCACACACACACACACACACACACACACACACACACACACACACACACACACACAAATATATGACAGAAACTGGAAAATAATAATAAAAAGAATAATTTTTAATAACAATGGATTTACAATTTCCTCTTCTTTAATGTTTTTTTTTTGTGTGTGTGTGTGTGTGAAAGAGAGAGAGAGAGAGAGAGAGAGAGAGGTTGAAAGAGAAGCACTGTGAAATGCCTGGGAAAATGAAATCGACTTTATTTAGCTGTATGAGGTCTTCCTTAATCATTATCCCCTTCTCCAAGAAGCTAGAAAAGAGACTGGGGAAACTGTGTGTCAGAGAAAGAATCGAGACCATCTCGACCACAAAACGACAGAGATAGACTAGAATACTGGGAATAGTCCTGGAAATCTGAGAAAACTTAGTATAACTCGGACTTCAGTGGAAAACCACCACTTACTACTGGTATGAAAAACTAGCAAAGATTATTATACCTGGACCTCGCCGGAGAGCTAAAAAAAAACCCTGTGGAACAAGGAGGTGACACTGTTACCAATCACAGTAAAGGCGCTAATGATAAACCCCCAAATTTCTCTGAGATTCAAATGAATCACTGGATTCCGGTCTGAGGACCACACCTAGTATTAATTAATAAGAATAAAAGAACTTGTTGCTAAGTAAATTTTGCCGTTCCAATGAAACATAAAGAGTGAAAATAAATGAAAATGAAAAGATAAAAAAATACCTGGATCTTGCCAGAGAGTTGAAAACGTCGAGGATCTTGAAAGTGACGGTAATACCAGTTGTAGTTAGGGCTCTTGAAACGATCCCCAAAGGCCTGGAAAAGGGCTAGGGGAACTGTAAACCAGAGGAAGAATCAAGAACATCTTGACTACGGCACTGTTAAAATCAGCTAGAATACTTTGAAGAGTCTCGGTGAGATGAGGAAACTTGCTGTCACTCAGACTTCAGTAAAAAAAAAAAAAACACCTATTAAAACCGCTGTGAAAAACTCACAAGGAGTAATTTAATAATGATTGATTGGGATGATAATTTTTGCAAAAAATGAGAATCTTCTCTCGTCAAGCCTGAGCGAAACGTTAGAAAACTTTCAAAGAATTCGTAGGACCATAAAACTTCTCATTATTTTTATGTAATATATAGGGTATAATAATTTTTTTTCAGTGGTGGTGAAATGTTGGTATGTTGTTGGGAGATTTTGAGATTTGTAAACTGGCCCCTATAATATTCCAGTCAAAAGGAAGTAACCCCAGACCACGTCACAAGCATATAGCTCCCTTGACCTATCCGGAAAAGGAAGTAACTGTTGAGTCATGAGCAAAACAGCGGCACTTGTAAATAGTGTAAATAAAGTATATTGCCGGGGATTAAGTCAGTCCTACCCTCGGCAGCGAGCTGTTAACATCTCTTTGTGTTCAGTCTTTTCTTTGTTACCTGCGAACCGGGCTTTAGACATTACAGCCCCATTTTTTCTTGTCAGATTCACTTGTTGTCTTCTTTTAGTCTGTCGACGCTGTAAGGAAAAACAGAAGGAAAAAAGGCAAGGATACCTTTAGACTCAGATTTCATTTGGGTGTTTACGACAATTCTTTGGTGTAGAATATTTTCCTGAAACAGGAGAAATTGTCGCGTTTCTCCAAACAAGGCGTTTGAAGTATATCATGGAATCATCTTTGGCAATTATAAGTCTGAGGGTCCGTCGTGTGCCTCGCTGCTACTAGCAGGAGGTACGGCGCGCTTCTAGGCTTCGGGACTTAGCTAGCCCGTGCGCTCCCGACTAGCAGCCAAGAGAAAAAGATCCGTCCAGTCGAGGTGTCTCGAGGTAACTAAGAGGGTTTTTCTTGGGCGTCAGGAAGCCTCTCTTTTTAGGCATGCGTCGATTTCAGAGGCCCCATGGGAAACTTTTTCTTTTCCATTTATTTATTTGAGTTTTTATGTAATTGTCTTTTTTAAAAATTTCATTTTAATCCCCACAAAAAAACCCGATGTTTCGACTGGTACTTTCTCCAGCCTTCATCATGTACCTGGTTTCTAGTGAAACGAAAAGCAAAACTGATATTGCTTCTGGAGTAGAATGCAGCAAATTTGCGTCCCCTGTTAGTATCAGCGAGACACACGGCACACTCTCATACTTATCATATTTACCAACCCCTCCGCTCGGGCAGGATATGACACAAGGTCAATTTTTAAGCGGAGTTTCACAGGTTTGAATTCAGAGTTTTCCTTCTCCTAGACTAGTTGCCTCACAAAGGCTGAAGAATTTATTTACCCATAGCTGGAGGGATAATAATTGGATTCATACCTTTCCCAAGGGTATTAGTGCTATGTGAAACGCAATCAGTCTCGTCCAGGATTTGAACTCGTGTCGCCGTGTCCAATTCCTACGACGATAACCATTACACCACGGGCACACTCTCATACTTATAACTCGCCGAAGAATAGTTTATAATATACTTCAACGGTTTATTTCGGGAAAACCAATTATTTCTACTGGTTCAGGAAAATATTTCTACCACAGAATAATCGTAAACCCCCAAAATAAAACTTGGGTCTTAAGGTATCCTTGTCTGTTTCCTTTTGTACTTAATTCACTTACAGTATCAACATACAAAAAGAAGACAAGTGAATGTGATTAGAAGAAAAAGAGTCAGTTTACGATCCTCAGAATCTCACAACAATATCAATAATTCGCCACAACCACGAAAAATAGCCACTTGGGTCTTTTTCTAGGAAAGGGTAATTTTACTTTTAGATGTGATGAAGCACCCCGAGTTAGACGCCAGTATAGTATCAAGCTGTTTTTTTTTTATTTATGTTTTATTTTTATTTGTTACTTTGAGTTGTCCATAGATGAAAAAAATAAATAAATAAAAATAGATAAATTAAAAAGAAGAAAAGTTTGATACTAATTTTACTTTACTCAGCATTTGTGTTTTTCTGATTGGATGCCAGTATGAAAAAATTGTTTCAGAATCTAAATCTTGAACAATCAGCGTAAAGCTGGCCATGGGAAAAGCAGGTGTGGGGAGACAATCGATGATTATCTGTATTGAAGAATGAGCATATCAGTTGTGTTATATACAAGCGTGCGGTTGCATGAAAAATAAGACTGACAAGATTTAGTTTATTTCGCTTATTGAATAAATAAAATAAACAAGCGGTTGACGGACGGTTATCTGGTCGGCGGCAAGCGGTTGGTTTGATCTGGTCTGACGGTGTTATCGAGTGACGCTCTCAGCGACGACCGGGGATTCAATTGCCCTATTTATATATTCCCCACTTCAAACACCGGCTCCAGAAAACACTACTTGTGAAAAAAAATGATTGGTTGAAAAATAGACCCCCCTTTTTTTATAAGTGGGAATTTTCTGGGGATTTTGAATAGACTATGCGCGGAGCCTATGCGCAGAAGCCATGATTTTCTCAGTTTGACACTGGCCATTATTGGGCCATATCCGGTTGGTGTTATTTTCTTCAGCAATGTCAATGTCTGTCGGTCTGATTTTTGTGTGTTTTAGTAGTTAGATGTGTGAAGAGTTAAGTGGGTGAATCAGCAGAGATTTGATGTATTTCACTATAAGAGTTGGGTGCCTTGAAGAGTGTCATAACTGTCATAGAAACCTATTCTCGATCTATTTTGTCTCTGAACAGGAGAGATGTGTCTAGGACCTTTCAAGGGAATGGTAAAGCTTTGTGGCTATTTTACTTTTCCTCACCAGGTAAATTTATTTTTCTCTGCCTTTTTTGTATCCTTTTTACTTATGGCTTGTTTTATCTGTTGAAAAACGTTTGCACATTCTTTCTTCTAAATACAATTGGTCTGTATATCATTTATATTTAAAATATTAATATTAAATAAATATTAATTTAAATATTTATATTTATGTTTATATTTAAAAAAAAAATATAAATGATATACAGACCAATGGTATTTAGAAGAAAGAATGTGCAAATAGATAGATTTGTTAGATTGTTAAACGTTTTTGTATGTACAAATACATTTAACTCGTCTTTTCTTCTATTGTGTTCAGTATTGGTATATCACTGACACCTTGACGGCTGGCGCTGTAGAATATACCGACTGCTCTTCTGCAGAGGGGGTAAGACTCCCTCCCCCACCAACGAGTGTCCTAGGTATGATACTAAAACATCTGATAGTGGGGCTTCAGCTCTGGAGCTTTAGGGAATGTGGAGTGTGTCTACTCTGACCCGGAGTAGTTGTACTAGTTTGGGTCTCGTCTATGGGTCAGATAGAACTATTCACTCATTTACTATACTTGAAATCATTTGAATATGTGAAAACAAATTATTTATATTGAATAGAATTATTGCTCTTAGATAGCAATACTTGGAACCATTTAACTATCTGGAAACGAATGGATAATGTTGAATAGAATTATTCGTGTTAAATACCAATGCTTGAAACCATTTAATTGTGTGCAAACAAATGAACTCTAGCTCGTTTAAAATAGTGTTATCGACAAACTATACGCTCATAAATCATATATATATATATATATATAGAGAGAGAGACAGGATTTGAGATTAAATAACCAACTAGGGTTGATATGCCATAAAACACAACTAACCAACTATATCACGAATATAATGCTGATACTGGTTCTTGGTGAGTAGGACTCGACTTAAAATCGCCCTTACCATTATTGTAGCCGTTCCATCAACGATACCTAAAATCCCTTGTTTAGAGAAAACGCTGGGTCACCCGTGACATCAGACAGCTAAACGTTGTGCATACGCCATGGGAAAACTTCTGCCACCAATGCCACCAATTAACTCGAACTATTTTTTGAAAGGGAGTAATTCTGCAAGCCTTTCGGAAACAAAATTATTACCACAGGATGAAAAATATATTTAAAAGTTCCTCTTCAAAGTATAATGGAGTATCTTATTATTACTTAAATTTAATAAAGGAACTTCCTTTGCACAGAAACATTTCACTCGGCCCAGCAGTGTGGTAGGGACCAACGCTATAAAAACAGCAGACAGCAACCGAAGACCGAAGTCGACGACGGGCTCGCCCAGAGCTACAACGATTTCAAGATCAAGGATAGATTCGAGGCCGAATGACTCCTGTTTTCTAACTTTGGCTGGGTCACCTTCGAGTGGGCGATGATGTCATTAACAAGCATTATATAGCACTGGACCTCTTGGTCCAGTTTACGCTATAATCAGTCATCCGTGCCGGGACTCACATTTGAGTTTATGTCCAGCAAGGCTCATCAGGCTCATAATACACTAAGTGAGCCGATGACCAGCATAGTCCATCAGAGTTCGAGTCTCGGCTCGAGCCCGACATTCCCCTCCCTTAAACCCCACTATAAACCGGCCTTCGGGTCATTGACCTTGTGTTAAGTCCTGTTTGGTGGGAGGCAGTGACAAATAGCGACGGGTTGGCCCAGAGCCCGGAGGAGGTATTTGTACCTTTACTGCAATTTCAAGGGCAAGGACAGATTCGAGGCCGAATGGCTCCTGGCTTCGGCTTCAAGGATGGCCGACGATGTCATTGACAAACATTGTATAGCACTGGACTTCTTGGTCCAGTTTAAGCTATAATCAGACATCTGTACCAAGATTCACGTTTGAGTCCATGTCTAGTGAGGCTCATCAGGCTCACATTGCACTAAGTGAATCGATAATCGGAGCCCGGAGGAAAGTTATGTTTCCTCTCCCAGCAGCATGGGGTCTGCCTCCTCACCACAAAACCTAGCTGTTGAATAAGGGGTCTACGTCCTTACTACAAGCCGAAGCAGAAAACGTGAAATCCAAACAACCATAGCCGTTGACCCAGTACAGCCAACAAGACCAGTCACAGCTGCGTTTCTCATTTAAACAGCTTTTCTCAGATATTACCTTAGAAAATCTACCATTCAACAGCTCCTCTAAGAGCTAACTTCAGAAAGTCTTTTGAGATCACTTTTGGTCTCACTACACCTTCCTGGCTGATACCACGAGTCGACGGCGTAGCAGCCAGCACCAACAGCAGACCAGCTCCAGCTTAAGCCACCAGCCTTTCCTGTGCAACCAAGCAACCAGCACCAACTGCAAACCAGCACCAACTGCAAACCAGCACCAGCTAGTAGCCGTTCCTGTGCAATCAAGCTAAAGCATTTGTTGCATCTAGTCCACGAATGACTCACTACTCGGACTAGCACCAACACTTCGAGGCCGCATCGATACACACCCGGTTAACCAAAGTACTGCACAACTTGGACATCGATCATCCAGCCTTGGCAACCAATGGGTCCTCATCATTATATTTTAGCTATTAATTTTAGCAACAAGTGTTTTTCTTCCAAACTTTGTTACTCCTTTTATCTATTTTTATTTACTTGGTAATAAATAGTTCTTAGTTGTACACACGAGGCACGTTTGTCTTTTTATTTTTCCTTTCTTTTTTTTCAAAGTGCTGTTTTATTTATGGGGTTTCAAGGTGATTTATGTTGTTTGGTATCTGATTCCATTCTGGGTTATTCTATTCTTACTCCACGTTATCTTGCTGGTTTAACTTCTTGGATATGAAAGCTGCAAGGAATTATATAAAATACATGAAGAGAAGATAGAAGGACAATATATCTTTTATATTTTACCTTTATTTCTGGGTTCAACAACCATTCAGTGGGTGAGGAAATTCTTCCTGAATACAAATGAAATCGTTGCGTCTCCCAATCAAAGTGTTAAAATGTTTTAGTCGTTAAGTCCGTTATATGGTGTCTTAATTGTGATTCTGATGAGTCCATTTTTTGGTGTTTTTAGTCGTGGTCGCTGGTAAAAGAGGCGGCTGCTACTAGTGGAAAGGTTAGCCAACGTGTCGTCTAGAGACGGAAACATGGCGCCTTTCACCAGTAGCAAGAAATATTTAGATGTTGTCACTCTTCTGGTCACTACTGAAAGGAGAGCACAGGTTTTTTTCTTTTACTGAGAGGGTTCCTTCTTTTGTGAATGCGTTGCCCCTTTTCCTGTCAGGGCCTTCTAGGAGTTTCTGCATTTTTTGTAATTTTTCATTTAATTTTGTTTTATTTATCCTTATTAATTCCCACATATTTTCCGTGAAAGGATTCGTTATTTTTTAAATAAAAATTAATCCTCTTAACTTATATAAGATTGTGGGGATTTAAGAATTAACAATAAAACTCCCAACCGGATGTTGACTCGTCGGCTGCCACATACAAAATGTATAAACGTGTCGCCACGCATAAGGCTCCACGCATCCATCCGGTTAAAAATCAGAAAAAAAGAAAAATAATAAAAAGTAAAGTAGCCAATGGGAAGCGGTCGCGCCAAAATTAGAAGGATTTTGGAGTGGCAAATTTGGAGCCGGTGGAGAGAGATAAAAACTCAGGTTTTCTGTGAACCGAGTCTTGTCAGGGAGTGTCCGTAAAACCAACAACATCATTTTGCTGTCTGGTGTTTTGGGCACCACGCTACGTCTTGGGACGTAGCGTTGATTAGTCCATTCACCAAGTAAATAAAGGAAAGTATGGAAGAAATGTTTTCGTCTCTTATCTGTTTCTATATTTTCTTTTTGTATATTTCTTTAGGACTTTTTTTGGACAAGGCATTGCGCCGGCCAGTCAACGTGGGGTAAAATAATATAACCAAAATATGGAGTCAGATATCTTACGGCAACACAACCTTGCCCTTAGCCCCTGACCTTCAAAAAGCCCTTTTAAACACCACAAGATTAAACGTTATTGTAAAGTATCATTGCACAGTTAGCTGGATGAATGAATGGAAAGAATTCTGATGTTAACTTGTTTCCAATGTTTTAGAACCAGAAAATTTTGTCGTTTGACCTCGAGTAATCTTCACTGTCAACGTTGTGGGGTATTAGAAATCCATACAATCCCACATTGTCTATATCACAAGTGAAAGTCTTGTGAATCTTTTTGTGGAAAATTACGTCAACATGTCAATGCATACGATAAAATGAGGCGCTCGTAGTGTAATGGTTATCGTCATTGGAAATGGACACGGTGACTCGAGTTCAAATCCTGAACGAGCTGTTTGTATTTCACATTATGTAATACTCTTGTGAAAGGTATGAATCTCACTAATCTCCCTCCGGCTGTGGGTAAGTAGTTGGACAGTCTGGACTCTTTAACCTTGGTATGGCAACCCGTGTTGGAGAAGAAAAACTTTAAATTCAAACCGGTTAAACTCCACTTAAAATTGACCTTGTGTTACATCCTTTTTTTTTTTTTTTTTTTAAAGAGACTGACAATACTTTTATTATGTTTTGAGTATAAACATTTGGTTCCTATGGATTCATCTCATGCTGTATGAAGATGGGGTCATTGCACTATGAAGAGGGTGGGTCAGAGGTGTGCAGAAAATGTCAGGAGGGTCGAGCAAATTGTGAGTTGTCACAAATTTACATTTAAAAAGTCCTTGTGTTAGGTTTTGTTCTTGTGAGTCGGCAAATAAATCCTTAGAGTTAAGCTAGATAATGATACATTAGAGAGGAGGAAAGAGAGAGTGAGAGAAAGAGAGAGAGAGAGAGAGAGAGAGAGAGAGAGAAAAGGTTGAATGTTAAGTTTCGTAAAATTACGGCATTAATTCCGGTTCCTGTTTTTGTAGGCAACCCCGGTCATTCATGATGGCGGCTTGCTTTAAGCATGTGCTCCGGTTGAACGAGTTAAAAGTGGTACCGATCAGAATATGGAGCCCAAAAGTAAGTTGAGATTCAGTGGATTATTTATTCTATCATAATTCTTACAGTCTCTCTGATTTAATCAACTTTTTACTCTATTTAATTGTAACCAATCTTTACACAACTTTGGTAATTCGGAAGAAGATCATTTAAGTCGTGTGATTATACTTAACTCTAAATAATTTTATTGCTTGGGGGTCGCATTGGTATTTTGTGTTACAATGATGATAAAAATTATTTTACCATACTTCCGAATTGAATTATCAATTCGTATTAATGAAAATTTCTTAACAGAGTAGGTCTGAAAATATTTGTTTTTATACTGTTGATATGACCTTCATTGTTGATCAATAAATTTAGTGATGTCCTCTGTGTTCACAAAACATTAAAAAATAGCAAACAGTTTAATTTTCCTTTATTTTAGAAATCCTTTATTTAAAAAACAAGATTTTTCAAAAACCCACACAGCAAATAAATTTATTAATGTTGAAATATGACGTTTTTCAATTTTAAAGAGTAATAATGTTATATCACATTTTTTCCTGTTATACAAAGGGGAATAATTCAGTTTTTTAAAAATGTTTTAAAATTTCTGAGAGAATTTATTTTGATCTTTTTGATATTTACATTGTGAAATTTGATTTTAATTACGAAACATTTGTTTATTAAATAGTTATTATAACTAGTACAATAAATCAAGTTTCACTTAAACTATTACTCTTTCTACTTTTCTTTGTTGAATGGCATATCAACCTTCGTGGATAATTTAATGCTATCATTGTTGAAGAGCTGTCGTGGTACTATTTAATCCATTGATCGGTGTGGGATAAGAGAGTTCATATCATTTCCAAGGGTATTATTCCGAAAGTGAATATAATAGCACGACCGGAATTTGAATTTGCTTAGTCCAGCACGTTAGCCACTACGCTGTTTAAACTATTAAGACTTTTGGTATAAAAGTTTTTTTTTTTTAAATTTTATTTTAGTAGTTGTGTCAGGATCAAAATCTAACTGTTGCATAACAGCTTTATCCTGTGTCCAAAAATAACGTGAATATTATTTTAGGCAAATTCTACGACGTAGATTTGACCCACACACCTGGTTACTTGTCTAGAATATCCCGCTGCGGAAAAGCCTGTTGTAATATGCCTCCACCCCATTTATATTCACCATCTAGAAGAAGAAATTTCTGTCTAAAAAAAAAAAAAATCAATGAAAATTCTTTTTATTTTAATCTAAAAAATTATATATTGGCAATCGGACGTAAGTCGCCATCTTAGTGGTTAAGGGAAAGAAAGACTTAAGAAATATAGTGGGTGGGTGAATTGTTGTAAATTGAAGGCGAATTTTTAAATGTAAGTGTTCAGTAAAAATATTGAGATAATGACTGATACTTAGTCTCGTCTACATAGTGAAAGTAAGTATTTAATTACTATATATATATATATATATATATATATATATATATATATATAAACAGATATTCCATCTGTGGGTTATTTTGAACAAGTACATGCACTTGTCTAAAATTTGACACTGATTGTCATTGACCACTTGACCAAGAAAAAAAGAAAAGAAGTCATTAATATACAACGGTTGAATTCATTTTCATAAAAATTATATCATTAAGCCTTAAGAATCAGAGGAAAATCTTTTAAAAGATTTGGAGTGTGAAGTAGCTTTTTATTCCTATTACTCCCAAGTCCACTTTGAATCGAACTGGTAGTATCTGTTAGGGTTTTAAAATTGTTTAAAATTTATTTTACTTTTTCAAAAATTTCCTCTTATTTGTTGAATGAACCTCGTATATGGCTTGTTAAAAACGTAAATACCTGGAGAATTCTAATGAAAGAAAAATAAAATAATTAGCTTAGTTTTGGAATAAGTACCATTGTTCCATGATCTTTTTTTTTGTGTTTTGCTGACTTTTTTTCAGATTATTACAATTATTGAAATATTAATTGTATAACAACAAATCAAATGTGGCCCTCCCACCACTTTTTTTAATGCAAAAACCGAACTTGATTTTGTTTCCGGTGTTGGATGTCAATTCCCTTAGAAAAATACGCTCCCCTCCAACGCTTTGACTCACTCTCTGTGTGACACAGCAGGTGAGAAATAAGAAATTAAACATCTCAAAACAAATGTGCTATCACATGTGGTGAGAGGGGCGATATTTGCAAGTAAATAACACTGGACATAAAACAGGGGCTGTTTTGTCGTGAATGTACGTCACAAATTGAACTCTCATTTTAAAACTTTATCAAACCACTTTCCAGGGTTCATGATTTAATATTCCAAGAAAATTTTTAGAAGAAACTCAGAAATAAAAAATTTCAGAGGTGAGATTGCTTTTTCAAAAACTTGACCAAATCTTATATAAGATTTTTCCCCTATTTTAAGAAATTAAAAAAAATTTTTTATAAATGTATAAATCTGATAAAAAATTAATTGAACTGTTTTTTTGTGTGATACCATTTTTGGGTATTAGGCTAGGTATGACAACATTCTTTTTTTTGTCCCTAAATTGTCTTTTGCCTAGTCTGCTGGGGGAGGGGGGCTGTAGAATATACCGACTGTACCTCGGCAGAGAGGTAAGACCCTCCCCAATGAGTGTTCTGGATATGACACTAAACAATCTGATGGTGAGGTTCCAGTGATGATTTGGTGAATGTGGAGCACCCCTTCATTGCCATTGTTCCCAGGTCCACTCTAGCCCAGAATGGTAGCACCTGATAGGGCCCTATCTAT
Organism: Sepioteuthis lessoniana; assembly: GCA_963585895.1. Taxonomy (NCBI): domain Eukaryota; kingdom Metazoa; phylum Mollusca; class Cephalopoda; order Myopsida; family Loliginidae; genus Sepioteuthis; species Sepioteuthis lessoniana. The sequence goes on along the minus strand of OY757918.1, from coordinate 72,359,413 downwards.
GGGTTACGTAGAACTAAACTGAATTGTTTGAATTAGGACTATTTGACTTAACTGAATAGCTTGAAATAAAAATATTTTTGACAAATAAACTGTGTACTTATATTTAAACTGCATGCTAATGCTAAACCGAATTGTTTGAAATGGAATTGTTTTTGACATTGAAACTCTACTTACACTAAAATGAATAGTTTAATATAGAACTGTTTTAACATTTAACTGTGTAAACAAAATCTGTACTTATACTAAACTGAATTAGCTGAATTAGAACTGTTTGAATAAACTGAATAGTTTGAAATAGAAACGTTTTTTACAATTAAACTGTGTACTCATACTAAACAGAATTGTTTGAAATAGAACTATTTTCATAAAAATGGATTTGTCATTAAATAACCTTCAAAGGTTGATATGCCATAAAACCCAACCAACCAACTTGTCTTGCAAGGAGTCCCTGTGGTGTAGTAGCTAACTTGCTGGACTGCTACATCATAGTAAGCAAGTTCCAACTACATTCACGTTCAGACTAATACTCTTGGGAAAGATATGAACCCCCTTAGTACCTCTTGCTATATATTAAATAGTACCATTATTGTTCTTTTATAATGCTTTTCCTTTGGCATTAAATAACCGACAAAGGTTGATATGCCATTAAACAAAGAAATCAAACTAAACTGTCTCTTCAGTGACTAACTTTCTCCACATTATGTTTATTTTTTGAAAAGAAGATAGCTCTTTAGTGTTTCATTTAAACTGCATAGAACAATGTCAATAAGGGAAAGCATGAAAAGAAAAAGTCTCTGGATTGTCACGGTAACAAGAAAGAAATGAAACATCCATCTTGAATGTATGAGCTGTCTATTCACAAATTTGAGCTTTGATTGAACATCACATTTTTCTCTGTGAGTCTGTAATACCTAGTCTCCCATTGGTAGCTTTGTTTTTCTGTTTCTTATTGTCATCAGACTAACATTAGCAACTTAATCCAAAATGGATGACAGGCCCTATCCACTCTAAAAACTTAACTGCAGGTTGAATACATTGCTGAATGTATCCCAATTCCTCCTCAAACTGAATGTATCTGAATTACAAATCACTCATTACACACAAAGCAGGGTTGTATATATATATATATATATATATATATATATATATATATATATATATATATGTGTGTGTGTGTGTGTATATATATATATATATATAAAGCCTTAATTGGAAATGCCTCTCTTTCAGTTACGACACCACCGGTTTTTCTTAAGCAATCTTTTTAATGTTGGTTGGTGATTTAAACTTTATTTCCCTTTCACTCAAACTGACAAGTGTATGTAGTCTGGAAGAATCTAATTGCTAACCTTGACTTTTGGCTCTGGAGACCATAGTATCACACTTGTGAATGAATTCATCTTTATCAAATTATTTTATAAGTGCCTGATTGTAACTTAATGTGTAGAACAAAACAGTTTATTGATCAAATTCAAAGATGCCTACTTACTTAAGTTTCAATTAAATAAGATATTTAATGCCTTCATACAGATTTGAATAAATCTAAAAGAAAATATAAAATTTAGAACTGTTATTAGTATTTAACAACTATTCATTTATGATACATTGTCAGTTTAATGAAGGGACCCACACACTATATCTCAGTGAAGCCCCAAATAGCCCTCGTCCTCATGAACAGTGTCATGAGGTCCTAGTACTAGGGCTTGAGGTTAATGGTCTCCCATTGTTCCAAGAACATTTGTTGTGGACACTGAGCCCCATTGTTGAGGACACCCAATGGGACAGTCAATTTTTAAAAAAGTAGAATAAGTGTAACTGATTTGAAGTATGAAAATTTTCGTAGATTTTTATATTATTTTGGGATAATTTTTTGTTAAACTATGGGTTAAGGAATAGAGGCTTTATCATTTTTTTGTATTCTTATTTTGGTTTAGACTTAAAAACAGATATTATTTTGGTTTTGACTGTTAAGCTTCGCCATGAACTAGTATAAAACCATAAAAATCAGGTTTCATTTCATTCTTTATGCTCTGTTCTTTTTGTATCTTCAATTAAGAATATTATTTTTTATGACTTTTTTCAATGACTTGAAAATTTGTCTTTATTTCTCACAAGCTAAAAACTGTCTTCTTTTTAAAATAAAAACCTTTATTGTTTAATTGATGTTTCATTGTTTCTTAAACAAAAACACTGAGACCATACTTTCGAGACTATATAGACCAGAATATTTATTTTCTAAATGTTTTAATGGTATTTTTAATATTCTACTAATAATCATAGATGATAACAAAGTAAAAAAAACATTTTGGAATCGTTAAAATTGTTTTGTGGGACTGTTCTGGGACAATGATGAAAGAAGTTAGCATGGAGTGCTTTGTTTGTTCTGCCAAATCTCACATGAAGACTAGAACATGATGTTGTAACCTGTTGGAACTCCTTTCAACAAAGCCCAGTTGGCTGGGGCTGTAGATTATGCCAACTGCTTCTCTGCAGATGGGTAAGACATTCCCAACGAGTGTCCTGTATATGACCCTAAACTATTTGATGGTGAGGCTCCAATCTTAGGAGTTCTGTGGAATGTGAAGTACCATCTCATTGCCATTACTCACAGATCCACTCTAACATGGAGTAGTAGTACCTATTAGAGTCCCAGCTATGGGTCAAATAGGACTGTTTGATCATTTACTATACTTGAAACCATTTCACTGTGTGCCAACAAATCATTGATATTAAATAGAATTATTAGTATTACATAATAATATTTGGAATCATTTAACTGTGTGCAAACAAATAATGTTGAAAAGAATTATTTCTGTTAAATAGCAGTACTTTAAACTATTTAACTGTACAAACAAATGAGCTCAGGTTCATTTAAAAATTGTTACCTACAAACTGTTCATTTACAAATCATATATATTTAATATCTATAAATAGGATTTGGCATCAAATAATTTATAACCACATCACCGGAAGAGAGTGACCTGTGAACTGCATGACGGTTATTTCTGCTTGATGACGATCAAACATGCCATTTCAAAGATTGAGTGGGCGATTGAACTATTATATAACTCGGTGAAGACAGGAAGTCAGTGAGTTGGAGATCAGATGAGTTTGGAGACCAGTTGGTGAGAAGATGCTGGAATGAGAACATGTCCCAGAGAAGCTGGGCCACCAGGCCCCCAGTTGAGCAGCCCAGGAGAATGAGAACGACACACAGCGATGTCCGGAGGGGTTGGGGAGGTTAAATGTTGCAGTTCTGTTCGGTCTCTAACTCCCTCTCACAGTAAAACCTTGAGTAACCTTTTCGCAACCTTTCAAATAAAGTGAGAGGTATATTTTTTTAAAGAAGTCTTCGCTCGTCTTTATTATTGCGTCAATATGTATTCTGCATGTATATGTGTAATGTGTTTGTATAGTTAATCATAGTCATGGCTATACAACATCAGTACTAAGGTACTTACTCATAGTGAGTTTGAACTCCTGTCACACTATTATGTTCACTTTCGGACAAGTACTCTTGGGAAATGTATGAATCCCCTTATCCTCCCAGCTATGGGTTAATTAGTACCACTACTGTTCTTCTAGAAGAATGACTTTTTGGCATTAAATAACCAACAAAGGTTTATATGCATTAAACAAAGAAACCAAACTAAGATGCTTGGTACAATGACTAAGGAAGATGGTGTAGCTTGTCTGTATTTGTGTGTGTGTGTTTCAAAGGCAGAAAATTTAGAACCATTAGCCAAAGTTCATGGACTGAAACTTGCTTAATTCTATATCCACAAGTTATAAAAAGGCATGAAACAGACACTTTTTTTTTTTTTTTTTAATTTTTTTTTTTACTCTGAGTGACTGCCCTGGGTATTAAGAAGTTAAAAATCCTTGTCTCATATCCTTTCTCTCTTCATATTGCTAATAAAATTGTTAAAAACTTAGCTATTTGGATAGATTATCAACAGATAGAGCTAGTTTTTGGCTACAAAACACTATTTTTTCCCCATTATAGTCATCAATGAACAAGGACCTAGATAAGTTAGTACCAATTTGAAAAAATTATGAAGTCAGTTTTGATACTTTACAAATAGCAATTTTTGGTGAAACACAGGATTGTTCGAGTGCTGAATTCTTTATACTCACTTGACCTAGATCTGTGAGACTTTTTTCTTGTTTCTTAAATTGGAATTTAAGGATGTAGAGGTTATTAAAAGAAATACAGGATATTTTAAAAAGGTTGATATCATTTGAAATGTACAGGGTGTTTCAGAAAAATTGATATTTTGTAATCTATTAACTTGACCAATTCTTGTTCAGATGATCTCAGATTTTAATAGCGTATGTAGAAACAACTGAAAATTCTATATTTAAAGTTTCAGTGCCTTAAAAAAGGCATTTCCAGTGAAATGGTATTTCTATACCAGAAAAGAAAAAAAATTAAATATAGAATCTTGAGTTGTTTCTACACATGCTGTTAAAATTTGATATCATTTGAATGAAAATTGGTTAAGTTATTAGATGCAGTCTGTGTGTTCTACAGCCACAGCCCACTGGGCTTTTTGTTCTTAAGTGGAATTTTCCGGAGAGAGGAAGGACGGAAGGAAATCTTATGAAAAATGTCACTTTTTGTTTCTCAAGGTTTCTATATACAAGGTAAACACCTTGTATATAGAAACCTTGAGAAAAGAAAAATTGGTATCATTTCATAATCTAATAACTTGACCAATCTTTATTCAAGTGATCTCAAGTTTCAACAGCATCTGTAGATACAACTTAAAATTCTATGTGTATTATGTTTTTTACTTTTCAAGTATAGAAATACTATTCACTGGAAAAGAAAAAGCATTTAAATATAGAATTTTCAGTTGTTTGTACACATGCTGTTAAAATGTTATTAGATTATGAAATGATATAACTTTTTCTGAAACACCCTGTATGGCTGAGCAATTTCATATCCTACCAAAAGAGGTGTTTCAAGGTATTTTGACTAATGCAAAACTCACTGGAATAAATGTATTGAATGCCAAGGGAACTATTTTTTCTGTCTTAGTAAATGCATTTTCAGTTTGTTTTTTTTTGTTTTTTTGTTTTTAAACATCTTTTTAATATTCCTTGTGTAACTTTATTCCAAAATTTTCATTGATATTATTTTTTGTTTTTCAGTTGAATCTGTCTACTTTGACTTACCAGACGGGAGGGCGAGGGATTAACCAGAAACACTTCTCTGCTTGCCGCTCATCTAGTAGACTCCTTAAGAGACCGCACATAGTCTTTGCTTCTCAGTCACTATACAACTCAACAGAAGCAACAGCCAGTATCACCTCAACAAATGCAACGGTAAATTTCTCTTCTGTTTTTCTCATTCAATAAGTTCTCTTTTATTTTTCTATATTTTTAGATGCATAAAGTTGTGGTGATAGAGATGAAATGATTAATTGCATAATAAATGAACGCAGCAAAGTAGCGCAAAAGGAGTGTAAGACTAGACATGACCGGTTGGGGAAGGTGATCCACCGGGAATTATGCAAGAAATTTAAATTTTACCATACAAACAAATGGTATATGCACAACCCAGAATCCGTCCTGGAGAATGAGATGTACAAAGTTCTCTTGGATTTTGAGATACAAATAAATTACCTAATTTTGGCCAGATGACCAGATAGTCAACAAAAAAAGAGAACCTGCTAAACTGTAGACTTTGCCGTTTTGATAGACCACCGAGTAAAATGAAAAGAGAAATGAATATCTAAACCTTGCTAGAGAACTAAAAAAACTATAGAACATTAAAGTGACAGTGATACCAATTGAAATTGGTGCACTTGTAAAAATCCCCAAAGGATTGGTAAAGGAACTGGAAGACTAGTGGAGACAATTCAAACTGCAACATTTTTAAGATTGGCTAGAATACTGAGAAGAGTCCTGGAGACTTGAGGAACAAGTTTGTTGAAGAGGGTGTCACTTGATCTTGTTGACCAAAAAAAAAAGCCCTGATAAATATGTTACAAAAACCCATTAGTTTTTATTTTGGTTTGGTTTCTTTTTTTTTATGGTATATCAACCTTCATGGGGTACTTAATGCCAAAACCATCCTTGTAGTAGAATAGCAGTGGTACTATTTAACCTGTAGATGGTGGGGGATAAGGCGGTTTATACCTTTCCCAAGAACATTATCCTCAAAGTGAACATAATTGCATGATGGAATTTGAACTTGCTTACAATGATATTGCAGTTCAGCTCGTTAGCCACAATACCATATGGACTTCTCTGTATTTATTTTGAATGTTTTTAGTTCTTTTTGGACCAGTTGCATAAACGAATTTTTCCTTTGAAGTAATATTGAATATGTAGCAAAAAAAGAAATGTCAATGCTGCCAGCAGGTTTTTTCTTTCCTTAATTTTAAAATTACACAAGTGTTGCAAAGAGAACTAAATATTTGACAATTTGGCCCAATCTTGCATTTCTCACCAAGTCAACTGATATTGTAAATTCTAACCATTAACAGTAGAGGAGATTCGACTCCTTCAATCAGGATGTTCATTTTGTTATTTTCTCAGGTCTGTTCTATGCGTGCTTGCCAATTGAATACCATTCTTTTCTTATGAGTCTCACCTCAAGGCCACTGTCTGTCATTTATATACACTCTAACTTGAATATGCCGAAGCCATAGCTCATATTATGAAGTCAAACATGCGCAAGTGCAGACAACAGATTACAAATGGCTGCTTATACAACCAGCATGCAAACAGTGCAACCTTTTTTGCATCAGGTAAATGCAAATCATTTTACATCTCTAGCTTGAAGTGATACATATAAACTTCGTCATAATCATCAAAATAGATTCCTTTGTCTCTTACCTAAACTCCATTCCATATTGGCCACCTATCTAGCTCTTTCTCCATGAGTTTCATTAGTACCCAAATGGTGCGACCATACAGTAGTATTGACACTGCTACAACTTGTAAAAATTCCTGTTTTGTTTTATCAGAGAGATCAGATTTCCATCTGGTTGATAACCTGTCAATAGCAATTCATGCTTTACCTATACATACAGGAGGTGCCCGTGGTGTAGTCGTTATCGTCGTAGGAAATGGACACGGCGACACAAGTTCAAATCCTGGACGTGACTGATTGCATTTCATATAGCACTAATACCCTTGGGGAAGGTATGAATCCAATTATTCTCCCTCCAGCTATGGGTAAATAGTAGGACAGACTAGGTTCTTCAGCCTTGGTTAGGCAACTAGTCTAGGAGAAGGAAAACTCTGAATTCAAACCTGTTAAACTCCGCTTAAAAATTGACCTTGTGTCATATCCTGCCCGAGCGGAGGGGTTGGTAAATATTACCTATACATGTTAACATCCCTTTCAGTAGATGAGATATTACTACTGAAGTATAAGAACTGGTCTATTAATTTCAGAGGCTTACCATTTAATGATGAGATGACACTATCTTGATTAAAACACTAGGATACCCTGTGTTGTTTCAAACAAATCCTCAAAGTAGCATTCTTCTAAACAGCAGCTGTATGGACATTTACTTCCCATCACATAAACCTTCCAAGTAACCTGAACAAAACATGCTGAGCATTGCTGGATAAGTAAAGACAAACACACGTATGATGTTCTCCTATGAACTCCTACACATGGACACACCAATGTTGGCTGACCAGTAGAAACTTACATTCATCAACTCTCTGCAGACTCTGAGTGCTATCTAGAGGACTTAAGTGTGATGATCAGTAGAGACGGATAGCAAGAGAGAGTTAAAAGAATCCATGTTGATGACATACTTTGATAATTATCACAAATGTATCTCTTCAAGCTAGAGATATAGAATTAAGTACATTGCATTCTCTAATGATTTGGTTGTGTTTTATGGTATATCAACTTATATAGGTTATTTAATACCAAATCTTATATACATAAAAATTTGTTTATGAATAGTTTGTCAGTAACATTTTCAAACACGTCAGAGGTCATTTGTTTGCATGCAGTTAAATGGTTTCAAGCATTGCTATCTAATACTAATAATTCAATTTAATATAAATCATTTGGTTGTACACAGTTAAATGGTTTCAAGTCTAGTAAATGATTAAACAGTTCTATTTGACCCATAGATGGGACTCTAACAGGTTCTACTGTTTTGGATTAGAGTGGACCTGAGAGTAATGACAGTGAAGGGGTACTACACATTCCCCAGGGCTCCAGGACTGGAGCCTCACCATAGGCTACAGTTTAGTATCATATTCAGGACATGTTGTAAGAGAAGCCTTACCCCTCTGTAGAGATGCAGTCGGTGTATTTTACAACCCCAGCTGATCTTTATGCAAAAAGTTTGTGCTGCTAATGAAATAAGATAATAATTAAACATGGACATACCAGTGTGGACTGACCAACAAAAACTTGCATTCACCATATGTGTATGGACACTGGGTGCTGTTTATGGAACTTGCCAAAAGCAATGGCTGATTGGAATGGATGGTGAGAGGGAGTCATGAGAATCCATGTTGTTGGTGTGCCTTGATGATGATGATGTTGAGGATTTCTTTTGTTAACTATAATTTTTTTTTTTTTTTTTTTTTTTTTTTTTTTTTGTGATTCTCAGGATACACTGTCAAGTAGCCTACCTCCTGGATATTTACCTGAACCTCCACCATTGCCTACACCAACAGAAGAAGTTCTGAATTCGTTAGGGGAGCCAACGTTTCAGAGCCTCGGTCTTGGGGGATATGCTCCCAGTGGTTTGGTGCAATCGGGACTGGAAGCCCTCCATGTTGGACTTGATTTGCCATGGTGGGGAGCTATTGTAGCTGGTAAGTAGATGTTTTTTTTTTTGTCTTCTAGTGAGACGTATTTGTTGAGAGCTTAAGGAAGGCACGTACTAAAAACTGATCAGATTGTTCAATAGATAGAACTGAATTTCAAGGTTCACAGGGTTTTAAAATATGTATCTATATAATCTCAGTATGTATTTTCTGTTTGGATGAGTGTAATATCTGTTTACTCTCTCCAAGATAAGGTTTATGGCATATCAACCTTTGTGGGTTATTTACTACTAAAGCCATCCTTTTAGTAGAACAGCAGTGGTACTATTTAACCCATGGATCAGAGGATAAGGGAATTTATACCTTTCTTAAAGGTATTAGTCAGAAATTGAATGTAATGGTGGGACTGGAGTTTGAACTTGCTTACTACGATGTTGCAGTCCAGCATGTTAGCCACAATGCCATCGGGACTCTCCCTTTCTCCAAGTTCAAAGTGTGTCTCTCCAGAAATCTATCTTTGGAGACTCTGAAAAGCTCTCTGGGCCTGTCAGCACCCTAGAATATGTTTTATATATAATTATGATTAAAGTTCAACACTAAAAGTGTTTTTAATCTATAAAAGTGCTCTATGCATGAAAATACAGAGCAATATCTAAATATATTTCAATAAGATTAGGTTGAGACTTATGACTCTGAGTTTCATGTTGTTGATCTTTAGGTGAGCTAGTATTCAACATGTTTGATTTTGTATGAGTCAACTGAATAAATATGTATTTTTTTGATTCCCATGACTATTTTGTAGTTGATATACTAAGTCATGTGGTTCTATCTGGCACCAAATTACAACAGGTTTGAATTCAGAGTTTTCCTTCTCCTAGACTAGTTGCCTAACCAAGGCTTAAGAACCTAGTCTGCCCTACTATTTACCCATAGCTGGAGGGAGAATTATTGGATTCATACCTTTCCCAAGGGTATTAATGCTATGTGAAATGCAATCAGTCTTGTCCAGGATTTGAACTCGTGTCGCCCTGTCCCTTTCCTATGACGATAACCATTACACCACGGGCACCTCCATGGGCAGCATTTATGTACTCTTGACTTTGTATGTAACCCACATAATAGTCATGTGATTTGTTCAGTTGAATCTTTTCAATAGCTACAACACTAAGGTGTATGAGAGGGTGCTACTCCATTTCCTGGATTGCTCCACTCTGCCCTTGATTCTTACCTTATAATGCTGAGTGTTAAGCAAGGCAGCATCAAGTACCATTTGCTCTGACTCTACCTGGGATTGAACCCTGGTCTCCCAGACCATTGGCCAACACTCTACTCATTCGGCCAATAGTATTAGAAAAATTAAGAAACCAGAAAGGTGTTCCTGTCTCCTTCATCTGTCTATAAATTCTACTAGGATGAGCGTGTAGTACCTGTGTTCCCTGTCTAGGATAAAAGTGCTTCTTTTGCCAAAGCTCAGAATGCAGTATCTGTTGAAATTTTATTAAATATTATTAAATTACAACAAAAAATTAAATGAAAAATTTAAGATAATCATCTATATATTTCTGTATCTAGTTTATTCCATTTTGTTTTTATTTTGGAGTAATTCCCTAGGAAAAGGCATGAATCCATCTGTTCTTCCAGCTATGAATAAATAGTAGGGCAGACTGTGTTTTTTTATTTTCAAATCAGCTTTGCTTAAAAACTGACCTTGTGTCACATCCAACCTCTGCCAGAAGGGTTAGGAAAATTGACCTTGTGTCACATCCTGCTTCTGGTGGAGGGGTTGGGAAAATACATATTTTTGAGGAAGTATTAAATTTTTTACTCTTCAAAATTGTAACTATTTTTCTCTGCATATTTTCAAGTCCTTAAAATAACTGGGATTTCTATGAATATAGTACACTCTGGGCTTTGAAGAAGTTATGGATAAACGAACATGCAAACTATACTACACTCTGATCCCTTTTCACCAACCATGTCTCAGATGGTGGAGTCCCTGTGGTGTGGTGGCTAACATGCTGGACCAAGATATCATAATAAGCAAGTTTGAACTCTAGTTGTGCTATTATGTTCACTTGGGAAAGGTATAAGCCTTCTTACCCCTCCAGCTTGGTTTTTCTACAAGGATGACTTTGGCATTAAATATCCCATGAAGGTTGATGTAACTTTAAAACAAAGAAACCTAAACTAATATCTTAGAGTTCTCTAATTCTTTGTCTTCTGAAACATTAATGAACTCTGACTTAAATTCTCTTCCTCTTATTCACTGGTTCCATAACCTGGTTTGGTTGTGGGGCTGCTACTTATGTAGCATGACTTGAGCATAAATAACCTGGCAAAGCCCATTCCTCTCTAGGCCTGCAAATTGTTTGAATTCAGAGTTTTCCTTCTTCTATACTGGTTGCCTTATCAAGGTTAAAGAGCCTTGTATGCCCTACTACTTATCTATAGCTTGTAAGGGAATAGTTGGATTTCTACCTTTCCCAAGGGTATTAGTGGTAATTTACTAAGCTTTTTGCTTAGATGTAGCACAAGGCCGCATGAATTAGGCACCCAATGAGAATCGAACTCACTCGTGTAGGTTTGCTATTCTACCTTGCTAACCATTACACCACCCGAGGTGCCCCCCAAGGGTATTAGTGCTGTGTGGAATGTAAACAACCTTGTTCAAGATTTGAGTTTGAGTAGCTGAATCTGCTTTTTATGACTGTTATACCACCAGCACCCCTTCTTCCTGTTATAGTAAAGTAAAGTTGGCGACCGTAGTTGAGAGCAACTAGTAGGCTCCCTTTTCAATAGCTACTACACCAAGGTGTAGGGGAGGGTGCTACTCCTTTCCCTGGATTGCTCCACTTTACCCTTGATACATACCTTATATTGCTGAGGGTTAAGCAAGGAGGTATCAAGTATCATTTTTAAAGTCTTTGGTATGACGCGACCTGTGATTGAACCCAGGTCTTCTGGTCCATTGGCGAACACTATACTTGGCCAATGATGGGGGGAAAAAAATCCATCATTTAGGTTGCCCAGTCGGCTGGGGCTGTAGAATACACCGACTGCTTCTCTGCAGAGGGGTAAGACCTCCCCCCCCACGAGTGTCCTGGATATGACACTAAACAATCTGATGGTGAGGTTCCAGCAATGCTGGAGCTTTGGGGAATGCGGAGTACCCCTTCATTGCCATCGCTCCCAGGTCCACTCTGGCCCAGAGTGGTAGCACCTGATAAGGGTCCTATCTATGGGTTAAATAGAACAAAACCGTGCTTCTTTCACTATACTGATTTTTGCATTTAAACTGCATATTTATACTAAACTGAATTGTTTAAAATAGAACTGTTTTGACATTGGAACTGCGTACTAGTGCTGAACTGAATTGCTCAGAATAGAACTATTTTTGACGTCTAAACTGTGTACTTATGCTGAACTGAATTATCTGAAATAAAACTGTCTGACATTTAAATCTGTGTATTGCCCAGTCAGCTGGGGCTGTAGAATACACTGACTGCACCTCTGTAGAGCGGTAAGACCCCCCCTAACGAGTGTCCTGGATATGACACTAAACAATCTGATGGTGAGGTTCCAGCAGTGCTGGAGCTTTGGGGAATGCGGAGTACCCCTTCATTGCCATCGCTCCCAGGTCCACTCTGGCCCGGAGTGGTAGCACCTGATAGGGCCCTATCTATGGGTTAAATAGAACTAACTGCATACTTATGCTAAAATGAATTGAGTAAACTGAATAGCTTGAAATAGAAACGTTTTTGACAATTAAACCGTACTTACTTAAACTGCGTGCTTATGCTTAACTGAATTATTTCAAATTGAACTGTTTTTCGACATTAAAACTGTATTTACACTTAACTGAATTATTACATATAACTGCTTAAATACTTTGAAATGGAAATGTTTTTGACAATTAAACTGTGTACTTATGCTAAACTGAACCGTTTTCAATAGAACTGATTATTTACATAAAAATGGATTTTGCGTTAAATAACCTACGAAGGTTGATATGCCATAAAACCAAACCAACCAACCATCATTTAGGGCATTTTTGAATTTATCATAGGTATCATATATAATAATAAAATTGCATTCTGGATGTCAAGAATTCTTGCTCTTAACTCTTAGAATTCTGAATCATTCATGCTGGTGGGCTGGGTTTTTGGCTGAATCATTCATGCTGGGTTTTTGGCTGAAAAATGACTGAACTTGTGAAATGCTGTAATCTGTTATTTAAAAGCTTTACAAATTGTTAGATAATGGATTATGTCATTTTATGTATATTTACCTACCCCTCCACACAAGCAGGATGTGACACAAGGTTAATTTTTAAGTGACGTTTAACAGGTTTGAATTCAGAGTTTTCTTTCACTTAGACTGGTTTGCCATACCAAGGTTGAAGAGCCCAGTCTGTCTTATGATTTACCCATAGCTGGAGGGAGAATAATTGGATTCATACCTTTCCCAAGTGTTTTAGTGCTATGTGAAATGCAAACTATCTCATCCAGGATTTGAACTCATGTCGCTGTGTCCATTTCCTATGATCGTAACCATTACACCACAAACACCTCCTTACGTCATTTTATTGGCTTTTACAAGTGTAGAGTCTGTTGCAAATTAACAAAATCTTGGTTGAGGTGGTTTGCATTTCACTTTGCACCGATGACCTTCGGAAAGGCATGTTCTTACCCCATATATAGGTAAATAATAGCACAAATAGGATTCTTTAACCTTGGTTAGGCCACCAGTCTAGGAGAAGGAAAACTCAAACCAGCTGTTCTCTGCTTAAAAATTGACCTTGTGTTACATCCTGCAAGTAATGGAGGGTTCTTGTTTCTTTGTTTAATGGCATATCAATCTTCGCTGGTTATTCAATGCCAAAGCCATCCTTTTAGAAGAAAAATAGTGGTACTATTTAACCTCTAGCTGGCGGAAGAATAAGGGGTTCATACTTGAAAGTGAATGCAATAGCACAACTAGAGGGTGAACTTGCTTAGTGTGATGTCCCAGTCCAGCATGTTCGTCATGATGCCATGGGTTGGTTGGTTGTTTGGGTTTTATGGCATATCAATCTTTGTTGGTTATTTAATGACAAATTCATTTTTATACAAATAATCAGTTCTATTTCAAACAATTCAGTTTAGCATAAGTACACAGTTTAATTGTCAAAAATATTTTTATTTCAAGCTATTCAGTTTAGTCAAATAGTTCTAATTCAAACAATTCAGTTTAGTAATAGTGTAGTTTTTGTCCACACATAGTTAAATGTCAAAACAGTTCTATTTCAAGTAATTCAGTTTAGCATAAGTACGCAGTTTAGTTGTATTTGACCCATAGATAGGACTCTTATCAGTTGCTACCACTTTGGGCCAGAGTGGACCTGAGAGTGATGGCAATGAAGGGGTACTCCGCATTCCCCAAAGCTCCAGCATTACTGGAACCTCACCATCAGATTGTTTAGTGTCATATATCCAGGACACTCGTTGAGAGGAGATGTTATCCCTCTGCAGAGGTGTAGTTGGTGTATTCTACAGCTCCAGCTGACTGGGCAAATGATGCCATGGGGAATCCTCCTGGAGGGGTTTAGATAAATACTTCTAGGTAGCCGCACATATACCACTGCTCAGGTTCTAAGAGGTAAAGATATTGAACTGAGTATTTTATAAGATTTTTAAAAAATGACATTCTTCTGTTTTCTTTCAGGCACCATAGTTGTTCGTTTGTGCATGTTTCCGATTGTGGTGCTGGCACAGAGAAATGCAGCTCATATGAGCAACCACATGCCGACAATTGTACGCCTGCAGCAACAATTTTCAGAAGCCAGGATGAGTGGAAATCCCATGGAAGGTATAGTTTACTTTTCTGAAGCTTTATTTGTTGCTAAACATCCCTTTAAAGAAGCCATTGCTATTGCTGAATAACAAAGATGTTCCCAGGAATTTATTACTTGCATAAGAACCTTATTCTGATAGTAATAGCAGCTGCCATCTTGATTGATAACATCATAACCAGGTTGACCAATCACAGCTAACTGGTTGAGTCACATGGCTGCTGTGATCTATAAACAGGTGCAGTATGGCTGTGTGATTAGTCTTTGACTCTTTGGTATACTGTAATAGATCACATAATTTGTAACAGTATTTTTATTGCCAGTAGTTTACTCTTAAAATGCTTTCACCTGAGGAGCTTGGAATTATTTGTTCTCCTGTTATAAAGGGATTTATAAATGGAAACTTGTAAATTTACCTCCTGGAGAGAACACTGTGTTTTTATTCATCCTGCCAAAATTTTATTCAACCCTAGGGATCTATATGGGTCCCTTTTGAGAAGTCCCATCTTATATATACATTTCTGTCTTGGTAAATACAATTCCACTCTGAATACTTTTAAAATTTTGTAGTTTTAAATTTAGGAAGTCAAAGGTCATATAAAAATAGAATCAGCCAAGTTTAAATTCTGACAGTAGTCATTTGATGCTCACAAGAAAGGCATGAATCCCATGAACCCTGCAGTCAATCTCATTGCCAGATAATGGTAAAAATATCTTATCACTGACATGTCATGATGGTTGACAGAACAGAGTGAATGAATGAAGTACTCCATTACAACTACCTTAGATAAGTGGCTACAATTAGCTGTTCACTCTATTAATAACCTTGACACTTTGCTGAACAGTTTTCTTTTATGATGGTGTTTATGAATACTTTTAAACAGAGATAATTATTGATTTTATAATTTTACCCATGTCCTCTTGATTTTTCCACTTGCAAATAATATCTTGATTTTTCCTTGTTTAGCTGCTCGTCTTGGCAATGAACTGATGACCTATATGAAGAGATATGAGATCAAACCTTTCCGAAATTTCTTGGTTCCATTGGCTCAGGTAAGAAAAAGCAAATGAAGCATTTTCTTATTGTTTTGATTTTATTTGTCTTTTATATTGTTGACTAAGGATTATTATTATTATTATTATTATCCAATCTATGGATCAAATAAATCTGTTTGAAAATTATTAGTATTAGATAAGAATACTTGAAACCATATAACTGTGTACGAATTATTTGTATTAAGAATAGTTACTCGAAGTTATAATTGTTTATGAAGAATTATTATAAATTATATAAAACCATATAATCACTTGCAAATTATCCTATTTACTAACCCCTCCGCTTGGGCAGGATATGACACAAGGTCAATTTTTAAGCGGAGTTTAACAGGTTTGAATTCAGAGTTTTCCTTCTCCTAGACTAGTTGCCTAATCAAGGCTGAAGAACCTAGTCTGTCCTACTATTTACCCATAGCTGGAGGGAGAATAATTGGATTCATACCTTTCCCAAGGGTATTAGTGCTATGTGAAATGCAATCAGTCTCGTACAGGATTTGAACTCGTATCGCTGAGTCCATTTCCTACGACGATAACCATTACACCATGAGCACCTCCACAGATAGAAATACTTGAAATCATGTAATTGTGCAAACAAATTCTTATAATTAAATAGGAATAAACCATATAATTGTGTATAAATTATCGGTGTTAGATTGGAATACTTGATATCATATGACTTTGGGCAAACAAATGATTATAGACAATCAGTACAAAAAAAAATTCAATGGGACTTTGAAAATATAGTTATGATTCTAGTCAGACCTTTAAAAATGAATCAAATTTTAGCATAAGGAGTTGATATGTTGTTAAACAAACAAAAAAAAGAAAGAAGAAAAAGTTGATGATATATATCAAAACACTAAGTTATAATTGCAGATTTTTGAAAATTCTTGAATACGTATTTTAAAAATGTAATTAGGATTTTAAAAAAATTCAATTCTTACATTTTTTTCTAGAAAAAAAAGCACAAATTTTTTGTCTTAAAAAAAAAAAAGAAACTCAAGCAGTCCACAATGTTTTCTGAATGGTCTGTGTAATTTCATGAAAATAACATTTATTAAAATTTTGTTTGTCTTGTTTTGTTCTCACCTAAATTTAAAAGTGACAAATGAAATTATTTAATTTTTATATTGTTAAATATAATGCAAATAAAATAGTTTTGATAAAATTTTGATTCATGGATTATGAAAATATTCAATTTTTTTTCTTCAATACATGAATCCTATTCATTTTTTTTTTTCTTTTTAATTATTCCATAATGTATTACAACAGTAGTGTGTGTTAATCACATTGATATCAGTGATAATATAATATGAAAATTTGAATTTTTTTATAGAAAAGATCTTTTTACTGAAGAGAAAAAAAATAACTTTTCTTTATTTCTTGAGCAGAACCTTACATGTATGGTCTTCTGTAGTGAAAATAGTTGAGGTACCTTCATTATAAAATTACCTAGAATTTTTTAGTTGTGTGGCTCACCTGATGATAAATCACATCTCATGCTACCCAAGTCTCGAAAATGTTGCCTATGTGTGATTTATACCTTAGAATTGGACTATTTTAAATTTAGTATTTTGTATTGGTTAAATATCAATCATTACACCATATTCAACGATTGTGCAGTTGGTTCTCCCTTCTCTCTTCATGGTATGCAGATCAAAAGGATTATAGTCTGTTTTGTTTTTGAGTCATTTGTTAATTTTCCAACTGGAATTTTTTTTTTTTTTTAAAAGACCATATTTATTTTGATGTATCATTTTTTTTTCTTCTTTCAAAATATTCTGTGTTCATCATAGAAAGGCAACAGTTTGCCTCAGCTATATCTAATTTTCATGTTATTGAATTTAAGCAGATTTACTGGAAGACATAATTAAATTAACTATAGAAAAAAAACGATGTGTAGCACTGTTCAAACTTTTCTGTACAGTGGCATAGTGGTTCCTTGCTCATTCTCTCTCTTCATCTAGTGTTGGCTTGCATGTGATTGTGGTTGTAAGTGTGAGTAGTTGATTAGCAAAAAGAGGGTGGGTATATATTGGGAGCCAACAATAATACCAGATTTCACTTGCTCAAAACTTGTTACACTGAGTATTCACTTGTTCAAATGATTCATTTCACTGAAAATTCAGAACGCACAAAGATAAAGGGAGGTAATCTTAGTATCTGAATATTTTTTTATTTTTATTTTATATCATTGGCAATTTTATTGGTGTTGTAAATATTGTATTCATTTAGGATAATTGATTAAAAAATATCTTTAAAATCATTTTTTTTCCATAAATTTATCATTGAAATTTTCATTGGTTAGTGTTTTAACTTTATTCTGTGAATATTTAGTAATAAGTAAAAAAAAAAAAAAAGACATGAAAAAACAGACACATTTGAAATCAATGAAATACGTTATTCAGCTTAGTTTATTTAATGGGATATCAATCCTTGATCATTGTTATTTAATGTTAAAATTAGTTAAAGCTAGAAAATTCTCTTTTTGTCAAATGGGCAATACAAATAAAAATGAATAGATAAAAAGAATAATAAGAATTAATACTAAAGAATTTTTAATATTTAATTCACTAATGCATTTATTTGGGGTAGGACAAATATTGGAATTAATTTGTTTTGGATTGATGTTTTGAAGTTTTTAATAATTTTTTTTAAAACATTAATAGAATAAGCAACATTTTTATTCTAATGAAGATTTCAATGATGAATTTATGAGGAAAAAATGTATTTTGAACTGATTTAATTCCTTGATAATCTTTAAAAATCTTCATATGAGTTCAATAAATTGTTGTTTTTATATGATAAATTCATTATCATAAATCAATAAATCCTGTACTTACAACCCCCAATCAAATTAACTGGTGTAATTGTTAATGATACTGAATCTTTAAAAATCACTATTCATATATGAAAGTTATCTTCCTTTAACTCTGTGTTATATAATTAAGGTAATGATTTTTTTTATATTAATCATTTTTCGTTAATTATATTTTATTATTTAGTTTGGTAAGGCTTTGAAACTACTTGATGTCTCTTAGTTCAGGTGCCATAGCCGAGCAGCCTTTTTCTGGTGGCAAAAGCTGCTCGGTAGCGCCAGGAGTGGCAGTACCGCCTTGAGCTACCGAAACTGTGTTATCACCCTGGATGGCGGCTGATGAGGCTAGGGTATCGCATGTGCTTCCACACGTTGTATGATGAAAATTTAGTTTGGTAAGGCTTTGAACTACTTGATGTCTCTTAGTTCAGGTGCCATAGTCAGATGGTGCACTCTTACACTTGCGCAGAAAGGATATGACAATCATCATCTTTCATAATAAACCCCCAGACAGGAAATGGGGCTGGATGGCCGTTGGAGTGAATTGAGTGGGTGGTTGATGTCGTACCTGAGAATTTGAGGGTTTTCAAAAGACTGGTAGTTGAGGTTCCATTGTTGAAGCGTGCAGTTGGGTTTTTTGGATCTGATCAAAGCAGATCGCTTTGGGTCTCAACCGGCAGAGATAAGTTGAGATCTTAGACACCACAAGATGCAGAGTGCGTAGTGGGGGGGGGGTCAGGATAGTATGGTTAGCATAGGCTTTTATGATTTGTGTCTCTCACCTTTGTGTCACCAAGGACTGAAGGTAGAAATAAACTCATTCGTACTGCCTGTATTTGTATTATTCTTGTTGTTATGGATATCATTATGGCTATATTGTATACTTTGAATTTTCAATGAAATTAATCATTTGTCAAGTAAACATAAGGTGTAATGAGGTTTTTTAGCACTGAATTTTGGTATCATAAACCAAATCTGCATATATTGATTTTTTTCATATTTACCCAACCCCTCCGCTCGGGCAGGATATGACACAAGGTCAATTTTTAAGCAGAGTTTAACAGGTTTGAATTTAGAGTTTTCCTTCTCCTAGACTAGTTGCCTTAGCAAGGCTGAAGAACCCAGTCTGTCCTACTATTTACCCATAGCTGGAGCGAGAATAATTGGATTCATACCTTTCCCAAGGGTATTAGTGCTATGTGAAATGCAATTAGTTTGGTCCAGGATTTGAACTCGAGTCGCCGTGTCCATTTCCTACGACGATAACCATTACACCATATTAATTTTATAGCCATTAAATATGATAGACATGTTTCGGAATAAAAAATGAAAAACATGGCTTAATGTTTACTATGAGGTTGCAGTTGAAAATTTGCAATTCAGATTTGAATATGCTACCATCTATTTAAGTGAAAAAGGTGTCTGTGGTGTAATGGTTATTGTTGTAGGAAATGAGTATGGTGACTCGAGTTCAAATCCTGTTTGCATTTCAGATAGTACTTATACCCTTGGAAAAGGTATGAATCCAAATGTTCTCGTTCCAGCTATGGGTAAATATCACGGAAGACTGGGCTCTTTAACTTTGGTAGGGCAACTGGTCTAGGAGAAATAAAACTCTGAATTCAAACCCGTCAAACTTGACTTAAAAATTGACCTTGTGTCACGTCCTACTTGTGTGAAGGGGTTGGTAAGTACATATTTAAGTGACAAAAATCAGAAGCTATGGCAGTTTTTATCTGTCAGATGGACACTTTTTCAAAGTGCACTCACTGCTTCATTGAAGTGCTACCAAAAATCTAGGGTAATTTGAACAATGGTTGCAAACCAAATATGTTATAAATTTTTGCTGCCATCCTTTGAAATCACTGTATCGGGACTTCATGGCATTTAGTCTCTTGAGATCATAAATCTCTATGTTGTATGAAAGACTGGTGATTATTCATGCACCAAACACTCCCTCTCGATTCATTGGCAGTGTCCATCAAAGACTAGAGCAAGAATTAATGTGTGAGTGCCATCACAGAAGTTGCATTAATAAAGACACTAAACTGCATCTGATGGTGAGGCTCCTGTCCAAGAGCTTTTGGGAATGTGAAGCACCTCTATGTTGCCATTACTTCCAGGTCCACACTCATCTGGATTGGTAGTACCTGTTATGGTCTTATCTGTGGATCTGATAGAACTGTTCAATCATTTACTAAGTATTATTATTATTATTTGAAACTATACAGCTATATGTAAATTATTTATATTACATAGGAATATTTGATAAATATAATCATTAATGTTAAATAACAACCCTTGAAACCATTTCACTGTGTGCAAACAAATGATTAATATTAAATAGAAATACTTTAAACCACTTAATTGTATGCAAACAAATGATTGGTATAAGATAGAATTATTAGTGTTAGATAAAGATACTTGAAACCATTTAACTGTGTGCAAACAAAAGAATACTAACAACTCATTTGAAAATAAAGTTACCTACAAACTATTGGCTTACAAGTCATATATAGAAACAAGATTTGGAATTAAATAACCCACAAGGGTTGATATGCCATAAAACATGAACCAACCAGCCATAAAGTTGATATTGGATTACCTGGTTTTTGAATTCAGTATTATTATTTTCCTAGATTAGTTTTCTGTAAAGGCTGAAGAACCCAATCTGCCCTATTTTTTTCCCCTTAGCTGGGAAGAGTAGATTGATGCGTTTTATGTAATAATAACTTCTTTGAGTTGCAAAAACACTTTTATCCTACCTTTTACATTCAAAATCTCATTTGATTATTCAAGGGGAAACTAAGTATTATGGTAAGCATTTTGGGTGTGGGTGTTATTTGTCCAAACTTAGCACCTATTTGATAGACAAAGATTTTTGCAAAAAAATTCTTTCCAAGAAATTATTTTCCTTTCTTTTTTTTTTTCATAACCCATCTTGGTGCAACGTTATGTATATGTTAAAAATGATAATTTGTTTTTTCTTTCTTTAACAGATGCCTGTGTTTCTTTCTGTATTTGTTGGCTTGAGAAGCATGGCAAATCTTCCTGTGGAAAGTATGACCACTGGGGGCATTTTTTGGTTCACTGATCTTACAGTTACTGACCCTTTCTATGCCCTCCCTGTACTCACCATGACAACTTTGTTGGCTACAATCGAGGTAAGATGGATTTACTCACTCAAACTGATCCATGTGGTTAACGATTGTTGCTGGATCATGTTTTTTTTAATGATTGCTAGCATAGTTCCTGTCAAAATGATGGGGTTATGTATAGATCAGCTATTTTGCCTAGGATCAGAGTGTGGTATCTGTGCACTCTTCTTAGGTGCCCCTTGACACTTTTGCCTAAGATTAGAGTATAGCTCTTTAACTTTTGAGCTGGTATCAAAGTGTATTATCTGTTCATCCTCCTCTTCAGCATATACATAAAATCCTAATTATAGCATAAAAAGTAAACATAGAATAAAATTTGATTAAAATTGTTGAATTATAATTCTTTAAATATATTTGTACAAATTTCAAATGCTTGGTTAATGGGGTTTAGAATATACTGACTGCATTCCCTTCAGAAGGATAGGACTGTCACCCGCCTAAAAAAATGGGTGTTCTTGGTATGGTATTTAACTGTGTTTGATGGTGAGGCTCCAATTTTGGAAATCTGCAGAGTGTATTAAGTAAATTTGGCGACTGTAGTTGAGGGTGACCAGAAGGGCTCCCTTTCCAATAGCTACTACACTGAGGTGTAGAGGAGAGTGCTCCTTCTTTCTTTGGATTGCTCCACTTTACCCTTGATACGTACCTTATATTGCTGAGTGTTAAGCAAGGAGGTATCAAGTACCATTTTTAAAGTCTTTGGTATGATGCGACCTGGGATTGAACCCAGGTCTCCCGGATCATTGGCAAACACTCTACCCACTAGGCCAATGAGCTGGTTCCCTCTTTATTGCCATTACACCCAGGTCCACTCTAGGCTGGAATGGTAGAACCTGTTAGGGTCTAATCTATGGGTGAAATAGATCTATTTAAAAATTATTTGTATTTGATAGGACTATATGCAAAGAAAAGTCTTAAGAAACAATTACACAAAAAATGTAAATATAAATATGCAATGAGCATGATTCTCTAACTTCTTGGCATAAAATAACCCTAGATGGGTTGACATGTCATGTAAAATCAATCGGTTAATCAATCTGTTAATTTTGGAGCTTTAAAATGAAGCTTTTTTCCAATGTTTGAGCAATATCATATTACTACTGAGTGATAATAAGAATATGAATTCTGTTATGGTAACACAAGTCATGTTTATTTTAAGTAATGCCATTGGCTGATGTTACTTACAATATCTGAATTATTTTATTGCTGATCAGAAAGACAAGACAAGATAAATACCCCTAATGACTAGCAAGGTTATTAGCAGAAAATTTTCTTTGATTGTCCTTCATTGTGATGATGGCCAGTTTAAGATTGTAGAATATTTAAATCATGTCTAGTATTTACTAAATGAATTATTTTTAATGCTTTGTCTTGTTTCTTTGCAGTTGGGAGTAGATGGTGTGAAGACTGGTACAATGACTCACACTATGAAGTGGTTCTTTCGAGCAATGCCTGTTGTTCTGCTGCCAGTTATCTCAGGATTCCCAACAGTAAGTGTCTGTGTCCCCCATCCCCCACCATCTAATCTCTTTATTTTTACTTATGTGTTTCAGAGGAAGTTTTCACATTTCTGATGGGATATAAAATAAATTGACTGTTTTGTGTGTGTGTGTATATATATATATATATATATATAGAGAGAGAGAGAGAGGGATGAGAATTTTCTTCATAAGATTTGTGCTGTTTTGGTTAGTTTTCTTCACTTGTTTGGTCACTTTGGGAAGGTGTTGTTTCTCTGGGCCTTCTGTTGATGAAATTGTTTTTGTTCTTATAGAGAGTAAATTATAGTCATTTTCAATTATTCATTTTGTGCATATGTTTGGTTTGCTTTGGTTCAGGTGTTGTCTACTGTATTGCAAACTACAGTCACTTAGGCACTGTCTGTGAGGAAAACAGAACCATGGTTTAATTCACTTCTCCAGAAATTTGGGAAAAAGCATGCTGTACTGTTGGCATTCATGTTGGAAGCTCCAATATAAAAATTTCAGTGTTTGGGTGTCAATCTGAGGACAGGGCAAATGTTATATAACTGTGATGAAGGAAGAATATACATGCATGGAGGAATGACCATAACATTTTGTTATAAAATTATAACTTTCACACTTTATTCTCGAAAGAGGTCAAAGCTTCTGTGGTGTGTGAGAGAGACAGACAGAGACAGGGAGGCAAAGACAGACTGCTATATTGACCCATAACTACTTTTTTCTCTTGACCATATTACACTGTGTTATCTTCAAGGCCTTACATCTCTTCTGATAAGACGTACTCAACCAGTCCTTGCCAGGGGGTTGCTTGACCCCTGCTGCCACATTTCACTATTTGCCGACTCAACTCTGCTGCAAGCTGGCACTGACTCAAGACTCACACTGACTGACCCCTGTAACAGACTGACTGAAACTCTCATGTGGGCATCTGTATATATCATTTCATAATCCCCATGATTTCTGTTCGACACATGACTACTTTTGCTTATTTTCACGGGTGTGTCCTGTGTAGGGATTGACGGCTCGGTCAAGAGTCAATATGCAACACAAAGAATTGGAAAAAAGTTGGATGAATCCAATGATGATTATGAAGGGAGTGTCTGGGTTTCTTATCAGGCAGATAGTGCATGAAGACATTTGGTATTTTTCATATAAGATGAGAAAGTGCCAATTTTTATCACAGGCCATGAAGGATAAGAGGAAAGACTGCACAGCAAAGCTTTTCAACCAACTCAAGCATCTCCTTCAACTGAACATGCTTTGTTTTGTTAGCTTGCTCTGTCTTCACAAGATGTACTGATATTGATGAAAACACACAGTTCACATTATAGTATTTGGGGTGGTCACTAGCAA
Source organism: Sepioteuthis lessoniana (assembly GCA_963585895.1). Lineage (NCBI taxonomy): Eukaryota > Metazoa > Mollusca > Cephalopoda > Myopsida > Loliginidae > Sepioteuthis > Sepioteuthis lessoniana. Next base: position 72,334,954 of record OY757918.1, on the reverse strand, counting down.
TGGTGATGTTATGCCTCTCCATTCATCTTCCTACATAGCTTCAGATTCAACATGGAGGCCTACATCAAGTGCCTGA
>OY757918.1:72172378-72329878 GCA_963585895.1 Sepioteuthis lessoniana | reverse complement strand
CTGGGCTGTAGAATATGCCAACTGCAACTCTGCTGTTGGTGGTAACCTGTAATGCTGGAGAATGGAATTTTGGTGGTTACATGACTTGCGACACTCCATTTTAGCTCTTACTGGCCAGACGGGCATTTGGAGATACCCGATCCAATCAATCGGTTGGTCATGTCAAGCCCTAGCACTTATATGATTGTCTTAACTGTATTTTTCAAATTGCTCTTCTGTCAAACAAGTACTCTATCTTAAAGGTGCTATAAGGCCATGGCTGAGGGTCAATTGTACTAAGATAGCAATACTTAAAACCATTTCACTGTGTGCGAAAAGGTTGTGTATGTATATATGATATATATGTATAAACAGGATTTGGCATTGAACAACCCACAAGGGTTGATATTCAATTGAACCAAGTAATAAAACCAACTTAAAAAGTAAAAATGAATAAAACAAAAATGCCACTTTTTCTGTTCAACAATCATAAAATCTTGCACAACCAATTCCCTTTTAACTATTTGTCTCTTAATTGTGACATTAAACAACATCTGGTCGTGAGAACCCTGTCGGCTGCAGGTGGGGTGGGGCAAACTGTAGAATATAGTGACTGCAGCCTCTGCAGAGGGTAAGACTCCCTCAACGAGTGTCCTGGATATGACATTAAAATATCTGATGGTGAGGTACCTGTCTGGAAGCTTTGGGGGATGCAGGTACCCCTTCATTGCCAGGTTCACTTTGACTTGGAGTGGTAGCACCTGATTGGGTCCTATCTATGGATCAAATACAATTGTTTAACATTTAAACTCTGTGCAAACAAATGACTTGTGTTAAATTGAATTGTTAGGAATAGAACTGTTTTAACTGTTTATAAACAAATGACAGATGTATAATTGAATTGTTAGTAATTCATAGCAATACTTGGAACAATTTAACTGAGTGCAAACAATAGTAATACTTGTGTGCAAACAAATTAGCTCTGACTCATTTAAAATAAGATTACCTACAAACTATTGACTTACAAATCATATGTATAACCATTAAACTGTATACAAACAAATTAGCTCTACTTATTTAAAAATGTTAGTAAAAGCACAGTTCTTTTTGACCCACAGACAGGACCCTATCAAGTGGCTATCAATCTGGGCCAGAGTGGATCTGGGAGTGATGGCAGTAAAGAGGTACTCTGTATTCCCAAAGCTCAAGCATTACTGGAGCCTCATCATCAGATTATTTTATGTTATATCAGGGACACTCGTTTGGGGAGTCTTACCCCTCCTCGAGATGCACTGTGTATTCTGCAGCCCCAACCAACTGGGCCAAAAGTAAAATGGGGAAAATTCTTTTAAAATGTTTATGGTTACAGCTTAAGTAAAATAACACATCTAAAATATTTTGACAGTATTTTAATTGAACTCTTTCAGCATTTAATTGATATTTCTCAAATTGAAAAATTAGCAATTTTCAAATCTCTTCTCTGGTGAAGGAAGAATTAGAGTCTAATCAGGTTTGATTGGGTTGTCCATGGAGAGAATATGTTGAAAGAGCCAAAATTTCCAAGGATCCCTGGAACATTACCTCACTTGTGCATCAAAAAGATTTATTTTGTGAAAGCTTTCCCAATCCACTGATGGACTTTACTCAAAGTTTGGCTGCTTGGTTGGCTAGGGCTGTAGTATACACCGACTGCACCTCTGTAGAGGGGTAACCCCCTGACAATGAAGCTACCTGTTGGGTGTGGGTGGTGACCCGTAATGCTTGAGGACGGGATCCTGGTGGCTGAGCAGTCTGTGACCTGGCAACTAAAAAGTTCATGTGACTTGCAACACTCCATTTTGACCCTTACTGGGCTAGATGAGTGATCGGAGAGGCCCAATCTGATCAATCAGCTGGTCATGTCAGCCCTCTTTTGGATTTGTGTAAAAATCCAAATGAGGACAATCATGCTGTGGAAAGACTTGTAGCTCTTTCTGTCCCTGGGCAAGTAGTTATCTTGGGAACAAAAACCCAGGGATAAAATGAAATTGTCTAACTTTCCCCCTAGGCACATCACTGCATGGGGCTCCAAGGTGGTTGGGACCATGTTCAATGAAACTCACATCTAATTATATGGATAACACAAACAAAACCCAAGCTAATAAAAAAAAAGACTCTAGGAAAGTTCTGATGGTGAGACAGAAGAAAAACCAAATTATTTCCCGTCTTTCATCGTGATGGAATCAGCTGAAGAAATTCCTCTGAGTAAACTGTCTCCGTTCAAAATAGAAAAATATCATCAAAAAGTTTAAAACCAAAAACAGTTAAAGAAAACTTATAAATGGAACACCTTAAATAGAAATCTGCAACAAAAACCAAGCTGATGAATCTGCAACAAAAACCAAGCTGATGAAATATTAAAATGGCAACACTTTGATAACCTAAAATAAAAACCTATTCTCACAATTCCTTGAATACATGTAAAGGAGTTGTAAAAAGCCATGAACTTTCCTTATGTACATTAGATGAAATCAAAACCAACTTACAAGATCAAAATGTCATGGAAATCCAAAGAATAAAAGAAAAAGAAAAACCAGAGAAACAATAGATACAAATACATACATAATGACCTTTTAACACCCACAAAATTCCTAAATAAATTAAAATTGGATACCAAAAAATAAATGTAGAACCTTATATCCCAAGTCCCTTAAGATGCTACAAATGTCAGAGGTTTGAGCCTCACCAGGACCAATGAACACAACCGCCAGTATGCCAAAGATGCGGAGAATATGACATTCATAATGACTGCCAAAATAATGACAAAAGTGCTAACTGCCAAGGAAACTGTGGAGCTGGTTTGGTTTCTTTGTTTAATGGCATATTAACCTTTCTAGGTTATTTAATACCAAAGCCATTCTCCTAAAAGAACAGTAGGGGTACTATTTAACCCATAGCTGGGAGGATAAGGGGTTCATACCTTTCCCAAGGGTATTTGCCCAAAAGTGAACGTAATAGCGCGACTGGAGTACGAACTCGCGTACGATTCCGCAGTCTATCGCTTTAAACCAATTCACCACGAGGACACCCCTGCGGGGAGCTGGTTCTAGAGATTGTGAGGTATAGAAGAAAGAAAAAGAGATTACCAAACTAAAACATACTCCAAAATATCACCTACCCAGAAGCAAGAAGGATGGTAGAGACTACAAAATATGCAGAAGTGACCAAAAAAAAAAAAAAATACCCCAACAACCAAAAAACAAAGCTGTTATATGTGTGGAAACAAGTGCAACCACAAAACCCGAGGTGGTTGCCCAGCTTGTAAATGAAATGAGGGCACTGATCCAGGAAATGAAAACTGTCATAGAAGCAGTTACTGAAAAACACTCCAAAGACCCAAACACCAGAGTTGCAACAAGCTAAGAGAGACAGGCTGTCAGACAGGAAGAGTTTAGGAGCCCTCACTTCAGAGGTGACTTCTGTCGCTGGGCCACTACAGACCCCACCCAAAAGAAAAAATAAAGAGAATCCCCTCCTGACGGGCAGGGTCATAGTACAAAACAGGAAAAAATAAATCCAGCTCAAGAAAGGACAGATTTGAGCCCATGGAAATGGAAGCTTCCATTTGCCGATTTGGGAAAACACAGATGAATATCAAAATGAAAATTTAAAGACCAGGAAGCACATTCAAAATGCCCTCAAGAACAAAGTCACCTATACGAATCAAACACTGCAATGCCTAGGGATCAACAAAACCCTTACAAAGAACCTATAATATAGAAAGTGTGGATAGCGATACAGACTGCATAGTTGCCAACCTTAATCTTGAAGAAGTATTAAATAACTATAATACTTGAAACTATTTAACTGTAGGCCAACTTATAAGTTTGCTCACCTTTTTAAATGCTCTTCTCTTACATATTATAGATATCTATTTAAATGTGTACAAACAAAATGACTGATGTTAAACTGTTATTGTTACATAGCAACTCTGGAAATCATTTGACTGTGTGCGAGCAGGTGAGGAGAAGTAAATAGAATGATTTGTATAACAAAAAATACCTGAAGTCATTTGGCTGTGAAGAAAAATGAGCTTAGGTCTGTTCAAAAATGTTATTAGAAAAATGTTCATACACCATGTGTATTTAATATATAAGTCTAAACAGGATTTGGCATTGAACAATTTGCAATGTTTGATATGACATAAAACCAAATCAACTTACAAAGAACTGTTATTAACATTTGAACTTTGTACTAATGTTAAACTGAATTGTTTGAAATGGAACTGTTTTTACATTTTATTGATGTATAAAAATGGATTTGGCATTGAGTAACCTGAAATGGTTGACATACTAAAAAACCAAACCAATCAAAATCTAGCCGAATATAATAAAACATAACCAAAAATCCTACCCTAAATTCTAAAACATGCTCAAAATCAATTTAACCCTTCTGGCATTAAATGACCCACAGAGGTTGATATGCTGTTAAAAAACCCCTCAAAGACTCAAATTTTGGGGATCAGATTTATTTATTGGGAAAAGGTTCAAATAGTGTCTATTAATTGTTCATCTTGTTCTTTCTTGATCTGCTTGTTTCTCCTGGGTTTTGAGCCCACAAAAGAGGACCTAGCTTAAAACATTTTCATTCTGTTGATGTTGGCACGAATTTCATTCAACCTTTTTGACTGAAAAGAACCACCCTTGCTTCCCCGCCTCTCCCCCAAAAAAGAAGCACTAAAAAATTGTCTGAAAAAGTCAAATCAGTATGTGTTAAAAAGTGACCCAAATCCTTCAATAACCTAATGTTACTCTTACTATCCTTCACTCTCTCTTGAATCCCTTCTCTCTGTTGATTGATTGAATAATGCTATACAACTTTTCTTATGCCATTCCCCTTAAATTACTTTCTTATTCTGCTGTGTATTCCTGCAGAAATTTATCAAAATTCATTAGCCCAGTTGGCTGAAGCTGTAGAATGCACCAACTGCATCTCTGTAGAAGGGTAAGACTCCCTCCTAATGAGTGTCCTGGATATGACACTAAACTGCATCTAATGGCGAAGCTCAAGTAATGCTGGAGCTTTGATGGAGTACCCCTTCATTGCCATTATTGTTCCCAAGTCCACTCTGACCCAGAGTGGTAGCACCTGTTAGGGTCTTATCTATGGGTCAAATAGAATTGTTTGGCATTTAAACTGTATGAAAGCAAGTGACTTATGTTAAATTGTATTATTAGATATAGAACTGTTTGACCATTTAACTGTGTGTAAACAAATGACTGTAATGGAATTATTAATGATACATAGCAATTTTTGGAACCATTTAACTGTGAGCAAACGAATGAGTAATGGGGAATAGAATTATTAGTATTAAATAACAATACTTCTAACCACTTCACTATATACAAACATGATTAATATTGAATAGAATTATTAGTGTTTAATAACAATAATTGAAATGATTTAACTGTATTATAGCAATACTAATGTGCAAACAAATCAATTTCAAGTCATTCAAAAAAACTATTCACTTACAATATATATATATATATATATATATATATATATATATATATATATATATATATATATATATTGAATGTGTGCAAACAAATGATTAATAGTAAATAGAATTATTTGTGTTAGACAGAAATACTTGAAACCATTTAACTGTGTGCACAAAATGAGTTCAGGTGCATTTAAAAAATGTTCTCTGCAAAATGTTTGCAGATCATATTTAATGTACATTTATATACAGGATTTGGCATTAAATAACCTACAATGATTGATATGCCATAAAACCCAACCCAACCAAAACAAAATTCATTTGGCCATCTTAGAAGAGATGGTGAACAAAATCACAAACAGGCACCAATTTTGACTATATGTGTGATTCTTTAACCTTGGATATCTTGCATTGTTTGGAATTGATAATGAAGGAAAAATGGATTTTTTTCCTTTTTTGTCATTATTCTTTATTAGGGAATGCACTCTTTGGTAAGGTTTAGAATATGCTGGCAGATGAGTAAGACCCTCACCTCACCCTCCAAAAATGTAGTATCCTGGGTATGACACTAAACTACAACTAAGGGTGAGGTTCCAGTTCTAGAGATCTGGGGAGTGTCAAGTACCCCTTCATGGCCATTACTCCCAGCTCCAGTCTGACACTAATTCGTTGTACTTTTTAAGGTTCCATTTTTGGATGAAATAGATCTGTTTAAAAATTATTTGTATTTGATGGGAATACTTGATACCATATAATTGTAAATTATTTGTTTTAATAAATACTTGAAGCTATAATTGGTTACTAAGGATTATTATTATTAGTTACTTGAAACCATATAACTGCACAAACAAATTATCATTAAGTTGAGATTATTAGTTGAGAGCATAAAATTGTTGTGACAAACATTTTTGGTTCTTATTGAACCGTTAATACCGGGAGGCTCCCACCCTGAGTTCCTGGCTTGAAAAATAATTGAAAATGTAAAATGTTGTAATGTTATTTAACTGCTTTACATGCTGTTAAATAACAGATTAAAGCATTCTATAGAAAATTTGAAATATATTTGAAAAATATATTATATATGAAATTGTAACATTTTATTGGCAATAGCAATGTAGAAATGCAAATTCTGTAGCTGACATTCAGGCCACCCAGGATATATGAGCTTTAGTTAGCGACATAAATACCAACCAGTCGAGTTCAAAGGGTTAATTATTGAGCTGGAAATAAAAAAGAATTAAGACCAATACATATTTAATAATCTAGTCTTCTGTTCAAAATGATATAAAAAAATATTAGGAATAAAAATAGATCTTGGTTGCTGTGTTTCGAGAGCAATAACTCTTGTATATATCTGCAGAATTATCGCCCTTACTTTGGTGTAATTTGTGAAGTTTATCCACGCCTATTGTTTGCTTACCGTAAATTGCTGCGACCTTTTTAAGCTTGAAAAAACTATCAGTGAACTTGTACGGCGGGATAAAATCCAAACCTTTATCATTGTGATCAACCAGTTGACTAATACACTTAACGATTGATATACACCATTTACCATAACTCAAGTAGACTGCTTACACTTAGGAAAGGTATGAATCCCCTAATTCTCTCAGCTATAAGTTAAATAGTACCACCATTTTCCTTTTATAAGGATGGCTTTGGCACTAAATAACCCACAAAGGTAGTTAGCCCATTAACTGAAGAAACCAAAATCAAAACCTCCAGCAGGTTGTTAGAAACATTTCCAATTTAAACTTACAAATAGTGAACATATTTAACAAATTGATGCAGAGGTTAATATGAAATAATAAAACTGTAAATTCATTTGGTTCAAGGAGGTGCCCGTGGTGTAATAGTTATCATTGTAGGAAATGGACACTGTAACACGAGTTCAAAACCTGGACTAGACTGATTGCATTTCACATAGAACTAATACCCTTGAGAAAGGTATGAATCCAATTATTCTCCCTCCAGCTCTGGGTAAATAGTAGGGCAGACTGGGTTCTTCAGCCTTGGTGAGGCAACTAGTCTAAGAGAAGGAAAACTCTGAATTCAAACCTGTTAAACTCCACTTAAAAATTGACCTTGTGTCATATCCTCCCTGAGAGGAGGGGTTGGTAAATAAGGAATAGAAATTAATTTTATATTAACATAAAATCACATGCTATTTTCATCAGCTGATGAAATGATTGTAACCACTAACTAGAATGTCACAGTAGCCTACTGTATGTTTGAGGGTTGACCTATACAGCAAGTATAGGTCTCAGCTAGAATTTTTAGCTAAAATTCTTGAGGTCAAATTATATGTCTCAATTTGCAGTATTTATTTATTGAAATAAAGTTAAAATGTTAAATTGCTATAAATGTCTATTTCTGAATTGTTTTCATCCAAATTCAGTCAAAAAATAATTCAATTATCCTTAGTTCTGTGTACTATCAATTTCAAAATTGTTTTTTTTTTAAATATATATTTGCTGTTTATCTTAATCCTTTGAATATGAATAATATCAGTTATTTATTTTTATCATTATATTTTTACACAATCCTTCTTCTAAGTTATAATGAGAAACTGAATAAAGTTAGTATTTCTCTAATTTGAAAGAAAAAAAATGGATACAAAATATACTGAATGATATTGCCTCTTTATTAGAAGTTAAATTTTGAGAGTTCTGATAAATTATTTATTGTGTGTATGAGCTCTTATCTCCAAATTTTGGCAATCTAATCATGAAAAAATATTTACTTTGCCTAATACTGTCCCTTGCCATCTTCTTCAAAGTAATTATCTTGGACATATATTAGCTTTATTTTTTATTATCTTTTTTTTTCAATATATAAAGTATTGAACGAAAAACAAAGAAAAAACAAACAAAAATGCAGACAGATATACTTTTATTAAGAGAATTCATTAAATTTATGACAAATTAGGACAATTTATGACCACCTAATATTAGGGTGTGTGTGTAGGGAGGCAGAGTCCCCATGATATAATGTGTGTGTATATATATATATATATATATATATATATATATATTGCTGGAATGTGGCCTCAAAGTAAGTGAGTTCCTCATGTTATATGTTCACTTTGGGACTAATATCCTTGGGAAAGATATGAAGCTCCTTAACCCTTTAGCTATGGGTTAGATAGTTTCACTGTTGTTCTTCTGCAAGGATATCTTTGGTTGGTATTAAATAACCCACAAAGATTGATATGCCATTGAATAAAGATACTGTATATAAAGGGAATCACTCAGTCTAATGATTATATAAAGAAGAAAGTGACAGTTACCAAGCGCTGTTGATTCCATGTCTATGCTATCCTAACTTGGATATATATGCTATATCACTGATATTGGGCACTTTTTTTTTCATAAAATATATCAAACTACATTTTATACATATATATATATATATATATATATATATATATATATATATACACACACACACACACACACACACACACACACAGAGTAATGGGAAAAGTGTGTCCTGTTATAAGATATTTTTTATTTTTATTTGAATGCTGTTGAATATAAAAAGAATATACGTAAAAAAAATGTAAGTGTAAATATGGTTTTAAAAATGAATTTTCTGCTTAATTGCAGGTTGGAACAATGCAAAGATGGCTTCCCAAATGGAACAAAGACAGAAAGTAGATGCTTTGAAATTTAAAGAAGCTGGTCTTGGTCCAATTCAAAAGACTTATGCCGCCAACCCTAAAGCCATACTTGCTGAAAAGAAATGAAGATCTTTTGACATAATTTGCTTCAGGAGCTGCTGGCAGACCGAGAGGAGAAAAAAAGATTGGCAAGGAAAAAAGATTAAAAAAAAAGACTCCATCAAATGTGGACATTTTAAAGGAAGAATGAAAGAGAAAGATGAAAAGATTGAGTTTGGATGTGTAAAGATCGGTATGTTTGTCTTTCAAAGCCGTCAGTCAAAAAACCGAATTGAACTGAGGTAAATCATGATTGGTTGTAATATAGCTGCTGTTGAAACGACTGATTTGTTTTCTTGTTATTACTATTATTAGGTTGGTGCAAAAATAATGTCGTTTTTGACGTTCAACCTGAAAAGATCATAACTCCTTTCATAATAAACTTTATTAATTGAAATAAGAACCATTAGAATCAGCACATTTTTGCCAACGAGAAACAAGTTTATTTATCCTATTAGCATAGAAATCCGGAGTTCTGGAAGCAATGAAGCCATTGAAGGCCGATTCAGCATCATCTTGGCTTTTGAAGCATTTTTCGTGCAGGAAGTTGTCAAGATGCTCGAAAAAGTGATAATCGGTGGGTGAGAGGTCCCGTGAATATGGTGGATGAGGCAGTCTCGTATCCCAATTCATTCAGCTTCTGCAGGGTCAGTTGAGCATCATGCGGGCGATCATTGTCATGGAGGAGAATTGGTCCCTTCATATTGACCAATTTCGGGCTCATACGTTGGAGCTTCTGGTGCATTTCGTCAATTTGTCGGCAGTACTTCTCCACCGTAATTGTTTCGCCCGGATTCAAGAAGCTGTGATGGATGAGACCAGTAACAAATAACACGATTCAATAGAGCAAAAAACGCGCTTCAAAATGTTATATAACATGGCTATATATATATATATATATATATATATATATATATATATCAATGAATTCAGAAATCATATATAAAAGTAACATATGTGAGAAAATGACATTATTTTTGCACCAACCTAATATGTTTATTTACAGCCCAGTTGGCTGGGGCTGTAGAATACGCCGACTTCATCTCTGCAGAGAGGTAAGACCCTCTACCCCAACCAACGAGTGTCCTGGATATGACACTAAACCATCTGATTGTGAGGATCCAGTTCTAGAGCTTTGGGGAATGTCAAGTACCCCCTTCATTGCTATTACTCCTAGGTCCACTTGGGCCTGGAGTGGTAGTACCTGTTAGGGTGGTCTATCTATGGGTCAAATAGAAATATCTAATCTACTATACTTGAACTCATTTAACTGTGTGCAAACAAATAATTAATATTAAATAGAATTATTGGTGTTAGATATCAAAACTTGAAACAATTTAGCTCTGTGCAAAAAATAAATAGAAATTCTTGAAGCCGTTTGAAATAGTCCAAATAGAACTATTAATATTAGATAGCAATATATGAAATCATTTAACTGTGTGCAAACAATGAATAGTAAAACTTGAAACCATTTAACTATGTGCAAACAATACCAAACAATATATGAAACCATTTAAATGTTTGCACACAAATAAGCTAATTTATTTTAAAATAAAGTTACCTGCAAATGATTTACTTAAAAACCATAATATATATGTATAAACAGGATTTGGCATAAAATAACCATCAATGTTTGATATGCCGTTAAACCAAATAATTTAACCATATTTATTTTTCATTTTTAAAAAAGTTCATTTTTCTGTTCGATGAATACACAGGGTGTTTTAAAAAGAAAATAACTAACCCAAAGAATTAATGGGTCAGATTTATTTACATGTAAATTTTATCTTACAGTATTAGTGATGTGACAACACTGTACTCAAAGACAACAGTATTTTGCAGTTGAAATCATTGTATTGTGTACTGGTCTCATTCGATTGTCCATTCCTTTGTGTCATGTCGGCTATTTTTACTACTACAAAGAAGTTAAATTCACCCATAAACTTTCTTATAAAAAGCTATCTTTACAAATTGGGCTGTCCACAACTCCTGTTTTTTAGACAACAAAGAAGTTTAAGTAGTTTAAATACAAATTGTCAAAAATGCTAGTCTCATTTGAGCATCTATTCCTTTGTAAGTAAAGTAAAGTTAGCGACCATAGTCGAGGGTGACCCGAAGGCTCCCTTTTCGATAGCTACTACACCAAGGTGTAGGGGAGGGCGCTACTCCATTCCCAGGATTGCTCCACTTTACCCTTGAACCGTACCTTATAATGCTGAGTGTTAAGCAAGGTGGTATCAAGTACCATTTTTAAAGTCTTTGGTATGACTCGACCTGGGATTGAACCCAGGTCTCCCGGGCCATTGGCGAACACTCTAACCGCTGGGCCAATGTCCCGCAAGGATGCTTTTATTTTGTGTGTAAATCTTAGAAATTTAATGTGAAATTTCTCAAGTCTACATTTGTCAGCAAATTGACAATATTGAGTTTGATTGATAAATTTTGTCAGACTGGAAGTGTATAAGATTGAAACAGCTGACGTCAGCGATCTTAGTTCTTGATGGTAAAGCTTGGACTGCTGTATGGCTGCACTACTTGGACTTTTAAAAAATATATGGAGAAAATGTTTGATGGGAATTACACAAGGATGCTGCATATTGTTTTGAAAAAATCCTGGAAGCGGCATCCTACAAAACGGCAATTGTGTAGTCACTTACCTCCAATCTCACAAACCATCCAAGTGAGATGAACAAGATGAGCTGGGCACTGCTGGTGAAGTAAGAATAAACTCATAAGCAACATTCTCTTATGGACTCACCAGTGTTGACTAAACAGTGTAAACTTAGATTCCTCAGTTCTGTGCAGACACTGGATGCCATCTAGAAGACTTATCAAAAGCAATGGTTGATAAGGAGAGAGAGAGTCAAGGAAATCCATACTCTCAGCACACCTTGATGATAACAACTGTATTAAGAAATAAAGTTAAATCAAGATAATTTAAACTATTGACCCTTCTGCAGGATGACACAAGGCCAATTTTTTAAGCAGAATTTAACAGGTTAGAATTCATTTTTTTTCTCCTAGACTGGTTACCATACTCTGCCCTACTACTTACTCATAGCTGGAAGGAGAATAGGATGCATACCTTTCTCACAGGTATTAGCACTATATGAAATGCAGACAGCCTTGTCTAGGATTTGAACACAGATTGCTGTGTCCATTTCCTACTAACATAACCATTACACATTGAGCACCTCATAGAATAAAATACAAATTTTATGTAACAATATTAGCAATGTGGCAACCTTGTACTCAAGAGACAAGTGTTTGGCTGTTGAAAAGATTGTCATGTGCTAGCATCATTTGAGTCTCCATTTTTTTTGTGTTATGTCAGTTGTATCATTTTTCCAAGGATGAGTTAATTTTGGTACAAATGTGGGAGAGATGAATTTGATATCTAATTTTCCTACCATTGCCAGAAATTGATGATGTGTTTGGTTGATAAATTTTGTAAGACTAGTAGTATACATCTTTTGTTAGTTCTTGACAACATGTCTGTACATTTAATTCTGTCACTCATAACCTTTCTTATAAAACGCTATCTTTATAGATTAGGCTGTCTGCAACTCCAGTTTTCAGGTTTATAAAGAAGTTAAAATAGTTTTAATACAAGTTTTATGAAATACAGTTGTAATCTTTTTGAAACACCTTGTATATTATCATCAACCTTATAATTGTCCTGTCAGCAGGTTTTGCAGAATACACTGACTGTATCTCTGTAGAGGGGTAAGACCCACCTCATTTAACGAGTGTCCTGACTAAACAATCTGATTGTGAGACTTCAGTAATGCGGAAGCTTTGAGGAATGTGGAGTGCTCCTTCATTGTCATTGCTCTAAGGTCCTCTCTGGCCCAGAGTGGGAGCACGTGGTAGGGCCCTATTTATGGGTCAAATAGAACTAAACTGCATACTTATGCTTAACTGAATTACTTAAAATAGAAGTTTTGACAATTTAACTGCATACTTATGATAGACTGAATTACTTGAAATAGAACTGTTTTGACATTTAAACTATGTACTTATGCTAAACTCAATTGTTCGAAATGGAACTGTTTTTGTATGCTAAACTGAATTATTTGAAATAGAACTGTTTGACTAAACTGAATAGCTTGAAATAGAAATTTTTTGACAATTAAACTGTGTGGTAATGCGAAACAGGCATGAGCTGAGACTCACGTACTGCTGGTCAGTGCTGGTTATAGGTTCCCTAGGTGCAATATGAACTATGCTAGTCATTGCTAAGTCTCTCAGTACGAAGCTAGGTGACCTTGCTGGTCACTCATTCAGCTGTCATCTATGACCAGCAGGGTCACCTGGCTTCATGCTGAGAGACATAGCTGGTCATAGATTCACTAGACCTGGAGGTTGAGTGCAATGTGAATCTATGCATCTGGCATCTGTGCCAGGTGGTTTGGTTGAACCCCACTCACTTGATATACTGTTATCTTTAATCACTGACATTGTTGTTCTTCCAAAAAAGGGATTGACTTATCCTATTCTGAACATTCATCACCAGAAGAGATTACCACAGTTTATCAGTTTGGAAAACACCTGTTTCCTTGGCCTATAAGAATCACAACACTTTTTAGAATATCAAGCTAAATTATTGACAAATGAAACTGTGCCTTGGAACAGTTCAAATAGTAAACGTCCTACTATTCCAACTGCTGTGTGGAGAGTGAGATTTCATACAGGGTTGGAACTGAGCTGCGTAATGATCAGAAATATGTGTTTGAAGTCGAGATAGTTGAGGGATCCATGTTTACAAAATAGGAAAAGTATTAATTTCAAACTGGTTTATCACTCTTGTTACATTGTTGCAGGAGAATAATTGTGGTTTAGTTACTGTGTTTATTGGCATATCAATTTTTGTGTGTTATTTAATGCCAAAGCCATCCTTTGTAGAAGAACAGTTGTAGTACTATTTAAAACATGGCTGGTAGGGATCGAGAGGTTCATACCTTTCCCAAACATATTAGTTCAAAAGTAAATGTAATAACGTGAAAATAACAAGAATATTGGTTATTGAACCTTGATTTCCTTCAGAATCATCATCATTATCAAGTTGTCTAGACGACACCCAGTGTCCTCACAGAGCTGATGAATGTAAGTTTTTGCTGGTCAGCCAACACTGGTGTGTCCATGTGTAGGAGTCTATAGGAGAATGTTGCTTATGAGTTCGTCTTTACTTAATCAGCAGTGCTCAGCATGTCTTGCTCATCTTACTTGGATGGTTTGTAAGATGGGAGGTAAGTGGCTGTAAAGCTGGTGTTTTGTAGGGTACTGCTTCAAAGACTTGTTCAAAACAACATGCAATGTTCTTGCGTAGTTCCCATCTCGCTTTGTTCTCTAGGCGTTTCGCTAGAGTCCAGGTGGAATAAGAAATTCCATTGTTATGGTTGTAGAGTAAGTGAAGTTGCCGACCGTAGTCAAGGGCGACCCGAAAGCTCCCTTTTCATTAGCTACAACACCAAGGTGTAGGGGATTGCGTTACTCCTTTCTATAGAGTGCTCCACTTTACCCTTGATACGTACCTTATAATGCTGAATGTTAAGCAAGGAGGTATCAAGTACCCTTTTTTTAAGTCTTTGGTATGACTCAACCTGGGATTGAACCCCGGTCTCCTGGGCCATTGGTGAAATGTAACTATAACAGTAGAATTTCTCATTACTCAGTCGGAAGACCAAGTTGCTTGTACATTACAAAAAGCTTCATATCCAGCTTCAAATTATTGTGAGGCAGTTGAGAGAAGCAAAGCAACCAAATGTATATTTAACTCTAGTTGAATTTACGAGGTATATTATGACTTTTCTACCGATCCTTGTTTGTATGTATAGATGTATGTGTGTGTATGTCTTTGTATCTATGTATGTATAAGGATGGGTTGAAAAGTTCATTTGATGACATCATATCTGCTGTTGATGACATTTTGACCAATAGGATCCAAGCACTGCAACACCAATGAAAGAAGTGTGTAGACTGTAAGGAGGCCTAGCTATGTTGAAAAATAAACCTCGCTTGGTCATATTCCATGAGAGTATCTTGGTCAGCCAATGACCAACCTTCGTATTTTTTTAAAAAAAGACAATGAATGAAAAGAAAAAACAGTGAAAAATTAAATATTTGCTATGGTTCCGTTGGTATATACTTAGGCAATTGATAGTACATCTTTGGGCTTTTGGCAGAGTCACGTGTAAATAGATAGACAGAGTCGACTGTCATTTGTATTCGTGTTAATTCTCATGGAAATGGGATTGGTACATTTTTGGTTCAAACCTGATCAATTTTGATGTATGTCCGGCATTTTGTCTTTTTGATCTTATTTGACTGGTTACCGGATTGGTGCCTCTTTTCGGGGCACTAACCACTCATCTGAATCTCCTTGGTTTGTCTCCAGATCTATGATTACTTCTCCATAGTTTATGATTTCATCCTTGACTGAATACACACACGCACTCATTTATATATATATATATATATATATATATATATATAAATGATTGCGTGTTACGTGTATATATATATATATATATATATATATATATAGTGTGACCCCCAAAAATGTACCCATTCTTTGACTGACCATTACTCATATATAACGTTTTTTAAATGGGCAGTCAAAGAATGAGTACATTTTTGTGACCCCCTATATATATATATAGGGTGTCACAAAAATGTACTCAAACGTCAGTTTTTTTAATGTCTGTAATAAACAAGTCTTCAGCACAAGTGTGGTCAGAGGTCAATAGTGAAGGATATTAAAAAAAAGTAATTTAGTTCTATAGGGAGGGATCTACCAGCAGGAAAAGCGGTTTTCTTTTCCGGATGCCAGGACCACAAATATTCAAATGAACATTTAGGAGTTAGACCAATTGCAGCTCAGAGCAGTGGTGGTTATGCTGCCGGACCTTGGCGTTGGTTAGATCCAGTAACATATAGGGGGTCACAAAAATGTACTGATATATATATATATATATATATATAAACATACACACACACACACACACACACACACATATATATATATATCTTTTAAAGATCTTTACTTTGTGCTGGTGTGTTTGGTGAAAGCTTTGGTTCCTTCAGACACGGCATGTTTGGCCAATTCTCCGAGCAGAAGGAGACCGATAGCAGTCTGGACTTCACGGCTGCTAATAGTGAATCGCTTGCTGTAATGGGGCAGACAGCTTTCTTCAGAGGCGATTCTCTTAAAAAGATCGTTGACAAAAGTGTTCGTGATGGACATACCTTTGCTAGAAATATATATCATCAAGTCTTTCTGAAAGCACGGTGTTCCCTTATTGTATTTCGCTATCCATCATATCATCCATTGTTCCTGGTAGGTCTTTTAGGCTGTATCTGGTGTCTGCACAGAGCTGATGTATGTAAGTCATCGTTGGTTGGTTAACACTTGCCCGTCCATGTGTAGGAGTCCAACAGAGAATGTCACTTATGAATTCGTCATTGCTTTTCGTGTCTTGCCCGTTTTACTCGGATATTTGTGAGATGGGAGGTACGTGACTGTTCAGCTGCTGTCTTGTGCGGTGTTATTTTCAGGATTTGTTCGAAACAATTGGCAGCACTACTTGTGTAGTTGCCATCTAGCTTTTTCTTGTCGATTTTGTCAAGAAAATAATCCAGTTTGATGATATATCTTAGTCATGATTTCTCATCTGATTTTTCTTCTACGTATTTTTTCTTTATCATCTGTGTTAGGTTGGAAGAATTTAATTCTTATCCTTATATACTTGATTCAACACGGTGAACTTTTGGTTTGATTTGGTTGTGCTTTATAGCATATCAAGCCTTTGCCATTGGCCCGTGAGACCTGGATTCAATCCCAGGTCGAGTCATACCAAAGACTCAAAAAAATGGTACTTGATGCTACTTTGCTCAACACTAAGCATTATAAGGTAAGGATCAAGGGTAAAGTGGAGCAATCCAGGGAAAGGAGTAGCATCTTCCCCAACACCTTGGTGTAGTAGCTATCGAAAAGGGAGCCTTCGGGTCGCCCTCGACTACGGTCGTTAACTTTACTTACTATATATCCAAAGAAGATAAGTTGGGAATGATTTAATTTGAGAATGTATAAGAGGATTCTCATAAATCTCTAGGAGTGCTCAATGTATGATAATCAATTTATAAATTGATAGAATTCTTACAGAGGAAATTATATGATTGGAAAAAACTCAACAAATCGTCATTTAGGTATTATAAATTAATTTCGTGAGGTGCCCGTGGTGTAATGGTTATCGTCGTAGGAAATGGACACGGCGACACGAGTTCAAATCCTGGACGAGACTGATTACATTTCACATAGCACTAATACCCTTGGGAAAGGTATGAATCCAATTATTCTCCCTCCTGCTATGGGTAAATAGTAGGGCAGACTAGGTTCTTCAGCCTTGGTGAGGCAACTGGTCTAGGAGAAGGAAAACTCTGAATTCAAACTTGTTAAACTCCGCTTAAAAAATGACCTTGTGTCATATCCTGCCCGAGTGGGGGGTTGGGTAAATATAAGTTAATTTCAGCTGGTTAATCCATAGGAGAAACCAACCTCTTCTGGTAGCCATCACACAATGACTCTTCATTGTATGATGGCTATCTGAAGAAGGTGTTTTTTTCTTATAGAGAGATCTGCTGAAATAAATTTATAATTGCCAAATGAGTTTGTTGAGGGTTTTTTTTCCACTTATATATATATATATATATATACATACGGTTTCACGAATAGTCATCCAATACCAATAACTCTATTTGATATTAATCATTTGTTTGCTCACAGTTTAAAAAGTTTCAAGCGTTGCTATCTCAGCGCAATTGGCCATCAGCCACCTTTAAGATAAAATAGGGTTGTTTGACACAAGAGCAGTTTGGAGAATACGGTCGAGCCAATCATATAAGTGCTAGGGGTCTTACCCATCTGCAGGGGTGTAGTCGGCATATTCTGCGGCTCCAGCTGACTGAGCGGTCTTCAACTTTTCATTTGTCGCACTCGTGTGGAGGTCGAATTTTTGGAAGATATATGATACCTGCCTTCGTCGTCTAAAAGGTGTAAGAGTTGAGTTTATTGCCCAATGACTTTGTGATGCTATAAGCTCTTCTGTACTTGGGTGCAATAATGTATATGTGTGTAGGTGTTTACATGAGTAAGCGTATATGTATGTCGGCATAGCGTATATGTAAGTATATACACCTGAGTGCGAGCGTTTCTATGAGTGTGTAGACGTAGGCTTGTATATGTTTGTATATGTATTTACTTGGATGTGTTTGTATAATTGTACAAAAAGGATTCCTAAGCAAATTAGGGTGATGAGCAAATTTTAAAAGATAATAGAGAAGGGTTTCTTGATGAAAATGAAAACGTCAGTTTTTTTTAATGCCTGTAATAAACAAGTCTTCAGCACAAGTGTAGTCAGAGGTCAGTAGTGAAGGATATTAAAAAAAAAGTAATTTAGTTCTGTAGGGGGGGGATCTACCAGCAGGAAAAGCGGTTTTCTTTTCCGGATGTCAGGACCACAAATATTCAAATGAACATTTAGGAGTTAGACCACTTGCAGCTCAGAGCAGTGGTGGTTATGCTGCCGGACCTTGGCGTTGGTTAGATCCAGTGACATACCCAAAAGAGTGTGAGTTCAGTACCCGGTGAAGGCAGTGGAGAACTTTCAGAGGGGAAATTAACAGGAGATAACTGATAACTGACATCCATTAAACTTGGCTCGTGGAACTAGAACAGTCTAGCCGGTGAGCAAAATAAAGGGCTAAGTTCGACATTCCAACCACCTGAAGAAGGCCGGAGCGTACAACGGCCGAAACGTTGTGATAAACATGGCGACAAAGATGAGGACAGTAGTCCGAAAAATGTAAATAATGTACACATTTCTTTATAGAACTAAATTGTATTTATGTTTGTGCACAGCTCGCATGTTATGTATTTCTAAAAACATTTGGAAAATTAGAGACGGTGAACCTCGTTATCCCCTTTGTTATGGGTTAAATACTATCATTGGCCTAGTGGGTAGAGTGTTCGCTAGTGGTCTGGGAGACCTGGGTTTAATCCCAGGTCGAGTCATACCAAAGACGTAAAAAATGGTACTTGATACCTCCTTGCTTTACACTCAGCATTATAAGGTACGTATCAAGGTAAAGTGGAGCAATCCAGGGAAAGGAGTTGCGCCCTCCCCTACATCTCGGTGTAGTAGCTATTGAAAATGGAGCCTTCTGGTTTCCCTCGACTACGGTCACCAACTTACTATCGCTAGTCTTCTACAGAGATGGTTTTGCCATTAAATAGTCCATGAAGGTTGCTATGTCATTAAAAAAAAGTTCGAGATGATCACGTGGACGATTCTTTTGTTCTGCGGCAGAACAATTTCTTATGCCGAAAGTAAATCTAAAAGAATTATTTTTTTTTTTAAAAACTTTTGCTTAAGTGACCTAGGAGTTTATAACGGAGATATGATGGGAGATTATATTTTGAGGCGGATACTTTGAAAATCTCGAAGAAATTACCTACTTCTAAATATTTTTTCACTGATTCCAACCAAGGAGTATGGATACAGAGTAGATCGATGGCAAACCTGTTCAATGCCAGTTAATTTAAGACTGCAGGAAAGACCAGAAATATTCTGATACGCACGCTCATGTTTGTTGACGACACTACCTTCATGGCGCACAACCACCAAAATGCACCGGAAATAATCCACCCGTTTCTCGTAATCTGCAAAGACTTTTGAGTTTTTAAAAATTGACCTCAAGGAAACCAAGTTTTTGTATCATCATCATCATGTCATGCCGCCAGCACGGATATCCCTTACCCTCTCTCGCCACTTCTCCCTATCGTTCATCGCCCTAGACAGGTCTTCAGGGCTACATCCCGTATCCTCACATAGCTGCTGAATGTATGTTCGAGCTGGTCGTCATGCTTTTGCCCGGCAATATGTGGGGGTCCATAGGAGTACATCACTTATGAGCTCGTCCCTGCTTCTCCAGCAGTGTCCTGCATGTCTGGTTCGTCTAACTTGGATAGTTTACGTGATGGGAGGTAGGTGGCCGTATAGTTGGTGTCTTGTGGGGTGTTGCCGCCAGGACTTGTTCAATATTGCTCGTAGCATTCTTGTGTAATTGCCGTCTAGTTTCTTCTCCAGCCGTTTTTGTATAATTTTGTATAAATACGTGTAAATTTGGTTTGGTTGTTTTTTTTTCAAGATCTTATTTTTAATGAAAATATGCAAATTTACACAGAAGATAGTTTAATTTCTAAAGTTTATTATCTAAGGCAAGAAAGCAAAGTTTGAAAGGAATAACGACCGTTTTGTATACTTTTACAACATGAATTATTTACGAAGCTTAACTTAGTCGTAGCCCAAAGCTGGATATATGAAGCACTCAGTGAAAACGAACTCACAACAATGGTCTGCTAATCCAGCTTGCTAATCATTACACTACGTGAGGTGCCCACAACATAAGTAAGAAATAACATATAATATCGAAGAACAAAATTTGTGTTATCATATTCATATTTACCCAACCCCTCCGCTCGGGCAGGATATGACACAAGGTCAATTTTTTAAGCGGAGTTTAACAGGTTTGAATTCAGAGTTTTCCTTCTCCTAGACTAGTTGCCTCACCAAGGCTGAAGAACCTAGTCTGTCCTACTATTTACCCATAGCTGGAGGGAGAATAATTGGATTCATACCTTTCCCAAGGGTATTAGTGCTATGTGAAATGCAATCAGTCTCGTCCAGGATTTGAACTCGTGTTATAGACTGTTATCTAGGGCACAAAATTTTGAATAGAATAATGGCTATTTTCTATACTTTTATTATAGAATGTAATTTTATCATAGAAGTAATTATGAAATAACACAGATTATCAAGGAACAAAATTTGTCTCGCATAGTGATCGGTACTATTTTATTCCATCAATCATTTGCTAAGTTTTGCTTAGTTTCGCACAAGGATTGAAGTATGTATTTACCAAACCCCTTGATATGAGCAGTATGCGATATAAAGTCAATATAACCGGTTCATTGGTCTAGTGGGTAGAGTGTTTGCCAATGGTCCGGGAGTCCTGGTTTCAATCCCAGGTTGCGTCATAACAAAGACTTTAAAAGTGGTACTTGATATCTCCTTGCTTAACACTCAGCAATATAACGTTCGTATCAAGGGTAAAGTAGAGCAATCCAGGGAAAGGAGAAGCGCCCTCCCCTACACCTCAGTGTAGTAGCTATTGAAAAGGGAGCCTTCTGGTCCCCCTCGACTACGGTCGCCAACTTTTACTTTTTTTTACAATTAGTTTTGAATTTAGAGTTTTCCTTCCCCTTGATTGGGACTGTAGAATACACCGACTGCATCTCTGCAGAGGAGTAAGACTCCCCCAACAAGTATCTTGGATATGACGCTAAATTGCATCTGATGGTGAGGCTCCAGTAATGCTGGAGCTATCGGGTATGCGGAGTACCCCTTCATTGCCATCATTCCCAGGTTCACTCTGGCCGGGAGTGGTAGCACTTATCTGTGGGTCAAATAGAACTGTTTGATATTCAAACTGTATGCAAACAAATAACTTATGCTAAATTGAATTGTTATAAATAGAACAGTTTGATCATTTAACTGTGAGGAAACAAATGACTGGATTGAATTTTTAGTGATACATAGCGATACTTGATACAACTTTGTTGACTTATGTTAAATTAAATTATGTGAAATAGAACTATTTGATCATTTAACTATTTGATCATTTAACATATTTAATTGAATTGTTAGTGATACATAGCAATACTTGAAACTATTTAACTTTCTTGATTTGTGCTAAATTGAATTTTAAGAAATAAAACTGTTTGAACATTTAACTGTGTGTATCTACAAAATGTGTTTACAAATCATATATATTTAATATATTTGTAAAAACAGGATTTGGCATTAAATAACCAACAATGATTGATATGCCATAAAATCAAACCAAATCCTAGACTGATTGTCATACTAAAGTTAAAGAGCCCAATCTTCCTTACTATTTACCTGTATCTGAGAGGAGAATAGTTGGATCCATACCTTTCCTAAGGGCGTTATCGCAATAGAAAATGCAAACAGCTTTTGTCCAAGATTTAAATTCAGGTCACCGAAGCCATTTCTTACGACAATAACCGTTACGACACGAGCGCCCGAAGTACGTGACCCTCAGCGAGAATCGAACTCACTACTAATGGTTTGTTGGACTAGCTTACAAGGTGCTTGGATTATTTCACTAGTAATATGCGTGTTTCTTCTTGAGCGAATCATCCACGAAAAAGTTTTATTATGAGATTTTTTTTTCTGTATCTGGAAAGGCTGAAAAAGAAGGTCGGTCTAGGAAGATATAAAGGGACAGTAATGATCGAATGACGTTGACATTGGGAATAAACGCTTTTTTTTTCTTCGAAGAAAAAGAAAAGAAGAAAAAAGAAGAGAAAAGAAGACTTGTTTGTAATTAATTGATAGAGATCCACATTAATGTCAATGTCTAGAAGAAGAGTGCCGAGTTTATTCATCTTCAGTTGGTCACCGGCGGTTGCCCCATTCTTGACCAGACAGCTTTCTTCTGAGTGAAGGGAAATCGTGCGTCCATATTGGCTCCTCGTTGTCGCTTTGTTTCCCGGCATTGAGAATACAAATGGAGGATGCATGTTGAGCGGAAATGGAAGGAAGATGGAATCTGGAATCTATAAGATTAGGCTTAAGTTTTGGATTGTTGTGTAACGCAGTGAAGAAGAGAAAAACAAATAGACACCCCCTCCAAAAAAAAGCAAACAAACAAGATGGCGATTTTCTGGTACGGCTGAAATATCAAACGCCTTTACTGGAAGCATCTTGCCATTTCTTTAAGAGTCGATTCACCGAGTATAGGGATTTGCAACAGAGATAACATTTTATGTCATGAAAAGCATTTATTTATTTATTTTTTAGCAACGTGGCCCATAAAAGAACTTACACCAGATTCAATAATCTTTTCCTTTGAGTTAGGATGCAAATGATAAGGTCACCGAAAGAACAACAATAACAAAAGAAAAAAAAAAAAACAAAGAAAAAAAGAAAAAGTTCGACTTGTTTGTTATAAAACTGACGCAAAAAGTTCCCTGTTGAACAATGTCAGAGAAATCTTAGAAGTATCTTTGAAATTTGCTCAGCTTCTTATAACATTTGTAGTGGTCCTAAATGATTCATTGATTGATTTTAACGGCATGTCAACCCGTCCAGGGTTATTTTATGCCCAGAGGTTAGGGAACAGTACTCATTGAACGTTCATATTTACAATTTTTTGTGTAGATTTTTTTTCACAGTAACTTGATATCAAGTATTCCTATTAAATACAAATAACTTGCACGCAATTTTATGGTTTTAAGTATTCCTATCTAATACAAATAATTATATAGTTTCAAGTAATGATTTCTATTTGATGTTAATCATTTGTTTGCATTCAGTTATATGGTTTCAAGTGACTAATGATAATCCTTAGTAAACTGTGACGGCAAATTGGCTAAAATCCCTAAATGGGACTTTATTTTCGCACGTGTGAAGACGGGGCAGGTTGGCACTTGATCCCCTACAGAAATAAGTCCTGTTCAGAGTTCTTTTCTCAGGCAGATAAGAACTGGCATATTACATGAGGGAATAATTTAGGGCCAGACTGGCCACCGCTGGCAAAGGGGTCCAAAATTTCACACTATCACACACCCACCAGGCCGCTAAACTTCTTTCCCTTAGATAATAGAAGAATACGGGCCTATAGGTCTTAGTTGTAATAATATTAATGTTGTTGTAGTAGTCGGCAACTCCGGTTTCCCGTATGATACTTTAGGAATTAATAGGACAGTTCTAAGCAAGATAATATAAGGCGAATAGAAGCTGAAAGGAAAGCATGAAATAATAACATAGACCACATGGTAAAATGAAAATACATAGGTTCTTTACTACGGTTATATATATATATACTTTCAAAGTGTCAAAAACATATAATAGGATAGTCCATGAATATAAATGTCTTTTCTTGGCTTTTATCCTTTTTCAAATAGAGAGAGAGTGGTAAACAAAATTTGGGTGTAAAGGGAAAATGTCCCAAAGTTACTTATCTTATTTTTTTGACGGGGTTCCACTGGAGAATTTTTCTTTTTTCACGGGCTAATAGACTTTGTTCTGTTTTTAGTACTGGCTTGAAGGGATTTTGGAGTCCTTCATGTCTCAGTCTTTTGTCTTTAGCCCGGAGTAAAATGGCTATCGTCCGTCTGCCACGAGACTTGCTCAAAAACTACCTTTTTTGTATTTACTTCCGCTGAGGGGAAGGGAACCCCACTTCCGTTTGGGGTCCCCGCCAATCATTTGGCTTCATTTTCTCTTTCCCCTTCCGATGTCCGGCGACCCAAGGTCACTTAGGTGCGAACATCTGCGTGACCCACATTCTCTCCTAACGGTCACTTTTTGACTACTAGATAATGTTAGTTCAACGGGGGGGGGGAGTATCATTCCCACCTCCTCGTCTCCGTGAGCCATCACGTGACACCTCCTCCCTTAAGAGAAGAAAGGGGGATGAATAGAAATACCATAGAAAAAAAAGGCAATTCAATTCACTGCTCTTTCTCCTTTTCTTTCACTTTTTTTTTCTCACTTTACTTTTCTTTCATCCCCTTTCTTCTTCACGCTTTGACGAATTCTTTCCTTTTCCTTTTTTCGTCCTTCCTAATTTTCACTATAGGGGAAAACAATTTCACTTCTCTTTCTTTCTCTCTCTCTCTCCCTTTTCTTTTTCTTTAATCTCGTTTTCCTTTCTTTCTTTTTCTCTCTCGGCTTTTGGCCGTATCATATTTCAAATCTTGAGGAGGTAACTCCCTTTTTCTTTCTTTCTTTCTTCGTCACTTTTGACGACTTTATAAGCTTGGTTATTAAGCTCTGGGGGAAGAAACTTCCTTTTCTTTTCTCTTTTTCCCCTCTCCGTCACTTGTTGACGCACAGCTTTCTCGTCCATCTCATATTTCAACATTGGGGACGAGAATTCCTCATTTTCTTCAGTTTCTCTCTCTCTCTCTCTTTCTTTCTCTCAACAACTATGAAAGAATATTCTGCTACTACATTTTCGTGGGGCGTTAGAGAAATAAACTTGGGTACTTTTTTATTAATTTTCCTAAGCCCTCTCTCTCTGAAACAGACAACTGGCCTAATTTTTCCTCGAATTTATTCGGCATTGCCGAGTTCTCAATTTTTCGAGGTTGGCCTTCTCGACGGACATATCTCTTCAATTTGTTTGTGTGACACACTTGTGTCTGCTTCTTTCCCTCGTGGGTATCAATTCTATATGTCCTCTTGTCTATCCTCCGTGTTACTACATAAGGACTTATATATCGTCCACCACAGTGGGGTCCTTTATTTGATGACAGTAGCAGGACTTCGTCGCCCTTTTTAAATTCTTTCTTAGCTCTGTGTGAGGGTCCTCTTATTTTTCTCTTATCCTCTCGATAGGTATTGGGGAATTTATTCCTAATATTCGTTGGACCTTCATCCTTTTTCTGACGACTGGTCCTTTTATCTTCTTGTTTATTGAGGGGTGGAAGGTTCACTTCTTTTCTTTCCACCTTCTCACTTTGCGAGCGACTGAGTCGTTTATATCTCGCACGTGGCTCAGCCGCCATCTTGTCTCCATGCTGGGCGTTCGTTCTCGCCATCTTTCTTTCTTCATTTATGGCGCTTATTTTCGCCATCTTTTTTCCATGTTTGGAGTTCATCCTCGCCATCTTTCTTTCTTCATTTATGGCGCTTATTTTCGCCATCTTTTTCGGGTGACACTTTTTTGTTCTTACTTCATTTCCCAGTATGAGGGAAATTCCTTTCATAGGTAGTTTATCTACCACCCCAACTCGAATTGGTCCGTTTTTCCACTGGGACTTAAGGGTTATTTTACATAGCGGTATTTTTACCCTCTTTCCGCCGATACCCTCTATCATCACAGTCTCACGTGTTGCTTCTATTACCCCTTTAGGTAATTTACTTCGTAGAAGTAACGACTGAGATGCTCCGGTATCTCGTAAAATTGAGACTTCCACTGGTCCTCCATGTGGACTTCTTATCACACCTCTCTTCGTCCAAGGTCGATAAGACTGGTTCCCTCTAGGTGTTGTTACCGCTCCTTGAGGTTTTCTCGGCTGGGTCTGGTTTCTTTCAGGACCTTTTCCAAGCTGACACCTTATGGCTATGTGTCCAGCCTTTCCGCATTTGAAGCAGACCACTGTTCTGCTGCTACTTTCGAAGGTCCTTCTATTTTCTTCCTTAGGTCTTAACTCAGCTTTAAACTTCACTCTGTTTCCCGTGAACGTTTTTTCCTTTGTCTTTCGGTGTGTGAGGATGTATTCGTCTGCTAGTGCAGCCATTTCATAAGTCACGTCGGTTTTCCTTTCACTTAGGTGAACCCTGACTTCTTCTGGCACACAGTTTAAGAATTCTTCAGCTAATATTAGCTGCCGGAGTTTCTCAGCGTCTCCGTCTATCCTCTTAGAGTCACACCACTTATCCAGCGCGTTCTCCTTTTCTCTCAGAAATTCCACATGAGACTGGTTTTCAGTTTTTCTCTGTGTTCTGAATTTCTGTCTATAAGCTTCTGGAACCAATTCGAAGCTTTTAAGAACCGCTGCTTTCACCAAATCATAGTCGGCGCAGTTTTCTGTGGGCAGAGTTGCATATGCTTTTCCTGTCAGCACAGTTTGGAGTAGCATCGACCAGCATTCTTTCGGCCATCCAAGATTTAGCGCGGTTCGCTCAAAATGTGCGAAGTATCCGTCCACGTTGGCTTCTTCAAATTTTGGGACTAGCCTCGCTTGCTTCGTTACTTCGAAACTGTCATGGCTTTCTTTGCGTCCTCTTATTGCCAAGTCGACTTCTCGCAGCCTGGTTTCTTGCTGAATTTTTACTTTCTCCAGTTCCATTTTATTTCTCTGTAGTTCCATTTGTGCTTGTATTTTAATTTTCTCCAGTTCAATTTGTTCTGGAGTCATTCTTATCATTTCCGTTGGTAGCTCTTCTAATACTGCTTCCTCGAACACATTTTCGTCCACCATGTGCCTTGCTATCTCTCTCACGAGTTCATGCTTTCTCATAGAATTCTGAACATTTAACTCAAGCTTCTCGCCAATTTTTATTATCTCGCTTTTTCTCAGCCTCTCCAACTTTTCCATGGAGGGTTCTTTTAAAAAGTTCTCTATTTTGTCCATTTTTTTTTTTTTAAATTTTTCCAAACAGTGATATCAACAAGTAATTTGACTGTTTCAACAATATTCCTTTTTTTCCTTTCACGGTCTCCCAGGGTAGGTTTAGACGGCAGGAATTGTCACACGACTACAAGCAATAAATATTATTTATAATGATAAATCATTCCGGTAACGAGCCCCCATAAAAGGTCTGCATGAGGTCGGGAATTAAAGATTAAAATATCCCCGGACGAAACACCATTTTAAGTCTGTGACGCGAAATTGACTAAAATCCCTAAACGGGACTTTATTTTCGCACGTGTGAAGACGGGGCAGGTTGGCACTTGATCCCCTACAGAAATAAGTCCTGTTCAGAGTTCTTTTCTCAGGCAGATAAGAACTGGCATATTACATGAGGGAATAATTTAGGGCCAGACTGGCCACCGCTGGCAAAGGGGTCCAAAATTTCACACTATCACACACCCACCAGGCCGCTAAACTTCTTTCCCTTAGATAATAGAAGAATACGGGCCTATAGGTCTTAGTTGTAATAATATTAATGTTGTTGTAGTAGTCGGCAACTCCGGTTTCCCGTATGATACTTTAGGAATTAATAGGACAGTTCTAAGCAAGATAATATAAGGCGAATAGAAGCTGAAAGGAAAGCATGAAATAATAACATAGACCACATGGTAAAATGAAAATACATAGGTTCTTTACTACGGTTATATATATATATACTTTCAAAGTGTCAAAAACATATAATAGGATAGTCCATGAATATAAATGTCTTTTCTTGGCTTTTATCCTTTTTCAAATAGAGAGAGAGTGGTAAACAAAATTTGGGTGTAAAGGGAAAATGTCCCAAAGTTACTTATCTTATTTTTTTGACGGGGTTCCACTGGAGAATTTTTCTTTTTTCACGGGCTAATAGACTTTGTTCTGTTTTTAGTACTGGCTTGAAGGGATTTTGGAGTCCTTCATGTCTCAGTCTTTTGTCTTTAGCCCGGAGTAAAATGGCTATCGTCCGTCTGCCACGAGACTTGCTCAAAAACTACCTTTTTTGTATTTACTTCCGCTGAGGGGAAGGGAACCCCACTTCCGTTTGGGGTCCCCGCCAATCATTTGGCTTCATTTTCTCTTTCCCCTTCCGATGTCCGGCGACCCAAGGTCACTTAGGTGCGAACATCTGCGTGACCCACATTCTCTCCTAACGGTCACTTTTTGACTACTAGATAATGTTAGTTCAACGGGGGGGAGTATCATTCCCACCTCCTCGTCTCCGTGAGCCATCACGTGACAAAACAATTAGAGCTTCAAGTAACTATTCTAAATACGGAAGATTTACCGTGATACAATATCAAGTATTTCTATTCGGCCCATAGCGCTACTACTCAGAGTGGACCTGGGTGTAATGACAGAGAAAGGTACTCCACACTCCCCAAATCTCCATAATTGGAGTCTCACCATCAGACGCAGCGAAGGATCATTAAACAAAGAAACCGAATCGTAATTTCTAGTTTAATAAAACTCACTTAATGGATTAAGCAATAGTCATCCAAGACAGCCGTTTTTTGATAGGGGGCGTCTAATCCCTCTGCAGGGAATATAGTCAGTGTATTCGAAGCCTCGCACACTGGACGTATTTCTAAAGTACAGGAAAAGCACGTACCCTATTTCCCACAGTATTGTCTATTGAACATTATTTCTTATTTGGGGTAGCTACTGTGGCGTAGTAATTGGTTTTGTTTGATTTGGTTTTCTGACATATCAACCATTGTAGGTTATTTAATGGCAAATCCTGTTTATACGTATATATTAAATATATGATTATTAACACATTTTGTAGATATACACAGTTAAATGATCAAGCAGTTCTATTTCTTAAAATTCAATCTAGCACAAGTCAAAGTTAAATGGTTCCAAATATTGTTATGCATCACTAACAATTCAATTTAAAATCAGTCATTTGTTTACACATAGTTGAGTGATCAAACAGTTCTATTCCTAACAACTTAGTTTAGTATAAGTCATTTGTTTGCATACAGTTTAAATGTCAAACAGTTCGATTTGACCCACAGATAAAACCCTATCAGGTGCTACCATTCCGGGCCAGAGTGGACCAGGGAGAAATGGTAATTAAGAGGTACCTTGCATTCCCCAAAGCTCTAACATTTCTGGAGCCTCATCATCAGATTGTTTAGTGTCAGGACACTTGCTGGGAGGGGGGTGTTTTACTCTTCAGCAGAAATACAGTCGGTATATTCTACAGTCCCAGCCGACTGGACTAGTGGCCTTGTGACTAATGTGCTGAACTGCAATGTCATTGTAAGCGTGTTCGAACTCCAGTTGGGGTGTTATATTTACTTTTGGACTAATACTCTCAGGAAAGCTATGAACCCCCTTAAATCTCAGCTAGAGGTTAAGTAGTACTATTACACTTCTACAAGGATGTCTTTGGTATTAATAACTAACGAAGGTTGATATGCCATTAAACAAAGAACACAAACCGTAATTTCTGTTTTAATAAAAGGCACTCAGATAATGAATTTGGCGAGAAAAAAAAATTCAATTGAGTCATATAAGCTCAACTATCTCCAATCCAGACATTTCGTATTTCTGATTGACACGCAGCTCAGTTCGAACCTCGAGTGAAATAACATTCTTTGCGTAGTGGTCGGAATGGTGGGACGTTTACAATTCGAACTCTCGCAAAGTACAGTTTCATTTGTCAATCGTTTAGCCTGATATTTCAAAAAAGTGTTATGATTCTTATGAGCCAATGAAACGGATGTTTCGCTTGCCGGTAAGCCGTGGAAGTGCCAGTGGTGTAATAGTTATCGTCGTTGGAAATGGACACGGTGACACGAGTTCAAATCCTGGACGTGACTGATTGCACTATAAGCTTTGGGAAAGGTATGAAACCAATTATTCTCCCTCCAGCTATGGGTAAATAGTAGCGCAGACTTGGCGAGGCAACTAGCTTAGGAGAAAGAAAACTCTGAATTCAAACCTGTTGGCGGAGGGGTTGGTAAATATGGATAAGCCGTGGTAATCTTCTCTGGTGACAAATGTTCTGAACAGGATAAGTCGAACCCTTCTTCGGAAGAACAACAATGCTAGTGATTAAACATAACAGTTTAATATCTGTATATAAAGTGAAATACATTCAACTATTGTATGGCATCTACTGTTATGCAAAACAGAATACAGCATCAGGATTGGCTATATGAGTATCGGTCTTAAGTTAACTTTAGCAACTTAGTGAAATGTTGGAGTCATTCACTGATGAATGCATAGGTATGTGAGTTAGTGTTTCTCTCGGCTGACTGCTATAATTACGTGAGTGCTTTGCTTCTTACACTTACAGAATTTTAAACCCTTACGTGAAATAAAGAGAGACGTATATTTTTGTAAAGAAAAGTGTTATGCCTGATCATTATAGTCTCATCCATTCTTTCATCATGTTATACAGCATTAACATCATCTCTGGTTTATTAGAGTTCTGGGTATGACTTTGGGGAACTAAACAGAGTGGTCGCCTTTTTGGGGGAGTAATGGGCGGAGTTTCTGACAATCACATGATGGTTGGTCATGTGACGTTTGGAGAAGCAAGTGTTTTTACCTTTTTTTCTGGTTGCAGACACCAGCCGGAAAGGACCCCTGTCTTTCGTCTCAGCTTTTCATGTAGCAATTTGTGAGCAAATTATCCTGTATTAACTTTTTCCCTACAGCAGAGGAAATGTAAGTTTTTAACCGCTGCTATCTGCACTACTTATTCTGTGGAACAGCTTTTGTACCTTTTTATAGTTTGGGACACTTTGTCATTGTTTTCTAATTATTTGTAAAATATATGTGTATAAAATATACGTCCCTTTTGTCTCAATGGACTTTGTTTTTCCTTACCGAAATATTCTGTGTTAGGTTATCGTTTTAGAAAGCCTAATACATTATAGGAAAAAGCTGGCGGTAGTCCCAAGGAATACCACACATCCATGAATTCTTATAATGGTTACCGTACTAAGGTTCCATTTATGGGTCAAATAGATCTTTTTGAAAATTAATCAATATTGGATTAGAATACTTGAAACCCTATAATTGTACAAATTATTTGGATTAGATTGAAATACTTGAAACTATATAACTGTGTATATATAAGGGTAAGCCTATTTCTAACGTTTCCAATGATTGGAGCTTAGAACATTTCGAGTGCTCTCTCTGCACATAGGTAAGTTACTCCACCTGTTAAAGGGTCTGATCAATGAACAAAATATAGATGTTTGAGAATTATTGACATTAGATAGAAATACTTGATACTTTATAATTATGAGTGAATTATTTGCATTAGATAAGAATACTTGATAATATATAACTGTGTGCAAATTATTTGTATTAGATAGGAATACTTAGTGCCATATAGCAGAGAACGAACGATGTAAAAGTCGAGCATAAACTATAAATGATGCATAAACTGGTAAAAACAATTAAAAACTAAAAGAAACCTAACATTAAAGGGAGACAACAAATGAATTTAAAAACTTAAGTTACTTCCCTTGAAAAATTAATTCTTGACACAAGAACATTATTAATCAAACGCAAATATCCTGCCATGGGGATTCGATTCTTATTTTCAAGCATGGTGAGAATTTCCACATAATAATGATGATTTGATTTGGTAGGATGGTTTTACGGCGTGTCAAACCTTATAAGGTTAAAGTCAGTTTTTTTATATGGTTTCAAGTAATACAAGTTTCACATTAATACTTTTTATAAACAATTATAGCTTCAAGTAATCATTACTAATACAAATAATTTTCAGTCAGATTTTAAGGTTTCAAATATTCCTATCTTATACTAATAATATACTAGCAATTATATGGTTTACATAAACTATTCCTATTTGATAATAATCATTTATTTCCATACGGTTATATAGTTTCAAGTAGTTAATTACTAAGCTTTGTTTCCGATGTATTGAGCACCCAGTGAGACTCGGACTCACCTTAATCTACCAGTCTAGATTACGAATTATTATGCCACGTGAGTCAAGTTTGTGTTTCAAGTATTCTTATCAAATATTATTAATTTTCAAACAGATCTATTTGACCCATGGGACCCTAACAGATAATACCACCTCAGGTCAGAGTGAAGCTGAGAGTAATGGCAATGAGGAAGTACTCCACATTCCTTACATATCTTGAGCAAGAGCCTCAACATCAGATGCAGTTTAGTGCCATACAGGGTGTTCGCCGATAGTCCGGGAGACTGGGGTTCAATCCCAGGTCGAGTCAAACCAAAGACTCAAAAAATGGTACTTGATGCCGCCTTGTTTAGCACTCAGCATTATAAGGAAGTACGGTCGCCAACTTTACTTTATTTATTATCCTTCTGTAGGGGTTACATTCAGCATATTCTAAACCTTGTCGACAGAAAAAGTCCGGGGATCCTATGTGTCAATCAGTCACGTAGAGCTCCCAACAGCCTTGTCAGAAATGTATCAAAACTTTCTCAGCATTGTAATTGAATGTTTCCTTTTTCAAAAAACAAGTGGGAAGTTATCCAAACACAATAAAAACGCGGCGTTGTGATGGCTCTGGATTCCTTGCAACAGATATAAAGTATAATCTTTCTGTTAAGCAAATGTCATTAGCAACTCATCTCAATACAAATATTGCCCAATCGGCTGGGGCTGTAGAACACACCCGACTGCACCTCTGCAGCGGGGTAAGACTCTCCCCTAACAAGTGTCCTAGATATGACATTAAACAATCTGATGGTGAGGCTCCAGTAATGCTGGAGCTTTGGGAAATGTGGAGTACCCCTTCATTGCCATTACTCCCACGTCCAATTAAACTGTTTACTCATGCTCAACTGAATTGTTTGAAATAGAACTGATTATTTGTATAAACATGGATTTGGCGTTAAATAACTTACAAAGGTTGATATGCCATAAAACCCGATCAACCAACCAACTAACCAATACAAATAAGAATCGGTTTCCTTCGTTTCCTAAACAGCAAATTTTCTTCTTATTCATTTCTTCAGTCTTGGCCGGCAATGTCATTTTATTACATTCTATATATATATATATATATATATATATATTCAATATCTCCACTATGAACAGGGGTTGTTTGCTTGTGTAAGGTGTGTTTGTATTAAAAAAAAGAGTTTGGAAAGTTTTTGAAAGTATATACCATAAATATGGGAAAAATATGGGAACGCAGAGTTGGGTGTATTTAAAAAGGGAACGCTATCAACGGAAATAGAATACTATAGGAATACGGGAAAAAAGTATTTCAAAACATAGTTGCTGTTTTCAAAATTAATCCTTTTAATTTAATTTTATTTTTGTTTTCATATGTAGGGCTTCTAGGATTTGTAATCGTAGCTTATTAATTACGAGTACACAAGTAAGCACTCCTGATGATGGCCTATGAAGAGTCCGAAAGCGCTCGGTACAATTTTGGGAGATTCGTCTAACAATTCCAACCTGAAACTAAGACACTTATCAGAAAACTTGAAAGGATCTTAAATAAATTATATCGACAAAATTTGTCTTTATCATTTAATGAAACACACACACACACACACACACACACACACACACACACACACACACACACACACACACACACACATATATATATATATATATATATATATATATATATTCCACAGAGCATTGTCAACAGAAAGTAATTTTTTGGTTAAATGATAAATTCTATTTATGACGCTCTCCTTTCTTTAAACAATTATTTTCAACTGTCTATCAAGGATAGAGCATATGTTTGATATATCTTTTTCATCGAACGTTCTCGAGTATATCTGCTGATGTCAATTGGCTCAGCTATTTTAACGATTATTGACCATGAACACACGAGTAGAATTGTCATTTATTAACACCCCCATATATATATATATATATATATATATATATATATATATATATATATATACGAGTCACATCTGTTTTGCTATGTAAGTGTCGACTTATAATTTAGAAAAAAGATGCTATGCATACACATTAATATGTCTATAACAACGAAAAGTACATAATTTAGTTTTTGATTTTCATTGATTCAAGTATATAATTCAACTCTTCACAGTTCTTTTTAAATACAAAAATGTTTAAATATCATACGGATACCATTGACGAAATTTGAATTTAATGCTTTTCGAAAATTATATTGTAATTTAGTAATTATGCCCCCCCCAAAAAAAAAGACAACTCCCTCAAAACAATCAATCAAACAAACAAAAAACAAAACAAAATTGAAAAAAAAAAAAAACAACATAACAAATTCTTAGTTTTTTTGAGAACTAAAAAACAAACAAACAAACAATGAAAATATTTCAAATTAAAAAGTCCCTTTTTTAGAATATCATTTGAAATATAAGCAAAAAAAAAACCCAAACAAAAGTAATTGTAATAGGAAAAATTTTATATTTGTAATTCTTAGTTTCTTTTTATTTTATTAGGTTACAAATATAGAAATAAAAAAAGTAAAAAATTAAACATTGTTTATCGAAGACTTGAAAACTGATTTTGTGAACAGGTAGTTTTCATATTTCTTAGAAGAAAAAGAATTAACTTTTTCAACTGTGTAACCCAAAAACATTCTTTTAAAGAAAAGAAGTCATTACTTTTCATTTGAATTAATACACGTAAATTTCCACCGTAAAATAAAGACACATTTTTAATTTTTAGCTTCTTTTTATTGTTACAATTTTATGGGGTAAAAAGAAAAAATAATCGAATACATTTGTTATCAATGTAAGTATAAAGACAATTTAGAACTGAATTAAAATTTTTGTTATATTTAAAAAAGGTCTTTAGAAAAGTTAAATGATAATAATGTTTCAAACCACTGTAAAGTTTAGGGTTGATTTTTTAAATTAATATTTTAAATGTAAAGAAAAAAATTCCTACAAAAAAAAAAAAAAAAAAATAAAATAAAAAATAAAAAGAATGTTGTAATACATGAATTTCTAGATTCTTTTATTATTAAATTTTTAGAGAGTACATAAAAATTGGAATTAAAACTCAGTTGTTTTTCCGAAAATCATTAACTATAACATTGTTCTGTAACTTGTCACTTTCATTGTAAAAATATAAAAATTGATTGTAGACACTCTCCGACCCCCCCAAAAAGAAACAACAACAAAAAGGTAAAAACAAAAACAAAAGACAAACCAAAATAACTTTTTAAAAAATAAGAAAATGATTTAAACCTTTCACCAGTTTAGGGTTGCATATGTCTATATACTATTTTAAATGTGAACTAAAAAAGATTAAAAAAACAATCCCCTACGAAAAGGACCCCCCCCCCAAAAAAAAAACAAACAAAACAAAACAAAAAAAGACAAAACATAAACAAAACAATTTATATAAAAAAGAATGCTTCTGGTTTGAATAGGCGAAATCTTTCAATTACAAGTAAGGACACATTTTTTATTCTAAGTTTACTCCTTTCTTTTTCCTTTCTATCTCACTGGTGCTCGTAAAATTCTTTCAGTCCGGTCATGGACCGGGTACTTTTGAATATATATATTGAAGTGTGACTTCCACATATACTTCATACATAAATCTATCAAAAATGACATGGCCTATATAAGGAAATACGCAAATAACTAAAAGAAAACGTCATAGAAAACATAATGTACTAATATTAAAGGCGGTTGGAATTGAAGCATTTTAAAATGAACGATATTTTTTGCACGTTCTCTTTTTTTATTGATTATTATAAGGTTTGGTCTTCTGGCCGAGAATAGGTGATCCGGTTTGTGTGTCAAAGTCGTTTACAGCGTCCATAATGTTTTTTTTTCTCATTTTTGTTTTCTAGTTATTGTAGTTCCGTTGGTCTTCGTGTTGTCAGTATTATTTCTGGAGGCTTTAATCAGTCTTTCTCCACGATTTTCTATATAGTCTTCGAATCGTTGTATCGATGCGTCAACGCTGTCTTCAGTGCTGGCAAGTCCTCTTCCTCCTTCTTTTCTTGATACATATAGTCTGTCAACGTCATCTCTGGGGTGTAATAACTTATGCATGGTCATTAGTTTTCTTGTTCTTTGGTCCATTTGCTTAAGTTTATCTCTGGTCCATTTCAAGAATGATCCCAAATATCTAACGAGGAGTACAGCCCAGGTATTTATTCCTTTGATAAGGTTTCTACTACATAGTTTTGTCTCGAGTAGCTTTCTGGTTCTCCTGAGATACCCCCTAATTTTTTTTCTTTCACCTCCTCTTATTTGATGGCATCAGCTTCCAAGATGCCCAAGTATTTGTACATTTCCTTTTCTCCGAACGTTCTAATCTTGTCTTGATCTGGTAGTTCCATTCCGTCCGTCAGGTGTCGTTTGCCGCTTTTCATTACTAGCATGGCGCATTTTTCTATACCAAATTCCATCCCTATATCCTGGCTGTATATTCTAATTGCGTGTATTAGAGTTTCTAGTTCTTTTTAATTTTTTGCAAATAGTTTGATGTCGTCCATGTACATTAGGTGATTGATCTTTTCTTGCGATGTACGAAGTTTGTATTCGGTTGTGCATTTTCTGAGCATACAGTTAAGTGGCATCATCGCAATTATGAATAGTAACGGTGATAGTGCATCTCTTTGAAATATACCTCTTTGGACCTCTGTTCCTGCTGTCAATTCCACTTTCCAGGTTTTCATGGTTTTCTCGATAAAGTTTATGACTTCATCTGATATTTTGTACTTTGTGGGACATATCATATGCCTTTTTCTAGTCAATCCAGGGCATAGATAGATTTTTTCGTCTGGTCTTGCTCTCGTTTAGGATGTGTTGATCTATGTAAAGTAACTCTCCAGTGTCTCTGGATCCTTTGCGGCATCTTTTCTGTTCCTCAGGGAACAACCCGCGGCTCGTTAGTGAATAATAAATCTCTTCCCTCATTTGTGCTGTTAATATTTTCCACATCATAGGTAGGCAGATTATGGGTTTAGTTGTTAGGTGCGGTTCCTTTGAGTGGGGCCTTCTGGATCATTGTGGTTTTTCCTTTGGTCATCTATTCGGGTACGTGTGCTCCTTGTCGGCATGTGTTCATTTCTAGTGCTAGTCTGTCGTGAATGGAGGTGAATTTCTTCAATCAGAATCTATGTATTCCATCATGGCCTGGCGTTTTCCAGTTTGATATTTTTTTAGTGTCGTTTTGAGTAAATCGATGTGTATCTCCGCTTTCGGGCCTTCTAAGAGACCTAATTCTTTTGTCATATTGTTTATCTATTCGGCTTTTTCGTTATGTTCTCTTGGTTGCCATATCTTAGTCCAAAATCGTTCGGTTTCTCTCACATCCGGTTGTTGGTATGTTTTCATGTTATCGCTCATTTGTTAGTTGAAGTTTTTTGGTTATCTTGGAATGTCTTGTTTTATCTGTATTGTCGATATCTCTTTAATCTTTCTTCTTTTGCCTGTACTTTCTGGTTTATTTCCTCAAGTTGTATCGTTATTTTTTCTTGTGTTGCCTTTTCATCTTTATCTCTACATGTTCCAGCATCTTTCCTTTGTTTAATCATTTTGGCCTGTTTTCGTAGATTTTTTTGTCTACCTTTCCAATCGAATTTTCCATCCTAGTTTTGATTTTTTCTTCGTGCTTTTTGAGGGGATCCCAATTTTTTCACAAACTAATTTTGCCCCTGCATAGATTAGTTCATTTAATTCGGTTATATTATTCGTTGATATATAAGTTGGTATTTGATTTCTTTTTTTTTCGTTTCCGTCTTAACTGTTCTCCATTCTATGTTTCTTAGTGACGTTGAAGTAGTTTTTCCCCGTTCATAATTCTCCTTAAATTTTCGATATTTACTCTTTGTTCTCGTTAGCGTGTGCTCTGTGTTGTTTGGTTGTGTGGTGTTTCTATTTTCTGAAGTTGGCAGTTCATTTTGATTAGACTGTTTTTGTTTGTTAATACTTGGTGTGTCTGATATTGTATAACTATTTTGTTCATTATTTATTTTCTGGTGTATTTCTTGTATTTAAAGGTTAGAAAACCTGTCTTTCTTTATTATTGTCCTGACTTGGTCGGCAAATCTTTGGCTAGTTGTCTGAAAAATAGTGCATTCTTGCCAGATCTATATCATTCTTTTCCGCTACCCTCTTTGTGTTGGGTTGCTCTTAAAATAGCAGCGTAGTGCAAGTTAGTTGTCTTCCCTAGACCATGTGTTGTCTTTGCGTCTCTGGTTTGTGTAGTTCCTTAAATCGTTATTCATGTACCTGAAAAAAGAACAGCCAACATTTGCAGGATGACGATCGTATCTCCCATGTTGGCTATCTGGAGAGCACCGACCGATCATGATATCCAAACCTGTTGCCTGGGTCCCACGTTGTGTCATATTTTGATTTAACATTTTTATCATGGGTGGTATATTGTGGGTATACCAGACCAAGGGGTTGTTTTTATCTGCGCGCCTGACACAGCTGTGACCGAGAACAGTCACGGTTACTGTTCATGAATAGCGGGTCAAAAAAAAAAAAAAAAAAAAAAAAGAAAAAATGGATAAAATCTTAAGTTTTTAACTTAGTTAAAGCTCGTTATATTGCTATTTTTATATCTTATTTTTCGGACTAAATACCTGAAGTAGCTTCAGGTGTTCCTGTATCACTTTTATGGTTTTATATTTACTGCCCTATTTTGAGATTTTATTTCCTCTAAGGCTGGTCATTTTTTAATAAAGATTAGGTTCCTGATATCTTTCCAGTTGTATTGAGGACGGTAATTGTTCTTACTTAACGCTTTCAGACTGTATCTAGTATGTATATTTTTATCGACCGAGAAAAGTCACACTTGAATCATATTGAATTTAGAGCGATAAATTTAAACAAATCTATTTCGTGATTTCAAAATAGTTTAGCTGAAAATTAAAATGTCTTCATTTAAAGTACAAGTATTCACTAAAAGATTTCACCATAACGAAAAACCAATGTTTTTTAAATTAAGGTCAAATTTTACTGACCCGACTTTCTTCGAAAAACGCACAATAAAGATTCGTTTATCTTCCCTGAAGCTACTTCATTATTATTATTATTATTATTATTATTTACTCCTTTAGAGTTTTTCACATCAGTGTTAGCTGATGGTTTTTCACTGAAGTTTGAGTGACAGTAAGTCTCCTCAAGTCTCCAGGACTCGTCTCAGGACTCAGGCCTTTTAATAATCTTTTAGTTATTGTGCCTAACGCACCAATCACAATTAGCACAATTGTTACTTCCATGTTCCACAGCTTTTTCAATTCTCTACCAAGGTCGAGGTACTTATCCTTCTTTTCACTTTCCTTGAGATTTATTCTGTGGTCCGCCGGGACAGCAAAGTCAACAATTTTGCAAATTCTCTTTTTTTTGTTGATTATTATAAGGTCTGGTCTTCTGGCCAGGATTAGTTGATCCGTTTGTATGTTAAAGTCCCATAGGAGTTTATGCGAGTCATTTTCTAGGACAGGCACTGGGTTGTGCATATACCATTTGTTTGTATGGTCGAATTGAAATTTCCTGCACATTTCCCAGTGGATTACCTTGCCGACCCAGTCGTGTCTCGCCTTGTACTCCTTCTGTGCTAATTTGCAGCATTCGCTTATTATGTGATTGATCGTTTCGTCTCTGTCACCGCATAGCCTACATTTACTATTTTGTTGCGTCTTATCTATTCTCGCTTTGATATGATTGGTTCTTATGGCGTTGTCCTGTGCTGTTATTAGGAGGGATTCCGTTTCTCTCTTAAGGTTACTTTTTCTTAGCCATGTCCAGGTATTATAATAAGCGAATTCGCTGCGCGTAGCGTGACTTTGGACGCGGCCTTGCCGGTTGCTTGGACACTTCATGATTTGCTCGCTAAGTACACAGCCTTGCTCGAAGGGCTCACTGCGCCCGGAACCTCACAATACAGTATTTGAAATATCGTCATATAATCTCAAAGACATTGTCTCCTCACAAAAAAAGCCTATTTTGATATTTTCGAAAATCAATCCATATGAAACAATGATTTAGCAAAGCACAGCTATAGAGCTGACATTTCTTATAGCTTTAAATGTTTCTCCAATCTTAATTCTTTTAAGAACTTAGGTTTTAATCGAAAGTTCTGGAAAAGAAGTCAATAAAGATATTAAATCTGTCAATGTTTGAATTTGATTATCTAGTTTATATGTTGTTATTCTAATTTATACTTTTCCGCTTTGATTCTGATTGGTCGACAGTTATCCATTCATTGTAAATGACTACGCCATTAAGAGAAAAGAATTACAACATTTTGCCGTACGAAATAAGCCGCTTTATATATATATATATATATATATATATATATATATATATATATATGGAAGTAAATAATGGAAAGGAATCCGACAGTATAGGGAAAAATTGAAAAACAAAGTAATCCAGAAGTAGTGGATTTATTACGAAAGTCTTTTTTGACTTCCCTTGGTAATAAATTCATCACTAGATTACTTTGTTTTTCAATTTTTCTTCATATATATATTAAAAAAATTTCTTTATATATATATATATAAAGAATTTGAAAAAAAAATGTGTGTGTGTGTGTGTGTGTGTGTGTGTGTGATGATTTTCATTTTATTCCATGTGAGCTTTTCACATCAGCGTTAGCTGATCGACTTTCGTTGGAGTCTGAGTGAGAGCAAGTATCTTCAGGTCTCCCGAACTCTTCTCAGTATTATGGCCAATCTTAATAATACTGTAGTCTGGATGGGTTCGAATCTTCCTCCGATTTCCAACTGTTCCAATTCCTTTCCCTATCCTTTGGGGACCGTTCCAAGCGCAACAACTGCAATTGTTTTTCAGTTTTTTTTTAGTTCTATGCCAAGGTCTTAGAATTTGTTGATCTTTTAACTTTTATTTTGTCTCCGTGGCGCGCTTGAACGGTATAAGTCCACTAAACCACAAATTCTCTCTTGTCTTTTTTTTTTTTCAATCCGCTGTAGTTGTGGTCTACTGGCCAGACTTAAGTGATCCGTTTGTATCTCAAAATCCCAGAGAATTTTTTGAGTCTCATTTTCTTGGACGGATTTTAGTTTGTACGTATATCATTTGGTAGTATGGTCAAAATTCAATCCTTCGCATAATTCACAGTGTCTGACCTTTCCTTCCAGGTCGTGACTAGTCTTGTACTCGGTGCGGAAGGTGTCCCCGTGGTGTAATGGTTTAAGCACTGGACAGCAGAATCGTAGTACGCGAATTCGAATTCCAGTCGCACTATTACGTTCACATTTCAACAAATCATATCATATTTACCCAACCCCTCCGCTCGGGCAGGATATGACTCAAGGTAAATTTTTTAAGCGGAGTTTAACAGGTTTGAATTCAGAGTTTTCCTTCTCCTAGACTAGTTGCCTTACCAAGGCGGAAGAACCTAGTCTGCCCTACTATTTACCCATAGCTGGAGGAAGAATAATTGGATTCATACCTTTCCCAAGGGTATTAGTGCTATGTGAAATGCAATCAGTCAGGTCCAGGATTTGAACTCGTGTCGCCGTATCCATATCCTGCGACGATAACTATTACACCACGGGCACATCCAACATTTCAACAAATACCCTTGGGAAAGGTACTATTTACCAACCCCTCCGCTCGGGCAGGATATGACACAAGGTCAATTTTTAAGCGGAGTATAACAGGTTTGAATTCAGAGTTTTCCTTCTCCTAGACTAGTTGCCTCACCAAGGCTGAAGAACCTAGTCCGTCCTTGGGAAAGGTATAAGTCCCCTTATCCCCCTCTCTATGGGTTAAATAATACCAGTACTGTCCTTTTAGAAGAATGGATTTGGCATTTATGGCATATACACCGAGAAGGTCTATATGACATTAAATAACAAATAGTCTTGTACTCCTTCTGTGCTAGTTTACTGTATTCACTTATAATGAGATTAATCGATTCATATCTGTCTTCATACACCTGCTATTCCGTTGTGTATTATAAATTTTCACTTAAATATAAAAGTCCTTATGGCGTTGGTTTGTGCTGTAATTAGAAGAGATTCAATTGTTTATTATCATGATTATTTTATTCTTTGTAATTTTTTACAGCAATTTTGTGGATTTCACAGGTTTTTGATTGACAGCAAGTCTCCTCAAGTCTCTTCAAGGACTCTTCCCTGTACTTTTGCCGATCTTAATAATACTGTAGTCTGGATGGTTTCCACTTGTCCTCTGATTTCTAAGTCTTCCAGTCCTTTTACCAAGCCTTTAGGGATTGTTTAGAACACCAATTACAATTGGCATCACCATCATTTCCATTTTCCATAGTTTTTAGTTCTCTGGCAAGGTTTAGGTACTTATCTCTCTTTCCGCTTTTTAAAAAACTTTTACTCTGTGATGTGCCGAAACGACAAAATCCACTATTTAGCAGGTTTTCTTTTGTCGGTTGTCTGGCCGAGATTCGGTGAGCTGTTTGTATGTCAAAATCCCAGGGATGTTTATGCGTTTCATTCTCTAAATTCGATTCTAGTTTGTGCATATACAATTCCGCAGTACGATCAAACTTAAGTCTTTTGCACAATTCCCAGTGGACCACCTTTCCTACCCAATCGTACCTTATCTTGTAGTCAATTTGTGCTGGTTTGCTGCATTCGCTTATTATTTGATTAATCGTTTAATTTTTGTCTCTACATAATCTCCACATTTTTTGTTGTGTATTATCAATTTTCACTTATCAATAATCTCATCTATTATATGGGAATGTTAGCCTTGTCCATGCCGTCTTGTGTGCAATCTTGTCAGTTCGTCGCTTGAAATATTCATGCCGTTGTTTTTCTTCCCATTTCTATTTTCTTGTTTTTCTGTTGGCCTTTATGTTGCCATTACTATTACTCAACGCTGGCGAGTCATCTTCTTTCTTCTTTTCTTGATACATCCAATCTGTACATGCCTTCTTTCTGATGTGAGACCTCGT
This sequence comes from Sepioteuthis lessoniana, assembly GCA_963585895.1. Classification (NCBI taxonomy): domain Eukaryota; kingdom Metazoa; phylum Mollusca; class Cephalopoda; order Myopsida; family Loliginidae; genus Sepioteuthis; species Sepioteuthis lessoniana. Next base: position 72,286,569 of record OY757918.1, on the reverse strand, counting down.
ATTATTATTATTATTATTATTATTATTATTATTATTATTATTCATTTTTGAATGTTTTTTACACCAGCGTTAACTGATGGCTTCTCACTGGAGTTTGAGTGACAAGCAATTCTCCTCAAGTCTCCAGGTCTCTTCTCAGTATTCTGACCGATTTTAATAATGCTGTAGTCTGGATGGTCTCTACTCGTCTTCTTATTTCCAAGTCCTCTGGTCCTTGTATATTATTATTATTATTATTATTATTATTATTATTATTATTATTATTATTATTATTATTATTTACTCTTAGAGTCTTTCACGTCAGCGTTTGCCGATGGTCTTTTACTGGAGTTTGAGTGACAAAAAGTCTCCTCAAGTGTCCAGGACTCTTCTCAGTGTTTTGGCCGTTCTCATAATGTAGTAGTTTGGATGGTCTCCACTCGTCCTCCAAATTCCAAGTCCTCCAGTCCTTTTTATAATCCTTTAGTTACTGTACCGAATGCACAAACCACGATTGGTATAATCGTCACCAGCATGTTCCATAGTTTTTTTCAATTTCCTAGCAAGGTCGAGGTACTTATCCTTCTTTTTACATTCTTTCATTTTTATTCTGTGATCAGCCGGTACAGCAAAGTCAACAATTTTGCAAATTCTCTTTTTTTGTTGTTGATTATTATTATTATTATTATTATTATTATTATTTACTTCTTGAAAGTTTCTCACAGCAACGTCATCTGGTGGCCTTTCTCTGGAGTTTGAGTGACAGCAAGTCTTCTCCGGTCTCAAGGACTCTTTTGAGTATTCTAGCTGATCTCAGCAATGCAGCGATCTGTATGGTGTCGATTTTTCCTCCGATTTCTAAATTCACCCGTCTTTTTTCCCTGCCCTTGGGGACTGTTCCCAGTGCGCTAACTATTAGTGGTAACACCGTCACTTTCATGTTTCACAGCTTTTTGACAAAATCTAAAATATTTATTTCATCTTTGCTTGTTTGATGTCTGCTTCCAATTTTCTCAAGTACTTATTATTACTCCTTGAGAGGTTTTCACATCAGCGTTAGTTGATGGGTTTCACTGAAGTTTGAGTGACAGCAAATCTCTTCAAGTCTCCCAGACTCATCTCAATAATCTGGCCGATTTCAATATGGTAGTAGTTTGGATGGTCTTCATTCTTCCTCTCATTTGTAAATCTTCCAGTTCCATTATTAATCCTTTGGTGACTGTACCAAGAGCATCAATTACAATTGGTATAAACGTCACTTCCTTGTTCCACAGTTTTTTCAATTCCCTCCCAAAATCAAGGTATTTATTTTTCTTTTCACTTCCTTTATATTTCACTCTTAAGTCAACCAGGACTGGAAAGACCACAATTTTGCAAGTTCTCGTTTTTTTTGTTGATTATAATAAGGTCTGATCGTCTGGTCGAGATTTGGTGATCCGTTTCGATCTCAAAATCCTAGAGAAGTTTGTGCATCTCATTCTCCAGGAAATGTTCTTTTTTGTGCATATACCATTTATTCTTATGGTCAAATTTAAATTTCTTGCAAAATTCCCAGTGGATCACCTTGCCCACTCAGTCATGTTTATTATTATTATTATTATTATAAATATATATATATTTTCTGTTTTACTTTCGTTTTCTTATGATTCGTCATCGGGAACTAAAGTTAGGGAAGGTAGTGATTATATATATTCTATGTATTTTTTGGTCCCTCTTTTGGGGGTTATTTTTCAATCACATCGATTGTGCTCCCCTGAAGACCTAAGGTGTTCCGCAAAACGCAATTTCTAATATTTCATATTGATTGGTATCTTGTTATTGTGTTTATTTGTCATTCCTGGAGGATGTCTGATGCTCCCTCTATTACTGGCACCGTGGTAGTTTTAAGGAGCCACTGAGGTATATGAACTGGTCTTCTAGCAATCCTGCATTGCTTATGCGTAAGTTGACATTGCTTTCAGTAGATGAGATATTGCTACTGAGGTATATGAACTGGTGTACTAGCAGTCCTGCATTGCTTATGCGTATGTTGACATTGCTTTCAGTAGATGAGATATTGCTACTGATGCATATGAAGTGGTCTACTAGCAATTCTGCATTACTTTTGCTTATGTTGATATTGCTTTCAGTAGATGAGATATTGCTACTGAGGTATATGAACTGGTGTACTAGCAATCCTGCATTGCTTATGCGTATGTTGACATTGCTTTCAGTAGATGAGATATTCGGTAGCAATATCTCTTCAACTTAGTGCAATAGTATTGATCTAAGAATGGTAAGCAAAAGAGGACTGCGTTCGATTTTGTCCATCGGGTAGATTTGAGAAAAATGATACCTAGACACCGGGATAGTTTAAAAAGAAGGCCTGTTAAAATGCAGATGAAGCCTCCTGTATAGTGAACCGCCATCTGATACTCTTGCTGGGACCAGAAAGAAGGGCATGCTTTATATCAGAACTTGGTTGGCAACTGATCCTCCATTTTCTATTTCAATTTGGTCACGAGATCTAGAAGAGGATGTCGGGTCTATCACCTGTCCTTACTCTCTTAAATTCACTCACACACACACACACACGATCTCTTCATAAGAACCATCATCAACATCATCACTTGATATGGTTAGCGAATATATATATATATATATATATATATTGTCTATAGTCATCCACAGACAGATCTGTTTCGTTCTATCAGAACTCATCAGTGTGGCTAGACAGTATCTCCCCGTAGCTGGATCGAAACCCGGTAGACTGAAACACCAAGCCAAGCTTCTAACCATTTAGCTACGAGGAGATATTAGCTACGAAGTACATTTTAAACGGTTATGAATCACAATTACTATTGTTTACATACATCCGTTCAAACGGCCGCCGAGATCTCAATATATATATATATATATATATATATATATATATATATATATATATATATATATATATATATATATATATATATATATATATATATATATATATATTCAATCCAGTAAATGAAATATTATTCAATCCAGTAAATCCGGAGTAGGGAATAATTCCAATCAGGGCCAATAAAATATTCAAAAATAGAATATTAAATTAAATAATCCAGGTAAAGTGCTCAATGTAAATAAAATCCACAAAGCAAAGAATTCCTTTTTATTATCCTAATGTGACCGATTTATATATATATATATATATATATTAGAAAATCCGAAAATAGAATCGTTCCCACCATCGGCTGACTTGGCGTTGGATATATATATATATATATATTTGTCTAAATTTCTGAGACGAAGCTTGATAATTTCTTTTACTTAGAATATGTGGACTATTGTTTTCATTAATATATATATATATATATATATACATTAGAAAATCTCTCTCTCTCTCTCTATATATATATATATATATATAGTGAGATTTTAATTTATTTTTAGTTCATGGACCAGCCATTGGCCTGGTGAGTAGAGCGTTCGCCAATGACCCGGGAAACCGGGTTCAATCCCCGGTCAAGTCATCCCAAAGACCAAAAAATGGTACTTGCTGCCTCATTGTTTCACACCTATCATTATAAGGTTCGTATCAAGGGTAAAATGGAGTAGCTATTGAAAAGGGAGCCTTCGGGTTTATATGATACGATAGAAAATGTAATCACCTTCATTTTCAACGGCAGCGCCTCAACAAATCCAAGAAAAAAATAAGATCGTTAGAATCAGGGATTCTTCCACATCGTCATCAGAGATTCTTCCACATACTCTCCAGATTTAACACGGATAGATTTTCATTCGTTTTGCTCACAAGAAAATTTCATGAATGGCAGAGCATTTAGAAACAAAGAAATTGAAAACGGTCTTTCAGAGTTTTTCGGAGAAAACACCAGATTTATTTCAACAAGGAATTGAAAATTTGTCTTCATGCTGGAAAAAATAAACCATCTTATGTCCATGGATGATGTTAAGATTTTTTACCAAGAATGAAAAAGAATTAGAATCCATAATACGAAGGAATGCAATTTGGGATTGAAAAATGCGCCAAACTGAAGATTAAAAAGGAGAAAAGGGAAACAAGTGAACTACTTATCCCGGAAAGTACCAGAACACTCAGTGGAAAAGGAAAACCACAAGTACTTTGGAATATTTGAAGTGGACACCATCAAATATACAATGATTAAATAACAAAGAAGAAGGAAGAGGAGGAAGAGGAGAATTATTACTATCATTATTATTATTATCGAAACTAAACGCCGCGGTAGAAATCTCACCATAAGAATAAATACCAGAGCAGTCTCCTTGAAAAATACTCTGTGTCCTTCTTAAAATGGATTGAATTTGGTTTGGTTTTATGGCATATCAACCACTGTAGGTTATCTAATGCCAAATTCATTTATACATATGAACAGTTCTATTTCAAATAATTCAGTTTAGCATAAGTACACAGTTTAAATGTTAAAACAGTTCTATTTGACCCATAGATAGGACCTTATCAGATGCTACCATTTCGGGCCAGAGTGGATCAGGGAGTGATGACAATGAAATGGTACTCTACATTCCCCCAAAGCTCCAGCATTACTGACGCCTCACCATCAGACTGTTTAGTGTCATGTGCGGGACACTCGTTGGAGGAGTCTTACCCCTCTGCAGAGATGCCGTCGGTGTATTCTGCAGCCCCAGCCGACTGGGCCATTCTTAAAATGGAGGAATATTTATCAAAAATTGAAATTGGAAACGATGCATAAAACCTTACACCCGGGAGATGACGTAAGAGACTTTATGTGTCAAGAAAAGAAGGAGTAAAATGACTCATTAGTATTGAGAATTGCATGGATGCAACGATTCAGAGACTCGGAGATTATACAAAGAAATGCAAAGAAAGACTGATTGCGGCAAAAATTGATAATACACGGGAGAATAGCAAGTATAGGTTATGAGATGACTGAGACGAAAGAGTTAATGATGTAATAAGCAAATATAACAAACTGGCACAAAAGGAATACAAGAGTATGGACGACAGGGTGGAAAGGCGGATCTGCTGGGAATTGTGCAAAGGGACTAACGTTTGGCAATGCTGACAAATAGTATAGAGTAGAAATCAGAATCTGTCTTCGAAAAAATGATGCATATATATATATATATATATATATAAAAATGCATACTTATATAAATGCATACATAATCATATATAAATATATATATAAGCATGTACTCACACACACACACACACACACATACATACACACATATATATATATATATATATATATATATATATAAACCATATTTGGCAATGCTGACCAATGGTATACGTAGAAATCAGAATCTTTCTTAGAAATAAATTATGCAATATATATATATATATATATATGAATGCACACATATATAAATGCATACATATTCATATATATATATATATATATATATATATATATCATTTTATACACACATACACACACGCACATACACACACACACACACGCGCGCGCACACACACACACACACACACATATATATATATATATATATATATATACCCTCTCCGGTGGCAAAAGCTGCTTGGTTGCGCCAGGAGTGTCAGTACCACCTTGAGCTATCGAAACTTTGTTACCACCCCTGGTTGGCGGCTATTGAGGACATGGTATCGCACGTGCTTTCACTTTTTGTACGATGAAAAATATATATTTATATATATATAAACCATGTTTGGCAATGCTGACAAATGGTATAAGGAGAAACCAGAACATGCCTTGGAAAATAAGATGCGTAAATTTTTGTGGACTTCGAGATACCAACTGGTCATTAAATCTCAACTTGTAGGTCAGGTTTCGTGTTAATTAACAAGAAGAAAAGAACTTGCCATCGAGTAGACTTTGCTATTCAAACGAACCAGAAAATAAAAGAAATGAAAAAATAAAGATAAATACCTGGATCTTGCCAGAGAACTGAAAAAGCTGTGGAACAGGAAGGTGACGGTTATAACAGTTGTCGTTAGTGCACTTAGAAAGGAGACTGGTGTAATTAGGGATCAGAGGAATAATCAAGACCATCCGGACTACATCACTGCAAAGATCAGTTCGAATACTTAGAGGAGTCCTTGAGATCTGGGTAAACTTGCTGTCATACAGATTTCAATGAAAAGCACCAGTGAAAAATTGGAAAGGAGTAAAATAATAATAATAATAATAATAATAATAATAATAATAATAATAATCAAGTCATCCGATCTGCAATTTTTACATATACGTTATGTAAATTTGTCCTGGGCATGTGATTTAAACTGTGCGTATAAAATAAGTGTGTATACAAGCTGTTAACTTGACTGCGTTTATAAATAGTCTGTATGTCTGTTCCGTTTGTCTTTTGGCAATGAATTTTACGATGGCCGTCTCATTACATTAGCGAATCTCCATTACAATGTGGAATTAAACGCAAAGTAGAAACTTTTTCCTCCAGCTTTTTGACAATCTTTTTAGCTTTTACTTCTCCTTTTTTTCGGCATTTATTTCTTTATTGATTTTATCGTCTGATACTGACGAAAGGACGGACATCTTGTTTTTATTTCTCCCCAATCGACACACACACACACACACACACACACACACACACACACACACACACACACACACACACACACACACACACACACACACACACACACACACACAGAGTCTCTGAATATACCTTCCTCTCTACGTTCATTCAGAATATATATATATATATATATATATATATATAAATTTAGAGACACACACTAACACGTATATATATATATATATATATATATATGAATACGTATATATAGATATAAATACTTATATGTATATATATATATATACATGCATATATGTATCTATGCAACTACACACACATACACATATATATACATAGATACATATATATATGTATTTATATACTTATATATATGCACAAATACACTCGCACGCACGCACGCACGCACATACATATATATATATATATAAATATATATATATATATATATATATATATATATAAATATATATATATATATATATATATATATATATATATATATATATACAAGTGATATATATGTGTGCATGTGTTTGTATTTATGCATAAATGAATACAATATATATATATATATATATAAATACACGCGCAGATAAATGCACATATATATGTATATATATATAAGTATGCACATACACACACGCACCTATATATTTATGTATACATATATATATATATATATATATATATATATACGAGTGATATATATGTGTGCATGTGTGTATATTTATGCATATACATATACATATATATATATATATATATATATATATATATATATGTAAATTCAAATAATTACACACAGAGATAAATGCATCTATATATATATATATATATATCAGTATGCACACACACACACAGACACACACACGCCCCCTATATAAACATATATATATAAACCCTGTTTAGTTAGAAACTATAAACAGTAAGCTTTTTAAAAATCTTTTTATTAATTTTTTTCCTGTCTTACGAGAGTTCTTAAATTTACACCAGCTTCAATTTTCTCAACGCCATGAACACGCAATGATTAAACTTTGAAAACTCAAAACAGAATAAAATGTTACTGAAAAACTACAAAAAATCTTGTATATACTTTCATAGAAATTATCTCAGATACAAAAGCAAAAGTTTCAGTGGATTTTAAACGAAAAATATCTTTATTAAACCCTTGCTAATGATCAATGATAGAGGAAAGTTGTTGGGGAGAAAATTTTGGTCAATTTTTTTATAAAACCGAAACAGGAGCAGGTCTCCATGGCGTAGTGGCTAACGTACTGCACGACACCCTCGAAGTAAGTGAGTTCGTGCTCCTGTCGGACTATAACATTCACTTTCGGACGAATACCCTTGGGAAAGGTATCAAACCCCTTTATCCTCTTAGCTATGGGTCAAAATAGCATCACTGTTTTTTTTTTTTTTTGCAAAGATGGCTTTAATGTTAAGTAACCCACGAAGGTTGATATGCCATTAAACAAAAGAACCCAAACCAAAACTGAAATAAACTTAAGAAATATCGGAAGACGACATAAACAATCAATTAGAAATCACCAAAAAACGACCTTGTTAGTTATTATTAACGAAATATGCTGCATAAATCTATCTCTCTATCCATCTATTGCAAATATCTATGTATATTCATATCAACTTTTTTCCCAGTCGTAACACACACTGCAAATTAGTTTTGATATCAGCCATATATATATATATATATATATATATATATATATATATATATATCAATCTCTTGTCCATTTTGCGAATGGTCCAAAGTATCTTACTAGGAAGACTGCCCCGGTGTTTATTCCTTTGAATAGATTTTTGCCATAAAGTCTGCTTTCGAGAAGTTTCTTTGTTCGTTAGAGGTACTCCCTTCTTACTTCATTTATTAGAAGCACTCCTTTTTTACTCCTTTCTTCCTTTTTCCATCTATTTGTTTGATGGTGTCTGATTATTATTATTATTATTATTTACTCCTTTAGAGTTTTTCACATCAGTGTTAGCTGATGGTTTTTCACTGGAGTTTGAGTGACAGCAAATCTCCTCAAGTCTCCAGGACTCGTCTTAGGATTCTGGCCGTTCTCAGCAATGCTGTCATTTGGATAGTCTCTACCTGTCCGCCAACTTCCAAGTCCTCCAGGCCTTTTAATAATCCTTGGATGGTCGTGACTCGTCCACCATTTTCCGATTCTTCAAGCCTCCTTAAAAAGCCCATGCGGACAGTTTATTATTATTTTTATTATTATGAGACTCCTTGCAAATTTTCCACATCAGTGTTAGCTGATGGACTTTCCCTGGAATCTTAGAGATAGAAAGTCTCTTCAGGTCTTCACATCTCCAGGACTCTTCTCAGTATTCTGGCCGACCTCAACAATTCTGTACTATGGATGGTCTCTGCCCGTCCTCCGTTTCCAACTCCTCTAGTCCTTTTACTAAGTGTGACGTAGCATAAATAATTATCATCAGACGAGAGTTCATTTTATGCGCATGTGACGTCAAGGGCAGTGTGGCACTTGACCCTCCGCAAAAATAAGTCCTATTCAAGACTCCTATTTCGGGCATATGGTAAACTTGCAAATAATGTGGGGGTTAATTTGAGGCTAGACTGATCTCCGTTGACGTTGGCAAGGGGGTTTCCAATTCACTTTCACATACCCCACTAAGTCCTTCGTTTTCCTACCCCCTCAGATAACGGAAAAAGTGGACTTCAAGGTTAGAAAATATTAACTGCTGTCAAATTTCCAAAATTCCCTTGTAATGTTTTAAGGTGAATAAGACATTTAGCGAGAATTAATGACAGCGATACGAAGCTGAAAAGATATGTGCAAAAGAAGGCGACTCGATTGACAAATAACACAACCAAAAGATTTCAACACAAGGGTGCATTTAAAATATAACAAAATTTTGGTAGGCGATGACCAAACAAGTAATGATAAGATTTAAGAAACAGTTCCTTTTTCTTTTCTCTTTTCTTTTTAAAACGCCGGCAATATTAAGCCAACAGAAAGCATCAAACATAAATGTCTCTCAACAGTCCTTTTCTTCTTTCTCCCTTTTTTCTCTCTTTCTTTTTTATTTTACTTGAGAAAATGCCTAAGTCACCGGACTGAAGCATGTACAAAGTTTATTCACTAATTTGTTAATGATGAAACAGAATCCTTTCAGTTTCTCTCTTTCTTTTTTGAATACATATAATTCCAATATTTAGGAAGGGTAGAAGGAAAAACAGTTTAAGTTGTACTTATCTTTGACAAGGCTTAATTTTCAGGTTCCTTTCTTTTACGGGCGAGTGGCATCCCCTGAATCAGCTGAATCAGCGCTTTTCTGCTGACTTCTGTCCAAAGATTCTGTTCTACTCTTTTTACGGGAGATTTTTCCCGGAGTGGGCTAAATTGGTGTCTCTCTTTCGCCAATGTCTGTCTAGAACTAAACTTTCTTTTCCAAATTTTCTCTAACGAAAAAGATGGCATTTGGCGCTAACGGTCTACTGGCCAATCATTTGACTTTTCCTTCTCCCACCATTGAATCCGGTCATGATACCAGAGTGACTTGGATTCCTTTCTTTGTTCAACAGGCTGCAGGTCATAGAGTGCGATGAATTGACTTTCGTTCATGTCTCCCTATAACGGCCTGTTGATTCAAACACAGAAGGGTAGGGGAATTGACCTCCCTTTCCCTCTCTCGGTAGCATACCACGTCACACTAAACATTTGTTATTTTACTCCTTTGAGAGTTTTTCACACCAGAGTTTTGTTGTTATTATTATTTACTCCTAGAGGGTTTTTCACATCAGCGTTAGCTGATGGTCTTTTACTGGAGTTTGAGTGACAGCAAGTCTTCTCAAGTCTCATGGACTCTTCTAAGTATTCTGGCCGTTCTCAAAAATATAGTAGTTTGGATGGTCTCCACTCGTCCGCCAACTTCCAAGTCCCCCAATCCCTTTAATAATCCTTTAGTTACTGTACCAAACGCACCGATCACGATTGATATAATTGTCACCTTCATGTTCCATAGTTTTTTCAATTCCCTAGCAAGGTCCACGTACTTTTTATTATTTTTTTTATTATCTTTCTTTCAGTTTTATTCTGTGGTCAGCCGGAACAGCAAAGTCGACAATATTGCTGAGTGTTAAGCAAGGAGTTATCAAGAACCATTTTTAAAGTCTTTGGTATGACGCGACCTGGGATTGAACCCCGGTCTCCTGGACCATTGGCGAACACTCTACCTACTAGGCCAATGAGTCGGTTAAACTGGTCTCCATGGCATTGTTTTGTGCTGCCATTAAAAGATATTTAGTTTCTCTCTTGGGTTTTCTCTTTCTTAGCCGTGTTCATGTCTTCTCGTGTGCAGTGTCACCAATTTGTCGCTTGAAGTATCGATACAGTTGTTTTTATTCCCATTTCTGTTTTCTAGTTTGTGTTGCTTTTCTGTTTGTTTTTTGATAGCCATTGCTGTTACTGGATGCTGTCATCAATCTCTCTTTGCGCTTTTTGGTGGATTTCTCGAGTACTTGTATTGAAGCATCGACACAATCCTCAACGCTGACCAATCCTCTTCCTCCTTCATTTCTTAACACATAGAGTCTGACTATGTGATTTATCGGGTCTAAGGCCGAATAATTAACCATTGTTAGTGAGTTCAATTCACACTAGTCGTCTCATAGTTTAGACCTTGTGCCACAACTAAGCTCAGTAAATGACAAATTGATCTTCAGTTGGTGTTTGAAATCGTGATCTATCATAAATTGAAATATAAAGACAAGGATTTTGCCCATTTCCTAAGCAAAGAAAATCTACCCCGATTTGTATTTGCTAATCAAAACTAGACACATTAACCTTAAAATGACCAACCAGAATTAAACAAAAAATTCGATAAGTTTTCTCTAAATTGGCCAATCAGAATATAACAAATCAGCTTTGCTGAGTCTCCACGAGTTCTTGTTTGCTTGGCAATAATTCGTTATTTTTGTGGAATCAGCAGTTCTAGCAAATTCTTTGTTATGCGCAAAGCTGATGTTTATAGCTAAGTGTATTTTGAGTATGATGATTGACAAGTGCACGTAAGCAAAAAATAAAAACAAAAAGCTGCAACGGGCAAATGTTGTTGTTAACAGTTCCGGTTTACAAGAGATTCGACAACTTTAGTGCTCAACAAAAATATACTTGAAACCCATCCGCCTAAACAATTCCGACCACTCAGAAATCCTCCGAAGTGCAAATTAAAACCTCCATATATATATATATATATATATATATATATATATATATATATATATATATATATATATATATTTGTGCCTGTGTGTATGTCTAACAATCGTTCGCGTGATGTAACACGATAAATACAAGATTTATAAAACTTTCGTTTGGTAGATCTTTTTCCCACAGATAAACTTTAAAACTATTTGGGTATAAAAGGTTTGGTAAGTAAATGTCTTTTCTCTGTCAGTCTTTTTTCAGTCATTTTCTTTCTTTCTTTCTTTCTTTCTTTCTTTCTTTCTTTCTTCAATTTACCCTTTCTTTCTTTCTTTCTTTCTTTCTTTCTCTCTTTCTTTCTTTCAATTTGAGTGTTTCGAGAGGATTACGTCAGAAGAGCAAGAAAACTTTTTGAAACCCAAATCAGCGGCAGAAATCTCATTAAAGGAATAGATACCCGAGCAACCACCCTTATAACATACTCTGTACCCTTTTTAAAATAGACAGGAGAAGAACGCAGAAAGATGGACCCTAGAACAAGGAAATTGATAATCTTTGTTAAGTTGCCTGCTATGAAAATCAGCCTTTGTGAAGTGGACATTTCAGGTTATGAAAAACTGAAGCGTGGCAACAGAAGTAATTGTTTTACAGTTTTATCCACTGGGATTTTATCTTGTGTATGTATAGAAGCATGTCGGTAAAGCCAGGCTAATGCTTGTCTTGTAATTTGTATGGGGATTAAGATTTGAATAATGACGGCTTGAAGGGGAGAAAAAAAATTAGAAAAAGAGATCAAAAGAAGGAAAGACGAGCAACGAAAGGGGAGGTTTGGGATATTAAAATGAAGAAGGTACTGACAGGGAGACAGAGAGGCGAAGAGAGGGAGAGAAAGAGCACACAGACAGAGAGAGAGAAAGCGAGAGCGGTAGTAGATAGGAACGAGAAGAAGAAGCTGGGGAAGGGCGGGGTTGAAAAGTAAAAGAGAAGTAGCAAGAGAGTGATACAGAGCGAGGAGTCAAAGAAAGAAAGATTACTGAAGAAGAAAGAGAACGAGAAGAGGGAGTACAGAGATAGATAGTTAGAGAGAGAGATAGATAGATAGAAAGAGAGAGAGAGAGAGAGAGAGAGAGAGAAAGAGAAGAGAAAAAAGAGAAGAGAAGACAGTGAAATGAAGAATAAGAAAGAAGACGAAGAATGAAGAATGAAGAAGAAAAAGACATATTCTAAAGAAAAGATTTAAAAAAAAGAGAAAACAAAAAAGAATATAAATACAGTTATAAGAGGTAAAAACAACGAAGGAAAAAAAAAAGATAAAGAACCCCCGCCAAAAAAAAAAAAAAACAACAAAAAAACCCAACAGACAAACGAGATTAACCAAGATGACATCTGCGAGGAAAAGAAGAAACGGAAAAGGATGAAATGGAGAAAAGAGGAGAATCAAAGAAATCAGAAAGAGAAATAAAAAAGCGAAAGTGCAATATTCTGAAGAAGAGGAAAAGGGAGATAATGAAAATAAACTATAAGGATAGAAGAAGAAAAGGCGAGGGAAGAGAGAGAAAGCCAGAGAGAGAAAGATATGATGAAGAATGGTAAGACTGCAAAAAAAAAAAAAAAAAAAAGAAGAAAAATGGAAAGAATTAATGAATATTGATTTAGAAGAAAAAGGGACGAAAGAAAAAAGCAAGTTGGAAGAAGAAGAAGAACAAGAAGAAGAAGAAGCTGGGGTAGGCGATGCTGAAAAGAAGAAGAAGAAGAAGAGAGAGAGAGAGAGAGAGAGAGAGAGAAACATAATGATAGACTGGGATAGAGAGAGTGTGTGAGAGAATGAGAATGAGAGAGAAAGAGACGCTAAAGAGAAAAAGGGAGAGAGATAGAGATTGAGAGAAAGAGAAAGATTGATAGATAGATTGAGAGAGAGAGAGAGAGAGAGAGAGAGAGAGAGAGAGAGAGAGAGAGAGCGTGTTCTTCTTTTCTTTAAAATATGTCCTTTTTTCTTCATTCTTACCTGCGTCTTCTTCCATCCTATCTTTCATCTTCATTCTTTATCTCTTTCACCTTCTCTCTCTAACCCTTTCTTTTTTTCTTTTATCCTTATTCTCAAACTATTTCTTTCTTTCTTTCTTTCTTTCTTTCTTTCTTTCTTTCTTTTTTTCTTTCTTTGTGTAAAATAAATAAAGCGTCAGCTTTGTAACGGCTCGGCAGGATTAGTGGACACAGATTAGTTGACCCCAAGGTCCGACAGCAAGACAATTCAACATGGCGCCGTTATCTTGGACGATGTCACGTTCATTGCATATTGATGGAGTAGGCATTATTATTAGAATTTCAATCGTTTGCTGCCGCTCCCAATCCCCAACTCACCTCCAATGCAGGACTGCGGCCGGGTTGTTGCCGGTGACGGGCGAAAACAAAGAGTGTTGACAACCAGTAAGCAGTTAGGGACCGTCATGGCGACTAACACAAACGAACAAAAAAAAAAGAAAAAAGAAAAAAAAAAAGAAGAGGGTCTATCGCTTTACTGAGTAACTGTCGTAACAGACGACAAGAGATGGTTATGCAGCTGTTCTTCCGTGGGATGGACAGCAAGTCGTGGTTTGGCGCTCGCATAACGATACAGACTTACACAGTCAACGTACTTACCAATCAGAATATACCACAATGGTATAAGATTCGAATTGAAAATGTCGATGTAAATGATTAAATAAACTAGTTGGAATAAGGAAAAAAAGTTAAAAATTCAAGCGAATAAAAAGAAAACTTCATTCTTAGCTTGGAAACGCTCTGTTTACACAGACGGAAAAATAAAATTGCAACAGCCTGCATGTGAGTCTCGATTTAATCAAGGTTTAAAGCAATAATATCATTTAATGATATGGAATATTGATATTGTATAATGATTTTATTTGCAGGAATGTTTTAATAACTCACATGCCCTGATGAAGGTCTGAAAAGCGAAACGTTTAATGTTGGCAAATATTTCTACAAATAAGATCCACTGAAGACCTTGTAGTTTTTCCTCTATATACCTTTCACACACACACACACACACACACACACACACACACACATATATATATATATATATATATATATATATATATATATATATATACGTATGTATAAATATTGAACTGACTGAGATGGATTGATCGACCATGAACAGACTGAGATAGATAGATATGAACCGACTGATATACCTCAGACGGCTCATATCTATCTATCTATCTATCTACAGACATGCACATAATGAACATATGTTATATTCGTATGATTATTAGACTGAGATAGATAGATAGATCGATAGATAGATAATGAACAAACTATGATAGATAGATAGATCGATAGATAGATAGATTGATAGATAATGATCTGACTGAGATAGATAATGAAGAACGATACATATACATATATATGAAAGTAAATATGGATCAAAATCTGACAGTATGAAGATAGCAGAAAAACATAATCCAAATAGGTGAATTTATTAGGATGTTAAGTCGACGTTGAACGTTTCGGTGTTAGTCACCATCATTAGGACTTGGATATCAGAATTGCTCACATAGCGATGGATGCTTGCTAAGATGACAGGAGTAAATGAAAAAATATAACGAAAAGATACACAAGCATGCGCATAGCGTTCATAATTCAAAAGTCATAAGAACTTGTCTGGCATGTGGAAACATATTTGAAAATGTTGGATTTCCCAAAGAAAAGAGATAAATCCTCCCGTTTATTAAGAAATACGCAAAGCCAAGTAACTTTTCATATATAAAGATCTTAGCAAGCATCCATCGCTATGTGAGCTATTCTGATATCCAAGTCCTGATGATGGTGACTAACACCGAAACGTTCAACGTCGACTTTACATCATAATAAATTCACCTATTTGGATTATGTTTTTCTGCTATCTTTATATATATATATATATATATATATATATATATATATATATATAAAGAGAGATAGATAAAGAGATAGAAATAGATAGATAGATAGAGAGAGAGAGAGAGAGAGATAGAGAGAGATGAATAAAAATAATATACGAACACCCTAAAAAATTTTTGATAAAAGTAAATTTTATTCAACCCCGAAAGATATGAGGGTTTTATTAGTTCTGATGGGAAGCTATATAATAAAATGTCGCCTAGTCGTCAAAACTGAGAATAAGTTGATTGTATTCCCTGCAGAGAGGTAAGACTTTCCCACTCAAAAAAGAGATGTCTCTGATATGACACTAAACTGAATTTGATGTTGAAATTCTACTTTGACAGCTCTGGAGTATCCCTTCATTGCTAGTACCCCCGGGCGCACTCTGACCCGCTGTGTTTTCATAGTAAGTAAGTTCTCGAGGGCGACCAGAAGGCTCCCTTTTCAATAGCTACTGCACCGAGGTGAAGGGGAGGGCGCTACTCATTTCCCTGGATTGCTCTACTTTACCCTTGATACGTACCTTATATTGCTGAGTGTTAAGCAAGGAGGTATCAAGTATCAATTTTAAAGTCTTTGGTATGACGCGAAATAGATCTGTTTAAAAATTTGTTTTTAGATAGGAAAACCTGATATCATATAACCGTGCACAATAACAAAAATAAAAAAAATACAAAAACAAAACAAAAAAAAACAATAAAAAAACAAACAAAAAACACACACACACACACACACACAAAAAAAAAACCTCACAAAAACCCAGTACCAACAAAAACAAAAAACCTAAGAAGCTACACACACAAAAAGAAACTATACAAATGTTATTTGCAACCATATAATTGTGTATGAATTATCAATATTAGATAAGAATACTTGAAACCATACAATGTGTCATCCAGTCGGCTGGGGCTGTAGAATACACCAACTGCATTTCTGAAGATGAGTAAGACCCCCCCCTGCCAATGAGTGTCCTGTGTATGACACTAAACAATCTGATGTTGAGGTTTCAGTAATACTGGAGCTTTGGGGAATGCAAAATACCCCTTTATTGCCATTGTTCCCATGTCCTCTTTGGCTTGGAGTGGTAGCACCTGATAGGGTCCTATCAATGGGTTAAATAGAACTGTTTGATCATTTGACTGTGTGTAAAAAATGACTGATGTTTAATTGAATTCTTAGTTATCATATCAATACTTGTAACCACTTCACTGTGTGCTAATAAATGATTAATAGTGAATAGGATTATAAGTGTTAGATTGCAATAATTGAAACCATTTAACTGTGTAGAAACAATAGCAATACCAGAGAGCAAACAAATTAGTTCCAACTCATATAAAATTAAATTACTGACAAACTAATCTCTTACATATCATGTATATGTATTTAAATGAATGCAAACAAATGACTGATGATAAATTGTTACATAGCAATACGTGAAACCATTTAACTGTGTGCAAAAGAAATGAGCTCAGGTTCGTTTTAAAATGTTATCAACAAAATGTGTTTACAAATCATATATATCTAATATATATGTATGAAGAGGATTTGGCATTAAATAACCTACAATGGTTGATATGCTATAAAACCAAATCGAACCAAAACAAATCATATATGTATAAAGAAAGTCTACCATAGCCACAATTAACGCCACGTGCGAAATGGACATATAATGTTCATAACGATAGAACATATAAAGAACATAGGAATCTCGAAATTCGAAAACACGTAACGACTTCTTGTTCAGATACGAAACCTTTTTATTAACCTTGAGTTAAAGGTTTCGACATAAGGAGTAGAGACACAATCTCGCTATGCCGTCTTATTCATTTGGCCCCTATCTCGTACGGCACCCATGGCGCGCAAATTCGTCTCGCCTCAGCGAGCCCCAAAAGTCGACCGTCTTCGTCCAGTGTCTAGTCTCAACTCTCTTAACTTTCTTCAAATTCTCCACAAACCTCTGCGCGCTTCCGGTGCGTGACGTCACTCGCACTCCGTCACCCGTTTCGTCTCGGACTATTGTGACATCTCTGAGTGACACCTCCATCCGCCCGATGAGCCGAAAGGTTCTCAGCCTAACTAAACTCAAAGGCATGAACCGTAATCCCTCGGCCATTACGTTACAAAAGTTTGGCATTGAATAACCTAAAATGGTTGATATGCCATAAAAACAAATCAAATGAAAGCAAATCATATATGTATAAAGAGGATTTGGCATTAAATAACCTTTGATGGTTGATATGCTATAAAAACAAATGAAACCAAAACAAATCATATATGTACAAAGAGGATTCGGCATTAAATAATCTACAATGGTTAATATGCCACAAAACCAAATCGAACCTTCAACCGAGTGCAAATTATTTGTATTAGATAAAAATACTTGATATTATATAACGGTGGACAAAAACTAATCTAAAGAAACAGCTACACAACTATGTAAATATGAATTTACAATGAACACTATTTTCTAACCTTTAGGCATAAAATAACCTTAGACGGGTTGACATGCTGTTGATATTAACCAATTCACTTGTCCACCAGTCAGTATTTCCTGTCAGGATTTGATAAATGCTGAAGATATGACTTTAGAAGGAGAAATTATATTTCTATTTTTAGGTTTGAACCCATGTTAGATTAAAGAACCGTTGTCTTCACTCGATAGTGCACAAAATCCCTGCTTAAATAAACACTGACTAAAATAGGACATATTACTTTAGGATCTGCATAAACAGTTCCTTTTAGCAAGCAAGTTGCTGAGACGTTTGTTTCACAATGGTACCGTTTATCAATCAATCACCAGTTACGTCCCTTTAATTCAGACTGAAACGGCCATTGATTTGTGGGGCTTAGATTCACTCGTCGTTGGAACCGATTGAAGCGACCCTTGTCAATGGAGCTGGTTTCGAAAACCCGGTGTAAAGGAAAAGGATAAGGTTAAACGTATAACAGTGCATATGAAGTGGCGATAAACAAGAATCGTTTGGCTTTGACACGTAGCGGAAGCGCTCTGTGTTGGGGACAACCTTTGTCTGCTCCCCCGGGGAAAAAAGGATGAAGTTGTGAAATTCGTACATATCGAGCGAACGCTGAGTAGAGAGCGTTAGGGGGCAAGACATTGTGTGCAAGTTATTCAATGTTGGGAGCGGAGGAAAATATGAAAGCAGAGAGAAAGAGAGAGAGAGAGAGAGCTCAAGAGGAAGAGAGAGAGAGAGAGAGAGGGCGAGGATGAAGGCTTTGGATATGCAAGAATTATATGGAAGTATATATTAAGGAACAAAGAAAAAGTAAAAAAAAGCGAATAAGAGTACAGAGAGAGAGAGAGAGAGAGAGAGAGAGAGAGAGAGAGAGAGAGAGAGAGAGAGAGAGAGATGTGTTAAACATTTCGAGGAATCAAAGAAATGAAAATAGAGGATCATAGAAGCGGTAAGAATAATAAACAATGAAATATTATATATATATATATATATATATATAAATTCCTTTCTCTCTCTCACTCTCTCTCTCTATATATATATATATTCCTTACTTTCTCCCTCTCTCTTTATATATATGTAAATATATATATATGTATTCCTAATTATACACACACACACACACACACACACATATATATATAGACAAAATGAGAGAGAGAGAGAGAGAGAGAGAAAGAGTTGAAGATAGTTGAAGAAAATGGAAGCAGAAATCAATCGATTTGTTAAAAGGCTAATATATATATATATATATATATATATATAAGAGAGAGAGAGAGAGAGAGAGAGAGAGAGAGAGAGAGAGATGATAAATTTAGACACTTGGATAAGGCTTAGCTGGATAAAGGTACTTTAAAGGATATATATATATATATATATATAGAGAGAGAGAGAGATGAGGATAGAAAAAAGCTCCGAGATATGGAAGGAGAATTCTAATAGTTGATTTGTAAAAAGGCTAATACACACACACACACACATATATATATATATGAGAGAGAGAGAGAGAGAGAGAGAGAGAGAGAGAGAGAGAGAGAGAGAGAGAGAGATTCAAATCGGAAATGGAGGCTTGAGTCAAGTGGCGAATCGCATATTACATAGTTAAGAGGAGACCTGCCGATAAATTCGGAGTCGTACTATTATGTGAAATGTTGAGTACAGATCTCAAGGAAATACAAAAAGACCCGTGGCACTTGGGTGTTGAAGGGAGAAAGAGGGACTGGCATGTTTTTATCAGTGCGATGATGGGTTCGATCGTTGAGAGAAGCTGGTCTGTGTCAGGTGTAGAAATGAGTAGGCTGGTTGAAAGAAATCTATAAGTAGTTGGATGCATAGGACAGGATGAGCAGTCAGACATGGTACATCTAAAAGATTCGTCGCAAATTGATGGCGGATTGTCAAAACACAAAAGCTGCAATTGATTAACAGGGACGGGGCAGTATGAAGAGACAAAGAACAGAGCTGGATATGCAGTGAAGGATAAATACGAAAGAAGTGAGATCAATACGGGCTGGAATAAACATGGATCAACTGATAGATATCAATACACTGAAAATTGATTGATTGATTGGCAAAAATTGGATGTCTCACCTTAGACTTATATACATATATATATATGAATAGAGTGACAGAGTAGAAAAACAATAGATGGGAAAAGTGTGAACGAACGTTTGCTAATAGAGGAAGAGAGAAAGAGAGAAAGAGTGAGAGAAAGAGAGTGAGAGGGAGAGAGAGTGAAGATCTATAAAGAGAGGGATAGAGAGAGTAGAATACCAACAGATGGAAAAAAGAGTGAGAGAGATAGACAGAGTAAGAGACAAATATATATATTGAGAGAGAGAGAGAAAGGGAGAGAAAGAGTGAGAGAAAGAGGGAGAGAGAGTAAAGATCTATATAGAGAGGGATAGAGAGAGTAGAATACCAACAGATGGAAAAAAGAGTGAGAGAGATAGACAGAGTAAGAGACAAATATATATATATTGAGAGAGAGAGAGAGAGAGAGAGAGAGAGAGAGAAAGTAGAGTATCAATAGATGGGAAAAGAGTGAACCAACGTTAGAAGAGAGAGAGAGAGAGAGAGAGAGAGAGAGAGTGTGAAGATAGATATAGAGAGGGATAGAAAGAGTAGAATACCAACAGATGGAAAAAAGAGTGAGAGAGATAGACAGAGTAAGAGACACACACACATATATATATATATATATATATATATATATATATATTGTATGTGTGTGAGAGAGAGAGAGAGAGAGAGAGAGAGAGAGAGAGAGAGAGAGAAAGAAAATAATCTCAATAGATGAGAAAAGATCGAACTTCTTATAGAACAACCTTTTCGCTCAAACGGTCACAATTTTAACAGCGATGCAAATTTCCCCAACCGAGAAAATATCGAAAAGAAAGAAAAATCTCAGCTATGATAGAATCACACGAAGATAAATAGAAAAAAATCTCTCAAACACTGACTCTAGATGGCTTAAACATCAAACTACCCTATCTCCAAAACACCGCTTTGAAATAAGATGGGCAGATTTGGGGTGACACATAAACACCTAAATAAAAGAGGTGCTTGTGGTGTAACGGTTATAGTCCTGAAACTGTACACGGTAAATTGCCAAGTTCAAATGCTGAACTTGTCAATTTGCATTTCACATAGTGCTAATACCTTTGGAGAAAGATGTAAATGCAAATATTCTTTCTCCAGTTATAGAAGGTCAGACTGTGCTCTTTTGCTTTGGCATGGTAACCGATCTAGGTGAAGGAAAACTCTGAATTCAAACCTGTTTTACTCAGCTTAGAAATTAACTTTGTGTTACATCCTGCTGGTGCGGAGGGGTTGGTTAATACATAAACACCTAAATAAACAAATGCTTGACCAAAGAAGTTACAATTACTTTGAAACACATTCCGTCCATATACAACATATCTCCTAAACGAGCTGTTATAGGTAAGTTCTTACTGGTCGACCAATACTGGCACGTAATGTAAAAGGGTTTCATAAGATAATATCACTTATGAGTTCGTCCTTGCTTCTCTAGTAATGTCCCGCGTGTTTTATTCGTCTTACTTGAATGGTTTCAGAGATGGGAGTTTAGTGGCCGTACAGCCGTTGTTTTGTGAGTCGTTGCTTCCAGGATTTGTTCAGTATAGTTCGTAGCATTCTTGGGAAGTTCCCGTCCATCTTTTTCTCTATGCGTTTTGGCAGCGTCCATGTGGTGGATCCATAGAGTAGTATTAACACAACCACTGCTTAGAAAAAATCCCGTTTTATTTTATCGGATAGATCAGATATCCATATGATCGATCGTAATCCAAGTCTTCGCTAGTCGCATATTGATATCATTTTCAGTAGATAAGATCCTTTTGCCCAGGTACGTACAGTTGTTTATTAATTTGAGAGGACCGTCAATTATAATGGAAAAGGCTCCTTCTCGGTTACCCCCCCCCCCATTAAAATCATATATATATATATATATATATATACACTGAGGTATATGAACTGGTCTAATGGTTTCAGAAATTTGCCATTTAAAGAGGAGATGGCACCATCTTGATTAAAACACATGAACTTAGTTTTATCCGGATTAACGTGGAGATCAATGTCTCTTGTTGTTTGTTCAACGCTATGCAGTATAGACTTGGTTTGAACGGGTGAAGCGCTAGGTCATCGACATAGTCTGCACCAGTAATAGTTTCAGTTGGCTGTTGCTTTTTTATTGCCTTTTTTGTGCGCGACCATTTACTTTCATTAGATTTAATGACGTTCGTTGTAGCTAATCGCGGAAGATTATGAATAGATATGATGCCGATGTATCTCCAACAACAATACCAAAGAAGTCAGTGTCGCCATCCGGTGTGCGGACTATGACCTTCGTCATTATAAAGCATAATTATAACTGTAATAATTTCTGAGAGATACAGAGAGAGAGAGAGAGAGAGAGAGAGAGAGAGAGAGAGAGAGAGAGAGAGAGAGAGAGAGAGAAGATCGAACATAGAGTAAAATGTCAATAGACTGACAGACAGACAGACAGACTGACAAACAGCGCGAAAGGAGACCGAAGATAGATAGATAGATAGATAGATAGATAGAGTAGAATATCAATAGATAGAAAAAGAGGAGTGACAAAGACAGAAAGAAAGAAGATCGAAGATAGATAAAGAAGGATATCAAAAGGTTGAAAAAGGAGAGAGAGAGAGAGAGAGAGAGAGAGAGAGAGAGAGAGAGAGAGAGAGAGAGAGAGGAAAAGAGTGAGCGAGCAAAAGACGGTGTGTATGAGGGACAGAGGAAGAATCGAAAGGAATAAGTTGGACGCAGATAGATAGATAGATAGATATCTGCAGTAAAAAAGATCTACCGATTGATAAAAGAAATAAATAAATAAAGGGATATACAACGAAAGACTCTGATTGGCTGATGAATCTATACATAAATACACAGATTTATCGACTAGCCAATTGGCTAAAAGAAAAGAAAAGAAAATATAGATTTGTCTTTCGATCTGCTTCTTCCAACACACACGAAAATCGCCAGTCAACAGAGTAAAGTTGTAGATACCTAAACTGCAAGGAAAAATTGATTTATTGATCTGTAGGCCCATTAACAAAATCAAAAATCGATTTGTAAGAATAAAAAATCTTGAAATACACTCATTTCATTTTTCGTTTTGTATCTTTCAAATATTCTCTGGTAATACAAAAAATAAAAAATTCAGTTACATGGTTTCATGTATTCCTATCTAATATCAATAATTTATTCACTATTATATCGTTTGAAGTATTTCAAGCAATTTTATGGTTTTAATTAACTACTAATAATAACAGCCCTTTATAAACAATAATGTTATTCTAATTTAATAATTAGTTGATTTTCGAGATATTTTAAAAATAAGCATGTTTTATTTTTGCTTAAAATTTTTCTGTGCATTTTTTCTTTCTTTTTCATGGCATATCAACACTTGCTGGTTATTTGATGCTAAATCCTGTTTATACACATCAATAAAGATGATACGTAAATATATTTATGTAAACTGATAGTTTCTCGGTAACAATATTTTCTTTCTTTTTCATGGCATATCAACACTTGCTGGTTATTTAATGCTAAATCCTGTTTATATACATCAATAAAGATGATACGTAAATATATTTATGTAAACTGATAGTTTCTCGGTAACAATATTTTCAAACGTGCCAGAGCTCATTTCTTTACACAGTTAAATGGTTTCAAGTATTGCTATCTTTCACTAATAGTTATATTTGCACACAGTTAAATGGTTCCAAGACTTGCTATACAATACTAAACTCCAATTATTTGTTTGCATACAGTTAAATGGTTTCTAATTTAGAAAATGATGACATTTTTCGATTTGACCTAAACAGATGCTAACACTCCGGGTCAGTGTGGACCTGGGAATAATGGTAATGAAAGAGTACTCCACATTCCCTAAAGGTTCAAAATTAGAACCTCCCCTTCAAATTGTTTTGCGTCATATCTTAGACCCTTGTTGTGGGCGGGGTGGGTTATTATCCTTCTGCAGAGATGCTGTCGGTGTATTCTACAGTTCCAGCCTACTGGGTAATATACAAACTATAAATTGTATTTCAAAATTAAATAACTCCCATTCTATTAAGTACACACACACACACACACACACACACACACACACACACACACACACACACACACACACACACACACATATATATATATATATATATATATATAATTTTCCCCAATTTTTAAAAAAACTAATTGCACAACGGTTTTGACGTTAGAATAAACTTTTGTGCTAATTTCCGGCAGTTTTCCAAATTTTTTCCAGTTAAAAGTCCGTTTACGTGCTTATCTTGCAATTTTTCTTTTTTTTCAACTAGTGCGATTAAGTAATATCGATGGATGTTTGGAAATATAGATTATTCTAATAATCAATCATCTACGAATAAATCTAATACCTCCATTCAAGGCAAATTTTCAGTATTTCCGGTTGAAGTTAAAAAATCACTTATCTAAATTTTCTAGAGACCTATTTTTATACGACTATAAGACATGGAGTTATTTAAAGTTCCACTTGGTGTTTTCTTGGACATTTTATTAAATAAAATAATAGTGGTAATGGTAGTCGTGATGGTGGCTACCTAGCCTAATGGCTTCTTTAAGTATATTGTTTGAAAAAATATTTTTATTAATGAATAAGTCCTGAAAAAGTTCATTGGTTTCTTCGTTTTATAACATATTAACATTGGTGCGTTATTCAATGTCAAAGATATCCTTACAAAAGAGGATAAGTGATACTATTTAGCTCGTCGCTAGGGATAAGAGGGTTCATTCCTTTTCTAAGGGTATTTGTCCGAAAGTGAACGTAATAGCACGACTGGAATTTGAACTCCCTTACTACAATGCTGCAGATTGAACGTTAGCCACTACGCCACGGGGACTCTCTCTTCCCTTAAAAAGTTAACTAAAATATGATAAACATTTGATTTCGGATAGTTTTTAAAAATCAGTTTTTAAATTTTATTTAAAATTTCAACTTATGGGACAGTTTTTTCCAGGTTTTATGAAAAACGTAAACTTTTCTTAAATGTATCGGGTTTTACTGGATATATATAAACAGAGAAAAGAGTTGGGTCTTCTTTTACAGAAGACCCAACTCTTTTCTCTATTTATATATATTTATCTAACCCCTCCGCACGAGCAGGATGCGACACAAGGTCAACTTTTTAAGTGGAAATTAACAGGTTTGAATTCAGAGTTTTCTTTCTCCTTGATCGGTTGCCATACCAATGTTTGCCTACTATTTACCTATAGCTGGAGGGAGTATAGGATTTATACCATTCCCTAAATTTATTAATGCAAAGTGAAATGCAGCCTAGTCCAGGATTTGAACACGTGCCTTCTTACTATGACTGTAAACATCACTCTACGAGAGCCTCTCTCCATTCTTTTTTTTTTAATCAATTAATTAAGATTATGACAATAAAATTCTTTTTAAGAAATTTCGAGCGTTTTTTGTCATGAATAGAAATTGTTTGTGTGTGTGTGTGTGGGGGGGGGAATCCTTACTCCTCAGCAGGGGATATAGTTAGCCAGCATTTGTTCTTCTTGGGCAAACAGGGGGTTCTCACTGATAGGGGGAAGTCATGTTACTTAACTATATGTAACTCTTTCTGGTTTCTTTGTTTAATGGCATATCAACATTGGTGGGTTATTTTATGCCAAATACATCCTTGTAGAAGACAGGTGGCGGTACTATTGGATCAATTGCTGAGAGGATAAGGGAGTTCATTCCTTTCCCAAGTGTATTTGTCCGTAAGTGGACGCAATAGCACAATTGGAATTCGAAACCACTTATTACGACTTCGTAATCCAGTACGATAACCACTTCGCCACGGGCCACAACCCCTTGTCACACTTTGAACAGAGTTTAAATTCCCAAATTTGAAAAGAAAAATAACGAATTTTTCTAGGTTTAGGTATAGATTATTTGGTCTAATGGCATATCAACCCTTGATCGTTATTTAATGCCAAATGCTGTTTATACATATACTAATGTATGATTTATAAGGAAATAGTTTGTAGGTAATTTTATCAATAAATAAGTTAGAGCTAATTTGTTTATATACAATTAAATAGTTTTGAGTATTGGTCTCAATTGGTCGCACATAGTTAAATGCTTTCAAGCATTGCTATTAAAATGGTTTCCAGTATTGCTATGTAACACCATTAATTCAATTTAACATCAATCATTTGTTTGCACACTATTAAAAGGTTAAACAGTTCAATTTGAACCATAAATGGGCAACTTAGCAGGTACTTTCACTCCGAGTCAGAATGGACCTGGATGTAATGGTAATGAAGGGATACTCCACATTCCCCAAACTTCCAGGACTGAAACCTTATAATCAGATGCAGTTTAGTGTCATATCAGGACATTCTCTTGTGTGTGTGTGTGTGTGTGTGTGTGTGTGTGTGTGTGTGTAGGGGGGTCTTACTCTTCTGCAGAGTTTTAGTCGGATTGAACAAGTCCTTGAGGCAACACCCTACAAAACAGCAGCTGTACGACCACCTACCACCCATCACAAAAAACTATCCAAGTTAGACGAACCAGACATGCGGGACAGTGCTGGAGAAGTAAGGACAAACTCCTGAGCGATGTACTCCTGTGGACCCCTACGCATGGACGAACAAAGGTTGGACGACCAGTGAGAACCTATATATAACACCAGGAAGACCTTCCGGGAGCGATGGACGATAGAGACGGGTAGCGAGAGAGAGAGAGAGAGAGAGAGAGAGAGAGAGAGAGAGAGAGAGAGAGAGAGAGAGCCAGGGAGATCTGCGCTAACAGCGTGACATGATGATGATGATGATGATTATTATTATTTTACAGTCTCAGCTGACTGGGCTATCTCAGCAAATGAATTATTTTCGATTCATTAAACATTGGTAATTAAGCATACTGGCTTAATATTTGACAAAGAAGGAAAGATTATACTATACATATTGATAAAATTATTGAACGGAAATTTGTCTTTATTTCTAAGAAAGTCTTTTTCACACATTGCAGTGAATTGATTTTAAACCTCTTGCAACTCTGTTATATTTTATCTGAGAAATTCCTATTTTCTCATTTCGATATACGAGGTGCATTCAATAAGTTTCCAGACTTTTTTTGTACGGGCATTTAAAATTGTCGTAGACGCTTGAAAATTGAGTATGCTATTGCTATACATTTTATGAGATGACTGACCAATTTTTTTGATTTCAGGTTCAAATGAACAGCTACAGCAGCAATTCGGGTCAGTGGCATTTCCACCAGGACAATGCACCAGTCCTAAACTCCATCTTTGTCACCGACTATTTGACCAAGATAGGCATCAAGACAGTTCCTCACCCTCCCTATAGTCCAGACCTTGCTCCCAGTGACTTTTGGTTATTCTCTAAGCTCAGAGGCTGTCGTTATGAGACAATTGAGCCGATGAAAGAGGCTGTGACGAAGGTGATTGACACAGAGGGCCTCCATGGGGCCTTCCAGAAGTTGTTGGAACGGCACAACCAGTGCATTGCAACTGGAGGAGATTACTTCGAAGGGGACTAGAGTTTCATGAGTGTACTATCAATAAAAGTGCCCATACGAAAAAAGTCTGGAAACTTATTTAATGATCCTCGTAGCATACGTTGGCCTTTGACATAAGAAAGGAAATAGAATCGAAACTGGTTCAAATTCTGTCTGAGGTTACTAATCGTCACTTAGATCTATTTGCCCAGTCAGCTGGGGCTGTAGAATACACTGACTGCACCTCTGCAGAGGGGTAAGACCCCCCCTAACGAGTGTGCTGGATATGACACTAAACAATCTGATGGTGAGGTTCCAGCAGTGCAGGAGCTTTGGGGAATGCGGAGTACCCCTTCATTGCCATCGCTCCCAGATGCTACCACTCCTGGCCGGAGTGGTAGCACCTGATAGGGCCCTATCTATGGGTTAAATAGAACTAACAGCATACTTATGCTAAAATGAATTGAGTAAACTGAATAGCTTGAAATTGAAACGTTTTTGACAATTAAACCGTACTTACACTTAAACTGCGTGCTTATGCTTAACTGAATTATTTAAAATAGAACTGTTTTTCGACATTAAAACTGTATTTACACTTAACTGAATTATTACATATAACTGCTTGAATAGTTTGAAATGGAAATGTTTTTGACAATTAAACTGTGTATTTATGCTAAACTGAACTGTTTTCAATAGAACAGATTATTTACATAAAAATGGATTTGGCGTTAAATAACCTACAAAGGTTGATATGCCATAAAACCAAACAAACCAAACCAAACCAACTTCGATCTATCTATCTATCTATCTATCTATCTATCTATCTATCTAAGTCTGTTCATAACTATCTATCTGCTATCTCACTCTGTTCACTATCTATCTATCTATCTATCTATCTCAGCTCTGCATTGCTTATAAAAATGAGATCGATACCTTTTGGTCACTGATATATTTATGACCATTTATCAGGGTAAAATTAAATTGGGCAAATTTCAATATTTAGTTTATTCACATGTTGTTCATTAATAAAAAATATTAAAAGAAAAACTTGGATCGTTCTTGAGTGGTGATTATTTAGTGATCTAGTCGAGGAGAGTTACATTGTCATTAGGTACTCTGAATTAGTGGCCGTGTGCCAGACCAAACTAAACATGTATGCTAAGTTGTCCAACTTTAAGCGTTTTTTTTTGTCGTGAATCGTAATTTGTTTTCTTAAAGTTTTTCTGGTGTCAAATATTACGTTTTCTTCTTTGTTTTAATTATACAACCTTTTTAACGGGTATATATATATATATATATATATATATATATATATATATATATATATATATATATATATATATATATATATTCTTATTTATTTGCACATAATATATATCATCATCAATCATCATCATCATCCTGTCACGCTGTTAGCACGGATTTCCTTGATCCTCTCTCGCTACCCGTCTCTATCGTTCACCGCTCCCGGCAGGTCCTCCTGGCTACATCCTGTATCAGGACAGAGCTGTTATAGATAGGTTCTAGCCGGTCGTCCAATTTTTTCTTGTCCATGTGAGGGTGTCCACAGGAGTACATCGCTTATATATATATATATATATATATATATATATATATATATATATATATATATATGCGTGTGTGTGAGTATTAAAGAAAATATACTTGTATATAATGTATAACGTATATATATGTATAAAAGAAAAATATTTTTAGAATAGAATTTGTAAGCCATATATGTACGCTAAATGTTATTCCCGTGTGTGTGTGTATATATCTGAAGTCTCTCTGTCTTTGTCTCCATCTCCCCCCTCTCTCTCTTATTACACGCACACACATAACGTATATATATATGAATATATATGTATAAAATAATATATATATATATATATATATATATATATATATATATATATATATATACCGTATATATATGTTTAAAAATAATATACATATATACACAATCTATCTATGTATCTATGTACTGAACCCTCTTATTCCGCATCAATGGGTTAAATAGTACCGCTACTGTTCATCTACAAGGATGGTCTGGGCATTAAATAACCCACAAAGTTTGATATGCCATTAAACAAAGAAAGCAAACCATATATATATATATGTGTGTGTGTGTGTGTGTGTGTGTGTATTCCTAGGAATATCAGTACCGTAAACAATCTAAAATTTATAAACTATACGAAGTAAAAGTTCGCAAATAAGATCTATCTATCTATCTATCTATCTATCTATCTATCTATCTATCTAT
This sequence comes from Sepioteuthis lessoniana, assembly GCA_963585895.1. Taxonomy (NCBI): domain Eukaryota; kingdom Metazoa; phylum Mollusca; class Cephalopoda; order Myopsida; family Loliginidae; genus Sepioteuthis; species Sepioteuthis lessoniana. Next base: position 72,256,668 of record OY757918.1, on the reverse strand, counting down.
CTATCTTTGGGTTTGCTTATGCGTTCTCAAAATCGCATGTGGCTGCGTGTTTTCTCTTATAAAATCGCTGGGGCTGTAGAATACACCGACTGGATCTCTACAGAGGGGTAAGACCCCAACCTGACACATGTCCTGGATATGACACGAAACAATCTGTTGATGAGGCTCCTGTTATGCTGGAGCTTTGGGGAATGCGGAGTCCCCCTTCATTGCCATCGCTCCCAGTTCCACTCTGATCGGGAGTGGCACTACTTTAAAGGGTCTTATCAATGGATCAGATAGAACTGTTTGACATTTAAACTGTGCAAGCAGTTGAATTATGTTAAATTGAATTGTTACAAATAGAACTATTTGACTATTTAACTGTGTGCAAACAAATGACTGATGGATCAATATCTATGGATCAAATAGAACTGTTTGACATTTAAACCGTGCAAGCAGTTAAATTATGTTAAATTGAATTGTTACAAATAGAACTATTTGACTATTTAACTGTGTGCAAACAAATGACTGATGGATCAATATCTATGGATCAAATAGAACTGTTTGACATTTAAACCGTGCAAGCAGTTAAGTTATGTTAAATTGAATTGTTACAAATAGAACTATTTGACTATTTAACTGTGTGCAAACAAATGACTGATGTTTAATTGTTACTGCTACATAGCAATACTTGAAACCTTGTAACTACGTGCAAACAAATGATTGATATTGAATCGATATTTGAAACCATTTAACAGTGTGTAAAATAATGAGCTCAGGCTCGTTTAAAAATGTTATCTACAAAAAGTTTACTAATCATATATATTTAATACGTATGTATAAAGAGGATTTAGCATTAGATAACCTACAATGGTTGATATGCCATAAAACCCAGCCAAACTTATAAAATCAGCAATAACTAAACTAGTCTCGTCATATTTGGCTCTTTCTCTACTCCTCTCTGTTCCCGTCCTCTCCCCCTCTCTCTCTGTTCTAGACTATCTATCTATCTATCTCTCTATGTCTGACTTTGTTTATATATCTATGTCAGCACACCTAAATATATACGTGAAATATATATATATATATATATATATATATATATATATATATATATATATATATATATATATATATATATATTTGTGTGTGTGTGTGTGTTTTCGGATGTTGACGATAAGCAATGTAGTCACGCTGTCAACAAAAATTTACCCGCCATTCGACTGTTTTCCTTTCGTCTGCTCGCCCGTACATCCAAAATGGCTTCCACAATTCACAAGTCGCTTTCTTGCGCCTCCCAAATAATTCAAAGGCCCCGTGTCAAAATTCCTTATCACCTGCACATTTACTTTTCACATTTGATTATAAAGTCTATACAACACGTCAACTCCTCACCCACGCAACGCTGTTTACCACGGTGGCTTTGCCGATTCGGGACCAGTAGAGCGGATACATCTTTGGTGCCATATTTGTCAGGTTCATTTGCACAAACTCTAGTACTTTTAGAATGTGTGTCACAGACTGATTAGGTTGAAGGGAGTTTAGAATCAAAGAAAGAGGTTCTAATTCTAGTTGGAGTAGCTAACCTTCCCTTAGATCTATCTATCTATCTCATTGCCCAGTCGGCTGGAGCTGTAGAATACACCGACTGCTTCTCGGCAGAGGGGTAAGACCACCCTCAACGAGTTTCCTGGATATGACACTAAACAATCTGATGGTGAGGTTCCAGTAACGCTGGAACTTTAGGGAATGTGGAGTACCTTTTTACTGCTATCGCTCCAAGGTCCACTCAGGCTCGGAGTGGAGGCACTTGATAAGGGTCCTATCTATGGGTCAGATAGAACTAAACCATGGTTTCTTGAGTTTACCGTTTTTTTGCATTTAAACTGCGTACTTATGCTGAACGGAATTGCTGGAAATAGAACTGTTTTGACATCTAAACTGTGTACTTATGCTAAACTGAATTATCGGAAATAAAACTATTTTGACATTTAACTCTGTATTGCGCTGTCAGCTGGGGCTGTAGAATACACCGACTACACCTCTTCAGTGGGGTAAAACTTCCCCCACAATGAGTGTCCTGGATATATGACTCTAAACAATCTGATGGCGAGGTTCCAATGATGTCAGGGCTTTGGAGAATACGGAGCACCCATTCGTTGCCATTGCTCCTTGGTCCACTCTGGCCCGGAATGGGTTAAATAGATCTAAACTACATACTTATGCCAAACTGAATTGTTTGAATTAGAACTGTTTGACTAAACTGAATTGCTTGAAATAGAAATGCTTTTGACAATTAAACTGTGTACTCATGATAAACTGAATTGTTTGAAATAGAACTGATTATTTGTTTAAACATGGATTTGGCATTAAATAACCTACAAAGGTTGATATGCCATAAAACCCAAACAAACAACCAACTATCTATCTTAGTCTGTTCACAACTCTCTATTTGTCTATCTCACCCTGTTTGCTATCTATCTATCTATCTATCTATCTATCTAAAGCTGCTCATATCTATGTATGTTTCTTAGTGTGTCACAGACTGATTAGGTAGAAGGGAGTTTAGAATCAAAGAAACAGGTTCGAAGCCTGGTTGGAGTGGCAAGTCAATCTATCTATCTATCTATCTATCTCTGCTCATATCTATGTATCTTTTTTCGTGTGTTCTTATCTATCTCTGTATCTGTTTGATTTTGATCAATATTTTTTTCTTTGAGAAATCATTTCGCACCTTACGTTACTGAGGTGTTACTTACAAAGTCAGAAATCGAAAGTGATTTCTAGATGAAAAAAAAAAAAAAATTGATGAAAAATGAAAGTCTTCATTTCATCGGAGAGTGGTTTCCAGAGATGTGTGAAATGTTTGTTGAGACATGGGAAACACTTGGTCACTTGATTGATTGATTGATTGATGGATCATCTTGTTTAAATTCCTCGCCACTTTGTGTAGAACGCTGTCTCTACGCAACACACACAGTCACACACGTCTCTGTATGGTTAGGTTAAGTTCTTTAGTTTAATGGCATATCAACCCTTGATGGTTATTTAATGCCAAATCTTGTTGATACATTTATCATATTTACCCAACCCCTCCGCTCGGGTAGGATATGACACAAGGTCAATTTTTTAAGCGAAGTTTAAGAGGTTTGAATTCAGAGTTTTCCTTCTTCTAGACTAGTTGCCTCACCAAGGCTAAAGAACATAGTCTGCCCTACTATTTACCCATAGCTGGAGGGAGAATAATTGGATTCATACCTTTCCCAAGGGTATTAGTGCTATGTGAAATGCAATCAGTCAGGTCCAGGATTTGAACTCGTGTCGCCGTGTCCATTTCCTGCGACAATAACAATTACACTACGGGCACCTTGTTGATACATTTATGATTTTTAAGTGACTGGTAAATTTTTAAATTAGTTTTGAACTCATTTTTTGCATACCATAAAATGATTTCAAATATTGCAATAATTCTTAATCGTAATTTTTTCGTCTTTTTTCCGTGGCTCTAAAAGAAGAAATCAATTATATATATATATATATATATATTTCTGTGTCAATTCTGATTTCTCTTCAATATACTTTATATCCTTTAGAATGTGATTTGCAATTATGTCATCCCTTTCAATAGCCATACTTTCTATACTATAGGATTTACTTTGGGATTTGGTTGGTCCCTAGACATTGCATTGTTTGTTAATTCTTTTAAGTGATTCTTGATGTTCAGGGGGTCTTTATCGAGTCTGGCTGATCTGGGTGAGGGAGTTCGAACACCTGTCAATTTCAGGTTTTCAATAGACTATACTTATTGCCGTGTAATTTAACATTGATTAAAGTTCTATTCTTTCAACGCAATTGATCCTCGGTAACTCCCTTCTGGCACCATTAAGATAAAAATGTTTGGGAGTTTGCCACGAGTGCAGATTGAAGAATATCGTTGGAACGAAACTTACAGGTGTTCGGCCTTGACGCGGCTAGCCAATGGATCGGATCGGGACTCTCCGACCGCCTTTCTCACCCAGTAAGGTAAAGAGGAATGTTGCAGGTCACATGATCACTTCGGTTGCCTAGTTAAGTACTGCCCAGCCACCAGGTTTCCATCTTAAAGTATTACGGTCAACAGGTAGCCTCGTTGCGCGCGCAGGGGGAGTCTTACCCCTTCTGCTGAGGTGCAGTCGGCGTATTCTACTGTCTCAGCCGACGGGGCGAGGGTCTGTATGGTGACATAATTATTTGATAACAGTGTCATTGGTCGGTGTTCAAGTCTATGCGAGGAGTCAGGGTTTTGAAAGTCTGATAGACCTTCCTAAAAAAAGCACTTTCAGCATTTACATTAAAAGATCAGAATTCCCTATCTAAAAATATATTGGAATGATAGAGTTTTTATTTCTCTCATTGCTGGTGTTAGCTTTGCTTCACAAACACAGTATTACTCATAAGTTAGTATATTTCTACTTTTTTAGTTAATTTTCTTCTGGACCAAAGGTGAGGAACCGGCAACAGAAGTTCGCTGATAGCATCTATCTATCTATCTATTATTAATAATATTTCCCTTCTTGTGCATTCTTCACACCATTGTTAACTGATGGTCTTTCACTGGATTTGGTTTGGTTGGGTTTTATGGCATATCAGCCTTTGTAAGTTATTTACTGCCAAATCCATTCTTAAACAAATAAACAGTTCTATTTCAAACTATTCAGTTTAATACAAGAATAGTTTTTGTTTGCACACAGTTAAATGTTAAAACAGTTCTATTTCAAACAATTTACAGACTGTTTCGTTGTATTACAACTCTTCAGTGTGGCTTGACACCTTGGACACTTCAAGCTGGAATCGAAATCCGCCTAACTTTTTGTTGGGTCGATAACTTACCACTCAGTCGTTTCGGCAACCTACTCCTTCACTGGGGTTTGAATGACAACGAATCTCCTCAGGTCTCTTTTCAATATTCTGACCGATTCTCACCAATGATGTAGTCTAGATTGTCCCGATTCGTCCTCCGATTTCCAAATCTTACAGCCCTCTTTCCAAGATTTTTTGGGAACGTTCCAAGCTCACCAATTCCAACTGATATCACCGTTCCTCCCATGTTCCAAAGCTTTTTCAGTTCTCTTGCAAGGTCTAAGAACTTGTCTCTCTTTTCGCCTTCTTTGGCTTTCTCTCTGTGGTCCGCTGAGACTGCAAAGTACACTATATAAGTTCTCTTTTTTTGTTAGTTATCACTAGGTCTGATCTTCTGGCAAGGATTAGATGGTCCGATTGTAATTTAAAGCCACGTATCTCATTCTTTATAACGAATTCTGATTTGTGCATATCACTAGGTCTGATCTTCTGGCAAGGATTAGATGGTCCGATTGTAATTTAAAGCCACGTATCTCATTCTTTATAACGAATTCTGATTTGTGCATATAGCATTTGGTAGTATGATAAAATGTCAATTTCTTGCACAATTCCTTGTGGATCCCCTTTCCCACCCAGTCATGTCTAGTCTTATACTCCTTTTGAGCTAGTTTGCTACATTCGCTTATTATGTGATTAATCGTTTCGTTTTTGTCACTGCATAAAGTACACTTGCTATTTTGTTGCGTATTATCAATTTTGGCTTTAATATAATTGGTCCATATAGTATTGCTTTGTTTCGGTTTTAAAAGAGATTCAATTTCTCTCTTGTGGTTTCGGAGGTATCCTCGTGGTGTAATGGTTAAAGCGCTGGACAGCGGAATCGTAGTAAGCAAGTTCAAACTTCAGTCGTGCTATTACGTTCACCTTCGGACAAATACCCTTGAGAAAGATATGAACGCCCTTATCCTCTCGGCCATGGGTTAAATAGTACCAGAAGGATAGCTTTACCATCAAATAACGCGAGAAGGTTGGTATGCAGTTAAACAAACAAAATCTCTTGTGGTTTCTCCTTCGTACCCATGTGCAGGTCATCTCGTACGAGATTTCGCCAGTTTGTAGCTTGCAATACCCATACAGTTTTTTTTATAGACTAGTTTTTGTTGTTTTCCTGTTTTTTCTTATGTTGACAGTGCTGTTATTGGCTGCTGTGATTAGTCTTTCTTTGCTCTTTTTAATGTACTTCTCGAGTCCTTGCATTGATGCATCAACGCAATTTTAAATGCAGGCGCGTCTTCTTTCTTCTTTTCTTGGCACTTAGAGTTTTTCAGTTATCTCTCGGATGTAAAAGGCCTTATGCATGGTCATCAACTTTCTGGTCCTTTGGTCCATTTGTCTGGTTTTCTTCCTGGTCCATTTCAAGAATGGTCCCGAGTATCTTACAAGAGAGACAGCACAGGTTTTTATCCATTTGATGAGATTTCTGTTGCGTAGCCGGGTTTCGAGAAGTTTTCTCGTTTGTTTGAGATACTTTTTTCTTATATCTATTTCATCTCCGTTTGGTTGATGGTATCCGCTTCCAGTATTCTCAAGTACTTGCTAATTTCCTTTTCCCCGAGCGTTTTGACCTTTTCTAGATTTTGCATTTCTATTCTTTCCGTTATTTCTCATTTTACACTTTTCATTATGAGCATAGCACATTTTCTACGTTAAATACCATTCCTATACCATGGCTGTATATTCTTATTGCTTGTATCAGAGACTTCAATTCTTTTTCCGTTTTTGCAAACAGTTTGATGTCAGCCATGTGCATAAGGTGATTAATCCTTTCTTGTGATTTTGTAAATTTGTAGCCCCCACTGCATTTCCGAAGTAATGGCGAAAGCGTATCTCTTTGGAAGATACCTCTCTGGATTTCCCCTTTTACTTAAGTGTTTCCTCCTATTGTTAATTCGACTTTTCAGTTTTTCATGGTTTCCGTGATGAATTTCATGACTTTTCTCGGATATTTTATACATTTTCAGATATTCTATTATCTGAGTTTAGGGGACCATATCATTGGCCTTCTTGAAGTCAATCATTGTCATATCTACATTTTCCCCTTCACTTTAGTCTCCTTGAGGATGTGCTGATCAAAGTACGTTAGGCCACTAGTTCCTCTTGTTCTTATGTGGCATCCTTTCTATTCCCCTGGAAACATTCGTGACATATAGGCGAGTAATAGATCTCTTCTTTACTCTGTGCAGTCAGGAGTTTTTACATCATGAGTAGAAATATTGTCTGTCTTTAGTTACTGGGGGTGGTTTCTTTTTTTGGATCCTTCTGGATCAGGACAGTTTCCCCTTAAGTCATCCATTCGTGTATGCCTTTTCCGGGCATTTACTCAGTTGTAGAGTCAGTCTGTTATGGACGGACTTGAATTTTTTAAAACCAGAATTCATGTGTGACATCATGACCAGGTATTTTCTAATTCGGTACTTTTTTGAGTGTTGGTCTAAGAGATTCCAAGTGTATGTTCGTCTTTGGGTTTTCTACAAGTTCTTGCGATTTTGTTTCATGTTATTTATCCATTCAGTGTTTTTATGTTCTTTCCATTTCCATATTTTACTCCAAAATTGTTTTGTTTTTTCTTTTGCCTCTGGTTGCTGATTTGTCTTTGTGCACTCTCCATCAACCTGTTTGTTGAATTTTCTTTACTTATTTTAGAAGATCCTGTTTTGATTATATTGCTTGACTCTGTCATGATACCTTTTGAATATCCCTTCTTTCGCCAGAATTTTTTAAATTTATTTTTTCAAGTTGCATTGTCGGACTTGTCTACTGTTTTGTTTTGGGTCTTTTCATTCCAATATATCATGCTCGTTTTTCCTTCCTTAGCACTTTTGCTTGTTGTCGTAGATTATTTATCTGTTCTTCTTGCCTAATTTCTCATCCCTGTTTTGAATTTCTGTTCAGGTTCCCTTGGTAACGTCGGTTTTATCAATTTGTTTTGCTCTTGCATAAATATCAGATCGAGTCATATCAAAGAGATCTTTCGAGTCGTCCTCGGCTACGGCCGGCTAATTTACTTAACACCGGCCCATTGAGTGTTTGCCAGTGGTCCGGGAGACCGGGGTTCAATCAAAGGTCGAGTCATACCAAAGACTCAAAAATTGTACTTGATGCCCCCTTGCTCAACTGTCAGAATTATAAGATACGGAGCATCTAGGAAAAAGAGTAGCGTCCTTCCCATCACCTCGTTGTAGTAGCTATTGAAAAGAGAGCCTTCGCGTCACCCACGATAACGGTCGGTTAATTTACTTAATACCGGCCCATTGGCTTAATGGGTAGAGTGTTCTCCGGTGGGACAGGAGACCGGGGTTCAATCAAAGGTTGAGTCATACCAAAGATTCAAAAAATGGTACTTGATGCCTCTTTGCTTAACACTCAGAATTATAAGTTACGGATTAAGGGTAAGATGAAGTAATCCAAGGAAAGGAGTTGAGCGCTCCCCTACAGCTGTTGAAAAGGGAGCTTTCGGGTCGCCTTCGACTATGGTCGGCCAACTTACTTCTTATTAGTTCAGTGATGTGGCCAGTTGGGATATTCATCAATAATTTGTATAACTTTACAGTTTCCATCATCTAATCTTGGTTCCTGATTGATGATAGTGTATTCTTTTTTCTTTATTAATCCTACATTTATTTTGTTTTCTGTTACCATTTGTTTTGTGATGCTGGGGTCTATGGTGTTTTGGTTTTCAGTATTTTGCGTTTCAATTCTGGTTGGACTCTCTTGTTCATAGTCTTCATTATTTACTTGTCCATATATTTCTAGCCCTCTTTTCTTCTTCTTAGACTCTGTCCATAAATTAAAATGCATTAGAAACAATTGACTCGGTAAAAAGAAATGAAAGTAAATGAATGCTGTTTCCAAAATGTTGTCACAACAGAAATCATGAATTTGATAGTATCCAAAGTGCCCCATTTCGTACCTTACAGAAACATCATGCTCTGGACTCTCAGTCAATTTTGAAGTATTGTTATAAAATGACCTCAAAGACACTTTCTCCTACTAATCCAGAAAGGCAAAATGTTAATTAAGTTCTGCCACATTTTAATGAGTATATTATTCAAGGATTATTGACCTTAGGAAAACAGAAATGTTTGCTTGAAGTTGCAGAATATATAAACATATTTTATATTTGGTTGACAATTATCTATGTAAAAACACCATATAAAGGACAGAAAACTAACATTTTTAAAAAAATCATTCTTGGTTGGTCTTTAAGTCTTTGGCTTGTTGTATTAAATCAAGCGGACTCTACCCAAAGTTCTACCATTATTTTTCTATAACCTCTTTTCCTACCTTAGCTTTTAAAATAACAGAGAAGTATATATTTGATGTCTACTTAAGTCTATTTTCTTCGTTAGTGACTTTAAGTTGAATTGTTGCTTTAGTCGCGATTTGTGTACCTGAAATTAAAACAGCCAACATTCGCCGGATGCTCTCATATACCCCATGGTAGCTATCAAGAGAGCACTGGCCGATCACGACACTCAGATCTTTCATTTGAGTCTCATGTTGATTAGGATTTGACATTTTTCATGGGTACTATAATGTCACCGTGCAAGATCCAGGGGTCTATTATCATCTATGCTCCTGTCACAGATGTGACATGTATTCTTCCGAGGAAGAAGATATTTCGACGAGCCACACATACAAAAAAGTGCCTCCGCCTTTGAAATTTCAGTTTTAACTCAGCTGAAGACAGGCATATTCACATTTCCTTCTGCTAAGGTCCGACTTTGACGAAAAATCCTGAACTTTTGGGCATCTGTCAATCTCATTAAATATACATCTCTCAAAGTAGTAGCGAGGGGAGAGTGGACTTGCTAATTGATTTATGTTCCATTTTTTGATAGTTCTAGAACTTCATAATAAATTTTTGAATGTTAGTATTTTTATGTTTGAAGCGAACGTGAAACATTTGCGAGATTTACGTAAAAAATATAAAATTTTCGCTCACTCGCTACATCGTTTTATCTAAAATTCGGTATTAATTCAAGGCATATTCATATTTTATTCTGTTAAGGTCAGACTTCGACGAAAAATCAGGAATAGCCAACGCACCTTAATAATGTACCAAACACTTCTTTCTTTTGGAACTTTCTGGTAAATTCTTAAACATTAATATTTAAATGTTTTTAAGTGAACGCCATTATTTTTTAAGAAAATGAAGCATTTGAAAAATTTACATAAAAACATAAAATTTCGTAATTATTATTTACTCATTGAGAGTTTTTTACGTCAGTTTCAGTTGATGGTCTTTCACTGGAGTTTGAGTGACAACAAGTCTCCTCAAGTCTCCAGGACTCTTCTCAGTATTTTGGCCGTTCTCAATAATGCCGTAGTTTGGATGGTCTCCACTCGTCCGCCAACTTCCAAGCCCTCTAGTTCCTTTAATAATCCTTTAGTTACTGTACCAAAAGCACCAATCACAGTTGGTATAATTGTCACCTTCATGTTCCACAGTTTTTTCAATTCCCTAGCAAGGACCAAGTACTTATCCTTCTTTTCACATTCTTTCTGTTTTACTATGTGGTCAGCCGGGACAGCAAAGTCGACAATTTTGCAAGTTCTCTTTTTTTTGTTGATAATTATAAGGTCTGGTCGTCTGGCCGAGATTAGGTGATCCGTTTGTATGTTAAAGTCCTATTGGAGTTTATGTGTGTCCTTCTCTAGATATTATTATTATTATTATCATCATTATTGATTGCGAGTTTTTCACATCAGTGTTTGGCGACGGTTTTTTCACTGGAGTATGAGAGACAGCAATTTTTCTCAAGTCTTCAGGACTCTTCTCAGTATTCTGGCCGATCTTGTTAATGCTGTAGTTTGGATGGTGTTGCCTCGTCCTCCAATTGCCAACTCTTCTATGCCCCTTACCAGGCATTTGAATATCGTTCCAAGAGCACCAATAATAATTGGTATCACCGTCACATACATGCTATAGAAAGCTATAGCTTTCTTAGTTCTCTGTCAAGGTCTAAGTACTTTTTTCTCTTTTCGTTATTACTATTATAATTATTATAATCATTAGATTGATAGATGTTATTTGCAAACCTTTGCTTCGCATGGCAAGTAATAGGGGTAGTTATTTTTGGAATGCTACATATTCCTACGTTTGATTACAGACATTCAATGTTGTAGATCTTGGCTATTAAAAAGGCTTACTGATGTCCGTTTTGATTGCATAATTTTCTACTAGACATAACAAAATCCTGGTATCTTTGCTTTTGAGAGAAATCATCTTTCTATTTATAGTTGGTGCTGTAGGTCACTCTACTTTTTCGTATATTGTATTCATCCTTATTTTAACGGGACGAAAAAAAATCTTTCGAAAAATAATTAATACTCAATGTTGGAATATGATTTCTATTTCCAGTATTTAGCCACATACATTTTTTCTTCGTTACCTTATTGCGAGGTGTAAGATTTGAAGCTGTGAATTCAGAACAGGTGAAAATTTTTCTTTCAGAAAAAAATAATCTGTTGTGAAATCCATGAAAAATTTTTAATGAATAAAGACTTAAAATAGAGTTTCTTTATTTTGTATCATTTTTCTGTAGGAACTACTTGCTGTTCTATAAAACTTTCTCACTCACGCACGAAAGGCAATAAAATAAAATAAGATAAAATAAAATAGATAAAAAAAACAATAAAAAAACAAAGCAAAAAATAAAACCCCAAAAGTAAAGAAACCAAAAAACAACGAACAAAGAGAAAGAAAAAAGAAAGAAAGAAAAAAGCCGGCAAATTTTCTAAAGTTTATTACATTGTGGTTAAGTTGGAGTCCAGGGAGTTTCTTTATGAGAGGAACGTGTCGATTAGTCGATTTGAGACCCTCTAATCGAATGTCAGAAAGTTTGCTTAACTTCGAGGACAAGTCTTTTCACTTGGGGGTCAACATAACAAACGACGGTCGACGCAGTGAAGTGACAAGAACTACACGGGTATTCTGTAGATGTTTGGTAACAGACAAGGTGTTTTTGGAAACAGCAAGAGAGGGAGGGAGAAATTCATCAAAATAAGAGGGCTGATAAATAAATAACGTCTCCAATTCTATAAAAGAAGTTTTAGAGCAGATAGAATAATGAAACTTGTATCAAAATGAAGTACGCCAATTGATTGATAAATAAGGTCTCCAATTCTTTTAAAAGCAGTCTTAAAGGATAAATAATAATGAAACTGGTATCAAAATGAAATAAATTTATTCCTCTTCAAAATGAAATCCTCTTTTTTTGTTCTGTTCATTTAGAATGCTCTTGGTTCACTTTTGATCCAGTTGCACACAACCATCGGAGGAAAACCGTTGACTTTTTGACGCCGGAAATAAGGAAGTTTGACCGTGCCAACTCGAAGCTTTACGACAAAGGGGAATTTTAGGCTTCTTACGGTTTGTTGACTGTAATATCGCCTTGCAATAAATGAATAAATTAAAAAAAATTATCCCTAGAGACTTTATCCTGCAGATACACGGTTTCAATATTTATAGAATTAATCGATATACGTTTCTTTCAAACATACGGGAATTTCCATTTGCAACGTTCTTGTATCAAAAATACTGTTACTAATCACAAATACATAATTGGAACGTAACACTCAGGATTAACAGATGATATTAGTCAGTGTCGTTACAGAGCGAAGTGACGCTGAGCATTTTGAACAGGAATTGATATACAACTGAATATATGTTCAAATATACGCCATGCTAGTGACACCAGGGGGTTGGAAACCGAACTTATCAACTCTCGTAGATAGCAGTAGTAGCAGCAGCAGGATCTGCGGAATGGTTCCTGCGAGAAAGTTTTATATTACTTTTAATCGCCTGCTGCTTTAAATCACAGGCAAAAAACAGATATGCAAATATACACAAATTTTGTAATAATAATAATAATAATAATAATAATGATAAAAAGAAAGGAGATACATTGATGTTAAGATGACTTGGGACCCAGAAATGAAGCGCTTGTAATTTCTAATTCATACAATCACTATTTTTCATTTGTATTTTAAGTTATCATTTGTATTTGATGCTATTAGTCGAATGATTTTTTTTTGCAAGATCGTGAAATTTATCTGGGACTTTAAAGTCTTCTAAATAATTGAATTTGGAAGCATTTATTCCAAAAAAAAAAGATCCCCCCTCCCAAAAAATAATGACTGAAAATTACGTCTTTTCCCTCTTACACTTTTGTTTGTTTGTATCGAAAACTAATTAAACTCTGGCCATAAACATAAACAAGTAAGAAGGCGCATAGATTTTAAACTTTCAGCTGAAAAAGTCTAATACGAAAACTGCTTAAATAGTGGTAACTGTAAAAATCTAATGGAAAAAAAGTAGCATTATAAATAAGGATGAAATATCAAGCAACAAAATCCGAGAAAAATAAAAGGGATAGTTAGACTCTTACTAAATTAAAACCACACTCATTAAAGGCGTTAATATCTTCCCGTTTGTTGGTGGCTCACTGACGTGTTTTCTTTCTTTGAATAATGCCAGGTCATATCTGTGACAAGCGCACAGATTATAATCAACCCTGAATCTGGTGTAACCATAATATACTACCCGTGATAAAAGACAAATCCAAATCCAAATCAATGTGAGACAAATGTGAGTGTCGTGATCGGCAGGTGTTCCCTTAATAGCTGACATGGGGGATCTGATCGGTATCCTCTGAATGTTGGCTGCTCTTTTTTCAGATACACAAAGATCAAATTCACAATGCACCTGAGAGACACAAATGGAAAGATAGACTAGAAAAGACAACAAAAATGCAACCCAGAGTTATTTTAAAATAAACTCTACACAAAATGGGTGTAGGAAAAGGTTGATAAAAATATGGTGAAAATCCAAAGACTTGTCGAACAAGTGAGGTTGATTTTAAATAAAGGGTGGTTTTCTTACCTCGAGATATTAGAAATATGTGAACCGGTAATTCGTGAAGAAAATGCCCAGGAAGCTGAAACACAAAATATTGAAAACCAAAATACCACAAAATCAATGCTAACATAAGAAGATAGAAAAATGTGGCATTAATAAAAAATCAAGATTGAAAAGAGGACCATATTACCATCGCTAAGAAATCAAGACTGGAAAAAGTCAAGGGAGAAACCAAAAAGGAAAATAAACTATTAAATAGTATTCCATGGACAACATCACTGAACTAAATGAGCTAATTTATGCAAGAGAAAAATTAGTCATTGATAGAATTGATATCCCATTAAGGAACCCGAACAGAAATACAAAACCTAGATGGGAAATAAGACTATAAGGATAACTAAAGAAATTGCGACAAGCAAAAATACAAGTGTAGGAAAAGACACAAGGACACAATGGAAGGACCCCCGCAAAAAAAAAAAAAAAAAGAAAAGAAATAGAAAAAGGATAACTGAAGACAAGCCTCGCAATACAATAGAAAATAATAGAAAAAGATATTGTCGAAAGAAGTGAGACCCAAAAGTTACCTGGACAGGGTCAAGCGATACAAACAAAACAGGAGCTTCCAGAATAATGAAAGAAAATTCTACTAGCAAGTTAGGGGAGAAAGCATAAATACAAATGAACAAACGTAGGCGAAGAAAACGAAAATTTTCTGGTGAAAGATATGGGGACAGAAAGAACGTAACAGAAAGGGCGAATGGATAAACGAAATGGAAAAAAAAAAAGAATGACAAAGACTTGATAAAGGCTCCGTGGCGAACATACACCAGGACTCACCATGAGCAACACTCAAGAGTAAAGAAATTAGAAAACTCCAATTCGTGATGTCATACATGGATTCTGGTTTTAAAAATTCACGTCCATCCACCACAAATTGGCCCTGCAACTGAATATGCTTAAAAGAGACCAAGCATACCTGAATGGATGACGAAAGCAAAAACAACTCTGATCCAGAAGGACCCAGAAAAAGGATCCATTCCCAGCGACCATTGACTGATAACGTATTTATTTATGATGAGAAAAACATAACTTAAGAGAGAAAATCTATTTCTTGTTTGAATGGATTATTTCCAGAATAACAGAAAAGGAAGTACTGGCCCATTAGCATAATGATTAGAGTGTTCGCTAGTTGTCCAAGAGATGGGGGTTCAATCCCAAGTCGAGTCATACCAAAGACTCAAAAAAACGGTAATTGACGCCTCCTGGCTTAACACTCAGTATTATAAGGTACTATTTACCAACCCCTCCGCTCGGGCAGGATATGACACAAGGTCAAGTTTTAAGCGGAGTTTAACAGGTTTGAATTCAGAGTTTTCCTTCTCCTAGACTAGTTGCCTCACCAAGGCTGAAGAACCTAGTCCGTCCTACTATTTACCCATAGCTGGAGGGAGAATAAGGGGGTTCATACCTTTCCCAAGGGTATTTGCCCGAAAGTGAACGTAATAGCGCGACTGGAGTACGAACTCGCGTACTACGATTCCGCAGTTCATCGCTTTAACCATTACACCACGTAGGTAGGGATCAAGGGTAAGTGGAGTTATTCAGGGTAAAGAGTGGCGCACTCCCCTACACCTTAGTGTAGTAGCTATTAAAACAACTCCCCTTACTTTTAAATAACCGGGTCATTAGCCTAATGAGTTGAGTGTTCGCCAATAGTCCGGGAGATCGGGGTTCAATCCCAGGTCGAGTCATACCAAAGACTCAAAAAATGGTACTTGACGCCGCCTTGCTTATAATAACATTATAAGGTTAGGATCAAGGTTAAAGTGGATCAATCAAGGGAAAGGACTAACGCATTCTTCTACATCTCTGTGTAGTAGCTACTGAAATGGGAGTCTTCGGATTACCTTCGACTAAAGTCACCAACTTTACTAATAAGAGAAACAGATATATACTATATATACATCACCACATCTTCAAGGAAGTCAAACGAGGCTGAGAAATGTAGCCATGGCATGGATTGACTGCAAAAGACCTAAGATATTGTTTCATAAACTTGGTTAATAGGATGTCTGAAAATGTATAAAATATCGGACAAATACCCTTGGGAAAGGTATGAACCAGACCATAGTATTGTTAAGATTGGCTATGATACTGAGAAGAGTCCTGGAGACCTGAGGAAACTTGCTATCACTTAGACCCCAGTGAAAGACCACCGGCTCTGAATTTATTAATTCCTAATGAAGGTTCCTTAAAACCGAAACGTTTTAACGTCGACTTTCCTTCGTAATAAATTCATCACTTTTTGGATTACTTTGTTTTTCAATTTTTCTCCATTACAAATTCTTTAAAAATAAACTTTAAAAAAGTTTTCAAAGAAATCATTTGTTTGGATGAAATGTTTTATGGGCTGGCTTAGTAAATCGTAAACCAATGTCAATATGGGTTAAATAAATGGGTGGCTTTATTAAGT
Organism: Sepioteuthis lessoniana; assembly: GCA_963585895.1. NCBI lineage: Eukaryota > Metazoa > Mollusca > Cephalopoda > Myopsida > Loliginidae > Sepioteuthis > Sepioteuthis lessoniana. The sequence continues at coordinate 72,240,451 of OY757918.1, read as the reverse complement.
CTTTAAATCATTTCTTACGAGTTTTTCACACCACTGATAGCCGGTGATCTTTCACTGGGGTTTAAGTGATAGCAAGTTTCCTCAGGTCTCCAGGACTCTTCTCAGTATCATAGACAATCTTAACAATACTGTGGTCTGGTTCATACCTTTCCCAAGAGTATTTGTCTGCAAACGGGAGACATCTCCACTCTAGACGGAACCCCTCTTAAACTAGTAGACAAATTCACTTACCTAGGAAGCAGCGTCGAATCAACCGAAAAGGACATCGACACGAGGTTAACGAAAGCATGGACAGCTATCAATAGGCTATCGATTATATGGAAATCAGATCTAACCGATAAAATGAAACGCAGTTTCTTCCAGGCAGCGGTCACATCGATACTGCTATATGGGTGCACTACATGGACGTTAACAAAACGGCTGGAGAAGAAACTAGACGGCAATTACACAAGAATGCTACGTGCAATCTTGAACAAGTCCTGGCGGCAACACCCCACAACACACCAACTGTACGGCCACCTGCCTCCTATCACGAAAACTATTCAAGTTAGACGAACCAGACATGCAGGACACTGCTGGAGAAGCAGGGACGAACTCATAAGAGATGTACTCTTATGGACCCCCACACATGGCCGTGCAAAAGCAGGACGACCAGCACGAACATACATTCAGCAGCTATGTGAGGATACGGGATGTTGTCCTAAAGACCTGCCTAGGGCGATGAACGATAGGGAGTAGTGGCGAGAGAGGGTCAGGGATATCCGTGCTACCAGCGCGACATGATGATGATGATGATGATTAACCAAGGTTTACGGAACAATATCTTATATTATATCTTATTATATCATACTGTCGAATTCCTTTCCATTATTTACTTCCAGAATCTTTAATTCAAAGTAGGCGTTTTTTTATTATAAAAAGTTTTCTTTATAAATCTGTTTCTACATCTAACCATCAAAATAAAAATAAAAAAACCTTTTAAAAAAGTGCGATTTCCACAGGTACTGCCAGTTGTTGGAAATGCAGAAGTGACTTCACACTTCCCTGATCTCCAGAACTGAATTTTGGTATCATACCCAGGAAGCACGATTTTTTGGGAAGGGATGGGCTTCGGACTCCTATTCAGGGGACATAATCAGTGTATCCTAAGTCCTTCAGACAGGGCAAACACTGTCCTGAGACAAATTTCTTTAAAAAAACTCAATTGTCAAATAAAGAATAGTTAAAGTCGTGTTCTGTAAGTGATAACCAATTGTCAGAAGGTAAAAACGGACATTTTTTTCTCTCAAAAGACGGCGTTTCTTCGTCTACAAAAACAATGCAAAAAATACTGAAAAAGAAAAGAAAGGAAAATGTATGGACATGCGCAGAAGATCACATCCGGTAGGAGCTAGTAAAATATTTGCATCAGATATTAATGCCTGGATTCCATCTTGAACAAACTGAAACCCAGTCCTGGATTCCGGTCAAAAGTTGATCAGATGACGAGTGCCGTAAAATGTGCGGTCAATCTGTCTGGAAAACGAGGCGGAATCGAACAATGGCAGGAATGGTGTCGGTGTGTGTGTGTGTAGGGGGTTGGTTCGTGAAAGGATTTTCGCAGGCTGGGTTGGATGGGTAGGGGTTGAAAAAATGGAGGTACTGAGGTTGGTGATCTTGCTATTGTTACTTGTGACGTGCTCACAATAGAGTTATTATCAAGTGAATTCAATCTGCCTTCTTCGTAACAACAAAATACGTCATTGGCTTAACAAGCGAACGCGCCTCCATAGCCAAAATTCCGCAGTCGGAAATTTGACTCGACGAATCCGGCCACAAATTGACCGACTGGAGGAAATTTATTGTCCGGGTCGGAAGAACTCTGCAATGTGCAGAGGATGAGACGCCGGCTTATTTTATTGAACTATTGCAAACAGAAAATGAGTAAATTTCTATCTTCATATTTTTGCTTTTTTGCGTCAGTGAAAAATGGAAAGAGTTGTTAGTTTGTTACAAATCTATCTTTGATAACAAAAAATCCGGCAACTTACCTTTCCGTCATCTTATGCTGGATAATGTTGAATTTATGATAGATTATGATTTCAAATACCAAGATTAACTACCATAATTAAACAATTAAATATTATAGTTCAATAAGTAAAGTAAGTAAAGAAAAGTTGGCGACCATAGTTGAGGGTGACCAGAAGGCTCCCTTTTCGATAGCTACTGCACCAAGGTGTATGGGAGGGCGCCACTCCTTTCCCTGGATTGCACCACTTTACCCTTGATCCGTACCTTATAATGCTGAGTGTTAAGCAAGGAGGCATCAAGTACCATTTTTAAAGTCTTTGACTCGACCTGGGATTGAACCCAGGTCTCCCGGGCCATTGGCGAACACTCTAACCGCTAGGCCAATGCCCGGTATTAGTTGAATAAAGATGACTAATACTTATAATAAATTCACAGAGACTTTGAGATACAAACAGATTACCGAATCCCTGAAAGAAGGCCAGACTTCGTATTAATTAACAAGAAAAGAACATGCCATCCAGTAGATTTTGCTATTCTAGCGGACCACAGAGTAAAAATGAAAGAAATCGAAAAGAGAGACAAATACTTAGATTTTGCCTGTGAGTTGAAAAAACTTGGGAATATACAGTTGACGATGATAGTCATTATAGTTAGCATGCTTGCAATTATCCTTAAAGTCTTGGAAAGGAGACTAGAGGAATTGGAAATCAGAGGAAGAATAGAGACCATTTAGTCCACAGCATTTCTAAGATCAGCTAGAATACTTAGAAAAGTCCTGGAGAACTGACAAGAATTGTTGTCACTCAAACTTCAGTGATAGACCATATAGTGTCAAAAAAACTTGCAAGGAATTAAATTATAATAATTATTATAATTATAATGACAAGCGTGAGAAACTATACAATAAGCACATATTAATTCGTATTTGGTTATCATTTACAATACTATTCATATAAAAAGCAGATTATATTCATCTTAAAGTTAATAATGTTGAACCAAACAAAAGGATCGACTAGAAGGTGAGAAATGTAACAACAACAATAAAGGTGACGGTGATACCAATTTTAGCTGGAGTCCAAGGAACGTTCCCAAAAGGAATGGAAAAGAGATCGTGGGGACTGTAGAATAAAGGAAGATTCGAGACCATCCGAACCCCTGCACTGAAAATCAGCTTGAAAACTCAGAAGAGCCCAGGAAGTCTGAGGAAACTTGCTGTTACTAAGACGTCAGCGATCCCCGCCTCCAGTAAAAGCTGGTGTAAAAAACTCGAAAGGTGAAATAATAATAATAATAATAATAATAATGATAATAATGTGATAAAATAGATATCTTCCAAAGAAATCCGATCATAAATACATTCTTTCTTTCTTTTGTACGACATTCGCAATTAACGCTATGTGCGAAATGGACATATAATGTTCATTACTATAGAATATATAAAGAACATAGGAATCTCAGAATTCGAAAACACGTAATGACTTCTTGTTCAGGTACGAAACCTTTTTATTAACTTTGAGTTAAAAGTTTCGACGTAAGGAGGAGAGACACAATCTTCTATGCTGTCTTATTCATTTGGCCCCCATCTCGAGCCCCCCCCCCATAGGGCGCAAGTTCGCCTCGCGCATGCGAGCTCCAAAAGTCGATCCTTCTCGTTTGGCGTCTAGTACCCGACTCTCTTTTCAAATTCTCACACAAACCTCCGCGCGCTTCCGGTGCGTGACGTCACTCGCACCCGTCACCGCGTTTCGTCCCGGACTATTATGATATCTGAGTGACACCTTCACCGCCCACGCGCACCCGCTTCAATGTTGCACCCAACTAACCCATGTGCTGAGCCGAAAGCTTCTCAGCCTAACTAAACTCAAAGGCATGAACCGAAATCCCTCGGCTATTTTATAACACTTTCTTTCTTTCTTTCTTTCTTTTTTTCTTTCTTTATCTATCTCGTTTCTTTTTCTATAAACGTCTGATGTATAGAGTTACTGTTAGCTGAGGAAACTAGAGAACTTGAGAAGGATAACCACCATCCAGTACATTGCAGTGTTGAGATCGACTAAAATATTGAGAAGAGTTCTGGACAGGTGAGAAGATTTGTTGTTTCTCAGACTTCAATGAAGGCCCCCAATTAGAATGGGTGTAAAGAACTCGCAAAAACTAAACAATAATAATGAAAATAATTGGGAAAAAAGAAACAACGGAAGGAGTGGAACTGCCAAATTAGGAGAACTTAAGAATATTTGGAGATGAGGAAAATTACACTAAAAAGATAAAAGAAAAACTAATTACAGCAGCCGATAACAGCAAGAGCAACATAAAAGCATATAGAAAAAACTTAGAAAAAAAACCCTACAAAGCAAGCATAGTAAGAAAAAACCCAACTGTATGGATACTTCAAGCGACAAATTGGGGTGAATGCACACGAGAAGACGCAGGCATTAATATGAAAAGGGAAACATCAAGAGAGAAACTGAATCTCTTTTTATAGCAGAACAAAATAATGTCATAAGGACCAATTCCATAAAAAACCCGGGCCGTTGGTATCATAGTTTGAGTGTTCGCCAATGGTCCGGGAGACCTGCGTTCAATCTCGGGTTGAGTCATATCAAAGACTTAAAGATGGTACTCGGTATCACCTTGCTTAACACACAGCCCTATAAGATACGGATGAAGGGTAAAGTGGAGTAATCCAGTGAATTGAGTAACGCCCTCCCCTACATCTCGGGGTAGTAGCTTTTGAAAAGGGAGCCTTCCAGTCGCCCTCGACTACTCTCGCCAACTTTACTTTTACATAAAAGCAAAGCTGATGCTGCTCGCAGAATTAAGGAAGTGGCAGGGGGAGATGAAGCAATATATAACCGTAATCTCTGAAACTGGATTAAGAATTAGGGAATTGGCAGGGGGAGATGAAGCAATATATAACCGTAATCTCTGAAACTGGATTAAGAATTAGGGAATTGGCAGGGGGAGATGAAGCAATATATAACCGTAATCTCTGAAACTGGATTAAGAATTAGGGAATTGGCAGGGGGAGATGAAGCAATATATAACCGTAATCTCTGAAACTGGATTAAGAATTAGGGAATTGGCAGGGGGAGACGAAGCAATATATAACCGTAATCTCTGAAACTGGATTAAGAATTAGGGAATTGGCAGGGGGAGATGAAGCAATATATAACCGTAATCTCTGAAACTGGATTAAGAATTAGGGAATTGGCAGGGGGAGATGAAGCAATATATAACCGTAATCTCTGAAACTGGATTAAGTGTTGAGATTAAGCTCAGTAGATAATGGAAACCGGATCACCAATCGAAGACTTTTGAAAGAGTTAGAATCATTGAAAGATTCTGCTTTATCGCATATCAACTCTTGTAGGTTATTTAATGCCAAATCCTGTTTATTCATATACATTTAATATATGATTTGTGAATCAATAGTTTATTGGTACTATTATTTTCAAACAAGTCAGAGCTCATTTGCTTGCACACAGTTAAATATTTTCAGTTATAGTTATCTTACACTAATAGTTTTATTTGCACACAGTTAAATGGTTCCAAGTATTACTTTGTAATACTGATAATTCAGTTTAACACCAGTAATTTGTTTGCCCACAGTTAAATGATTCATGATATGAGTCTAAAAAACCTGTACGAACATTTGAGATGTCCCCAGCTAACTTTGAATTGATTTAAATACAAAAATACTTTTGATGGTGTCCAATTTCAAAATATACGTATTTACACACGCATTAGTGTTAGTGCATTGAGTATGAGAATCAATAACTGCTTATTTTCCCAAGGGCCTTCTCTAGGAAGTTCCTTGGTCTAAAAGGGTCAAGAGCTGAGGTTATAACTCGGTGCCTGAAGCGCCACTGAAAAAAGAAAGCCGACGGAAATAAGGAATTTTTGGCTCGTCTCACGGAAATCTTAATTCTTCTGTGGTACCCTTGCATTAAATCGACCTTGGGTCAAATTTTAGCTTTGTGGGAAGTCAAATAAATCCTGATATGTTTTAGTATATATGTATTTATCCAAAACCTTCACACAAACAGGTTTTTTTTGTTAAGTGGAGTTTAAACCGGTTGGAATTCAGAGTTTTCCTTCATTTCGACTGGTTATCATACCAAAGTTAAAGAGCTCAGTCTACCCGACTGTTTACCTATAGCTTATGGGAGAATAGTTGTATTCATGCCTTTATCAAGGGTATTAGCACTATGTGAAATGCAAACAACTTCGTTCTGAATTCGAACTCGATTCACCGTGTCTATTACCTCGACGATAATCATTACATCACGAGCGCCTCCATCGTATATATTTACAAACTTGCAATTGAATGAAATTAAATAAATTTGCGATCAGAACTCTGCAGACGATCTTTGAAATATTCATCTTTTATCATTTAATTGTTGCTTTTTAATCTGTAAACAGATATCTTTGATGAAAAAAATAAAAAAATTAGAAAAATGAAATTAAATGAAATAAAATAAAACATGGCGACTCAGTTATCGTCTGTTGTGAAAGATGAATAATACCGGGAACAAATAGGTCACAAAGCGCCTTTTTCGTTGTCGATATGACAGACAAAGACTTGGAGTGAGAAAGAAAGAAAGAAAGTAAGAAAAAAGAAAGAAAGAAAGAAAATACGTGAGATAAAAAAGAATTTAAAAAGAAAGAAAGAAAGAAAGAAAGAAAGAAAGCAAGCAAACAAGCAAGCAAGAAAGAAAATGTCTGCGATAAAAAGGAAAAACTAATGAAGATTTTAGAAAATATTTTTCTCTCATGTTGTATCTTTAATATGGAGGCGCTTGTTGCGTGTGGTTTTTTGTTAAGGGAAATAGAATCGACACTGAGTTCAAATCCTAAACGTGGCTATTTGCATTTCACAAAATACTAATATCCTTGGGAACGGTATGAATCCAACGATTCTCCCCCAGCTATGGTTAAATAGTTGAGAAGACTGGGTTCTTTAACCCTGGCGTGGCGACCAGTCTTGTTGAAGGAAAACTCGGAATTTAAATTATTTGTATACCTGGAGAGGGAAGGGTTTCACTTGGCTATTCCTGTCCACGACACGCTACATGAGTTGCTCGCTCATGACCAATCCCAGTCACTGGACCAGTGAGAGACAGGATATAAGTTTGATGCAAAATTTATCAGCATTATCTTTTGCACAATTTACGGAAAATCTTATCCGTGTCAGTGAAGTTTATTCAATCCATTAAGTCGATCAACTAACCGTAAGTCGTTCATAATGTCATATTTGATCATACTAATCGATATTTACATAACAAAAATTGTACTGATCAAACAATTTTGAAAATATGTGTGGTTTGATCAACATGTTCTGAGATTGACCTTGTTAGTTTGGTTTATTTAATGAATTGGTTTGGTTTGGTTTTATGGCATATCAACCATTGAAGGCTATCTAATACCAAATCCACTTTTATACATTTTAAAAGGTCAATTTCAAACAATTCAGTTTAGCATAAGTACATTGTTTAGTTCTATTTGACCCATAGATAGGACCCTATCAATTGCTACCACTTTGGGCCAGGGTAGACCTGGGAGCGATGGCAATAAAGAGGTACTCCGTATTCCCCGAAGCTCCAGTATTACTGAAGTCTCACCATCTGATTGTTTTGTGTCATATCTACGACACTCATTGGGGGAGTATTATTCATCTGCAGAGAAGCAGCCTGTGTATTCTGCAGCCCCAGCTGACTAGGCCCATTATTTTATGGCATATCAACTCCTTATGGATCATTTAATGCCGAAATCTGATTAATTTATAAACTTTAGACTCAGCAATATTTGTTAAAAATTCTGATGAAGGTCGATAATTGTTATCCCTAAGAATATTCGGATTGTTGATCTCATCTTTATTGTTATAATTACAACGTCTCGGCCGATATGTCCTTCGGTCTTCTTCGGGTGTTTTATGTCGAACTCGGGAGCCTATACAGAACCTCGAACTTAGCCCATTATTCAAGCCACGGGGATAGACTGTTAACCACAACTGGTTATAAGTGTTAAGTAATACTAAGTATCCATTGTCATTTTAGCCCGTAGTTAGGATTGAACCTGCAACCTCCAGATGATTTCAACCAAATGCTTTATCCACTGCACCATGTGTCCTTGCCGGTCATTTTCAATGTTCCATTACTAAAAATACACTGCTGATAGTTAGGATCATTTGTTATCCCTCTGCAAGAGTGAGTTCGAGTCTCATTGGGTGCCCCATTCATTCAGCCTTATGCCATATCTAAGCAAAAAGCTTAGAAAATTACTATATATCCATATTTACCCAACCCCTCCGCTCCGGCAGGATATGATATAAGGTCAATTTTTAAGCAGAGTTTAACAGGTTTGAATTCAGAGTTTTCCTTCTCCTAGACTAGTTGCCTCACCAAGGCTGAAGAATCCAGTCTGCCCTACTATTTACCCATAGCTGGAGAGAGAATATTTGGATTCATACCTTTCCCAAGGGTGTTAGTGCTATGTGAAATGCAATCAGTCTCGTCCAGGATTTGAACTCGTGTCGCCGTGTCCATTTCCTACGATGATAACCATTACACCACGGGCACCTCCAGAAAATTACTATATATTACCTATCCCTTTCTAATTAAAATAATTTGTAAAAAGTTAAATGGTTTCAAGTATTCCTATCTAACATTAATAATTCCATTGAATGATTATCATTTGCTGGTTGGTTTTTCTTCATAGCATATCAACCCTTATAGGTTATTTAATGCCAAAATCCAGTTTATTCATATACATTAAATATATGATTTGGTACCATTATTTTCAAACGAGCCAGAGTGCATTTGTTTACACAGTTAAATGGTTCCAAGTATTGCGATGTAAAGTAAGTAAAGTTGGTGACCTTTAGTCGAGCGTGTCCTGAAGGCTCCCCTTTCAATTGCTACTACATCGAGGTGTAGGGGAGGGCGGTACTCCTACCCCTGGATCGTTCCATTTTGCCCTTGATACGTACCTTATAATACTGAGTGTTAAGCAAAGAGGTATCAAGTACAATTTTTAAAGTCTTTGGTATGACCCAACCTGGGATTGAAGCCCGGTCTCCCGGACCATTGGCGAACACTCTAACCATTAAGCCAATGAGCCGGTTATTGCAATGTAATACTTTAAAAAATGTAATGTAATCCCAAAAATTCAATCAAATACCAGCCATTTGTTTGCACACAGTTAAATGGTTTCAAGTTTAGAAAGTGATTATATATTTCTATTTGACCCATAGATGGGACCCTGACAGGTACTACCACTCTGGTTAAGTGTTGACCTGGGTTTAATGGTAATGAAGAATACTCCACATTCCCCAAAACTTCAGAAATGGACCCTCACAATCAGATGGTTTACTGTCATATCCCGGACACTTGTAGGGAATGCAGTCAGAGATGCTGTCAGAATATTGTACAGCCCTAGCTGACAGGGCATAATTATTTGTTTGCACAGTTATACGGTTCTTCGTTAACTTTTGACATAAAATAACCCTAGACGGGGTGACATGCCATTAAAATCAACCAATCAATTAAACAACAAATTGGTTGATTGATTGATTGATTGATCAGGTTATTAAATTGCTTGCTTGTTTTACAGCATATCAACCATTGTAGTTTATTTACTGCAGAATCCTGTTTGTTACATATACATTGAATATATATGAGTTGTAAACGAGTTGTGTGTTGGTAATATTATTTTTAAACAAGCAAGACAATTAAATAATTTGTTGTTTTTTATGGCATGCCAAGCCATAGAGGTTATTTAATACAAAATCCTGTTATATATATACGATTTGTAAGCGAATAGTTTGTAGGTAACTTTTTAAATAAGAGCTCAATCGTTAAATAGTTTCAATTATTGCTATCAGTAACATAGCCATGATACGGATATGCGAAACGTACATAGAATGTTCATAACATATATACATAGAACATAGGAATCCCGAAACACGAAAAACACTTACGACTTCTTAGTTCAGGTACGAAACCTTTTATTACTTTTGAGTTTAAAGGTTCTTCGACATAAGGAGAGAGATACCATCTTTCTATACTGGCTTTTCCATATGCCCCCCATCACGTGCGGCACCCGCCACAAGGCCACTGGCCTGGCTTTGGCGAGCTAGCGAAAGTCACCCTTCTTCTTCGGACGGCAAGACTCAACTCAACTGACTTTTCTCAAATCTCCCAAAATCCTCCGCGCACGCTTCCGGTGCATGACGTCATTCACATCCCCAAGTCCTATCTGGGATTTTTATTTTGACATCTCTGAATGACACATCCTCCCCCGCGCGCGTGAACACCTGCGCTCATGTTGCACCTAACTAATCTATGTACTGAGCCGAAAGGTTCTCAGCCTAACTAAACCCAAAGGCAAGATATATAAAACGAAATCCCTCGGCCATTATATTACATATCTAACACTAAAAATTCAATTTAACATCTGTTGTTTCTTTGTAAACAAGTGTAAACAAGTTAAATGGTTAAACAGTTCTATTTGACCCATAGATAGGACCCTAACAAGTACTACCACTCCGGGTCAGAGTGGACCAGGGAGTAATGGCAATGAAAGTGTATTTCACATTCCCTAAAGCTCCGGGACTAGAGCCTCACCATCAGATTGTTTGCTACCATATTCAGGGTACTCGTGGGGTGGGGAGGGGTCTTACTCTTCTGCAGAGATACAGTCGACTTTTTCTATAACACCATCCGACTGAGTTGTTTGTAAATAGCAGCATAGGCTTATATTTACCTCTTGTATGGTTTCTTAAGATTTTGCACACGTTTATATGATATCAGGTATTCCTATCAAATGCAAATAATTTACAAACAGATTTGTTTGACACAGTGATGAACTCTAACTGGTACTAACACTCCAGAATAGAGTGGACATGGAAGTAATGACACACGCGTCGTATAAACTTCAAGAAAAAAAAAATCATAGAATAAGAATAAAAACGAAATAAAGAACATTTTCCCCATTATGTGTTAATCAAGGAAAGTAATCAAGCCAGGGTCTTGGAGTACTTATTCTTACCCTGAGTAGATGAGCTTGTGATTATCATTGTAGGAAATGGACACGTCGACCCGAGTTCGAATTCTGACCGAAGCTTTTTACATTTTACATAGAGTTGACACTGTTGGGAAAGGTATGAATTCAGCTATTCTCCTTCCAGCTAAGAAAAAGTAGTAGGGTAGACTTGACTTCCAACTTTGTATGGCAACCGGTCAAGGAGAAGGAAAACACTAAATTAAAACCTGCTAAACTCCGCTTAAAAATTGACCTTGTGTTATATCCTGCTTATGGCGGAGGTAGTATATATATATGTATACTTTTGATCCTGTGTCTGCAATTGCCCAGTCGGCTGGGGCTGTAGAATACACTGACTGCACCTCTGCAGAGAGGTAATATCCTCCCACACACAATGAGTGTCCTGATATATGACGCTAAACAATCTGATGGTGAAGTTTCTGTAACGCTGGGGGTTTGGGGAATGCGGAGTTCCCCTTCATTGCCATTGCTCCCAGGTCCACTCTGGCCTGGCATGGTAGCACTTGATAGGGACCTACCTATAGGTTAAATAGAACTAACGGCATACTTATGCTAAACTGAATTATTTGACTAAACTGAATAGCTTAAAACAGAAATGTTTTTTTACTATTGAACTCTACTTACATTTAAACTGCTTACTTATGCTAAACTGAACTATTTGAAATGGAACTGTTTTTGTATTGAAATTGTACTTACACTAAACTGATTAGTTTAATATAGAACTGTTTTGACTTTTAACTGTGTGTAAACAGAATCTGTACGTATACTAAACTGAATTAGTTGAATTAGAACTGCTTGACTAAACTGAATAGATTGAAATAGAAATATTTTGCACAATTAAACTGTACTTACATTTAAACTGCGTGCATATGCTAAACTGAATTGTTTGAAATAGAACTGATTATTTACATAAAAATTGAATTGGTGCTTAATAACCGACAAAGGTTGATATATCATAAAACCCAACCAACCAACCAACCAACCAACAACCGTGTCTGCAAAACATTTGCGATGCGATCTGTAACCAGTTAAGACTAAAAATGCGAGTCATGAGGCAAAATGAAAGGAGAGGGGAAACTAAGAACATAAAGTTGGATCGGATCCACCCAGAATGGTATACGCGTCTGCGAAAGATTGTATAGCATACATATAGTTGTAGAAATGTCCGAACTCCCCGACCCACAAACGGCCTCCCTACTCCATCAGATTAGTTCTAAGACAGCTCGCCGTGGCAACGAATCACGGGAGGTTGAATGACTTTTTCAAAGAATTTTTCTTGCCATTCTTCGAACAAAGACATTTTCTATTCTTTTAATTAGAATCATGAATCAGAGATGACTGTCTTTCTTTAGAAATAAACAAGGAAATTATTAAAGTTATTGAAGTAAATTTCGAGAAAAGATAGACTAATCAATTTCTGTATTACTAAAATCCACATTATACATGAACCACCTTAACCGTCTCGTCAGCCATTGGTCAAATAGTACCACTACAGTCCTTCAAGGACAGCTTTGACATTGAATAACCCACGAACATTGATATGCCATTAAAAAACCCAAACAAAACAACATTATATATATATATATATATATATATATATATATATATATATATGTGTGTGTGTGTGTGTGTGTGCTCGGGGGTCATTCAATGAATTAGGTGAATTTTACCTAAAGAATTGCCTAAGGAGTTGGCAATAGAAAGCACTGTTTACACTTATTTTAAGGAAATAAATAGTAATGGGTCGTTCCACGTCCCAGTAGACGTTAATTTTTTTTTCTGACCACTCCGGAGATTCCACTTCATGGACTGCATTTCAATTCAGGCTTGTAGTGGCCAATTCTTGTTTAGCCCTATTTATGAAGATTTTTTTACTATAACATGTTTCTTCGTACATATCACACAGTCTTCTGTAAATTTCATATGATTTGCACTTCTTAGCTACCAAAAATCTGATGACAAACCTCTGTTCAAGCCTGAAGCACTGGATTTGTTTTGCCATCATTTTGAATTTTTTCGCGAGATTAAGATAATTTTTGCTCTAAACCAATTCAAAACAATGCAAAGTTTACCTAAAATTCTGAATGAAATTTTTCTTTTTAATTTTTAAAGATATTTCCCTTATTTATTGAATGACTTTCGTATATATATATATATATATATATATATATATATATATATATATATATATATACTCCGCAGAAAGATAAGATCCACCACTAAAAAGGAGTGTCCTGGTATGACACTTAACTGGATCTAAAGGTGAGGCTCAAGTTCTGGAGATATATTCAATATAGAATACCCATTCATTGCCATTACTCCAAAGCCCATGTATGTTAGGGTTCCATTTATGGGTCAAACAAATTATTTGTATTGGATAGGAATACTTGATATATAACTGTGAGCAAAAAATTTAGAAAACTACACAAAAATATAAATATTAACGTACACTGTACCCTAGACGAGTTGTCATGCCCAAATATCAATCATAATCCTCTTTATATATACATATTTTATAAAATTTAAAACTAATTCTTCGTCGTCACTTTTGTAATGTTTCGTGAGAAGGGTAATTTTTGGCCGATATTAAAAATATCTTTACTCTCGTAGAGTGCCAAATACTGAATACACGAGGTGCATACGATAAGTTTCCAGACTTTTTTCCTTTTGGCATTTAAAATTCTCATAGACTCTTGAAAATTCAGTATTTTATTGCTATACATCTGATGAGACGACCGACCAATTTTTATGATTTCACATTCAAATGAAAAGCTACAGCAGCAATTGAAATACACACCAATAAAGCCTGATTGTCTCTGCTGGTGAATTTCAAAATTGCAATCTGACACTTTAGAAGGATGATATGCAATAAAATTCTGTTTTAAACGTGGAAAAATGCCACAGAAACGTATGAAATGCTTCAGACTGCTTTTCGACCATCTTGCATGAATCGAGCATCAGTTTTTGAGTGGCATAAGAGATTCATGGAAGGCAGGGAGTCTGTGAGGGATGATGAGAGGTGTGGGAGGAGTAAAGAAGTCAATAGACCAGAGTTGATTGGCCAAAGGGTTTGGGTTAGGATTACTATGTTGAGGTTTTAAGGGAGTTCAAGAAGAAATTCCGTCGGAAGAGGCCAGCACCCTTCAAATCGGGTCAGTGGCATTTCCACCAGGACAATACACCCATCCACAACTCCATCCTTGTCACAGACTATTTGACTAAGATGGGCATCAAGACAGTTCCTCACCCTCCCAATAGTCCATACGTTGGTCCCTGTGACTTTTGCTTATTCCCTAAGCTCAGAGGCTGTCGTTATGAGACAATTGAGGAGATAAAAGAGGTTGTGACGAAGGTCATTGACACGTTCACACAAGAAGACTTCCATGAGGCATTCCAGAAGTTGTTGGAACGGTACAACAAGTGTATTGCAGTTGGAAGAGATTACTTCGAAGGGGACTTGAGTTTCATGTGTGTACTATCAATAAAAGTGCTCATACGAAAAAAGTCTGGAAACTTATCGCGTGCACCTCGTAGCATCTTAAGCAATACTAACTCGTAATATTACATTTCACATCTATTTTTCATACTCTCATGTCTCTCTACTCATCTGTATCTGTAGCACGTCCCACTAACCGGACGAGTGTGCCACAAGGGCTTTTTTTTAGGTAGGTCAAAGCGCAGGGCCATAGCCCTTACACGCCTGGCACCTCCAAAAATGCCTCGGACTCCGTCTGCATTCCCCTAAAAAGGGACACCTCAGGCGCCTGGCGATAAACCTAGCCTCTCCAAGGAGGGTTAGAGCCTGGGGAGACGCCCCCCTGAGGTTCGAGGATGCCGGTCAAGGCACATCTTGGCCAGCTGCCACTGGAACCAGGACACACTTGATCAGATCTGCGCGCCGATAAAACGCGGCTAACCGAAGTGTGTCCCATCCCAGTGTCTCTCTACTCCTCACACGTCAGACCTCTGACTGACCCATTTATATATCCACTATTTCTAGTCACGTTGTAACACTATATAGGTGGCCCGCCAAGCAGACGATTCCTTTGTCTGTTTTGGCGCGAAACCAAACAAAGGGTTTTTGGACTTGAAATCTCGGCGTGGCCGGAAGAGGTAACGAGACGCGAGAAGAGAGTTGGTTGGAGAAAGGAGCTGACGAGAGTTGGCGACGGGACACAGACAGAGGCAGTCGACAGTGGACACCCGAGCAGAGAGGCGAGGCAGCATGACATGAGGGTCCAGCCACAGTGAAGAAGATCGAGTCAAGATGTCGGCATTCCAGTTGCTTTGTGGAATTTTCGCTAGTAATCCATGCTAGCGTTAGTCCATATATGCTATCGGAAATGTAGTGTTGCATACTCCCTTTCTGCTCTTGAGTTAACCCCAAGCGTTTTGTTCGTGATTGTTCGTTTGTTTTATTTTCTCCTGTCCCCTCGATCGTATTCTTGTAGTGGCAAGAAATGTGTGTTACCCCCCTCGGAACCACTAGTTGATCACCGGCCAAGAAGGGAAATGGTTAGAAGAGGATGTAACGTATGTGGGGGCGAGGGGGGGTAACGTTACAACGTGATCTCCTGTGGCTCATTCCATTTCAACACAGTCGCTTGTTGGTTAGAGATCCATGTTTGAACCATGAGTCGGTATCGGTATATTCTTCTACATAACGATATATATATATATATATATATATATATAATGAGGATTTTTTTGTTGGATGAAAATTATTTTTTCAAAATTGATATACTATTGCCACCAATTAAGCGTATATATGTAAACAAAACAAAAGTGATACATATGCGTTAAAATCCCTTCGTTTACGCAGTTTCTTCGTGGCTGTGCTGTAGAATATCCAGCTGGCGTAAAAGTCAGCCAGGTCTCGATCCCAGCTTCTAGCATCTCACGTGTCTAACCACACTGAAGAGTTGTGATACAATGAAACAATTTGTCTGTGGCTGACAATACACACATATATATATATATATATATATATATATAATAAAAAAAGCCACCCCGAATAAATATAAAACTCACAACAACAAATGATCTAACACGAGACCCCGAAGATGACCAGTGAAATGGTCGAAAGCGCTTGGGATGATATAGGATTCTTTCTTTACTAACTTGACCCACAAGTAAGAAGACTAGTGAGAAGACTTAAACGTCTTCACTTGAAGATTTAAAAAAAGAAACAATCTGCGGTATTCAACCAAACCTGTTTAGATAATGTTTTGCGGCCTAAGTATACAATATATATATATATATATATATATATATATATATATATATATATATATATATATATACTGGTGGCAGAGCGTATCTATTTAGTAAATAATAAAATTCATCCGACAAATGGTTATCATATGTCGCTTCTCTTATACTATATTAACTCATTTATAAAAAAAAAAATTTGGAAAAATATATTCTTTGCAAACTTTTTTCTCCTGACGGTGACCTAAGGTTGAAATTAGTTGAGAACAATAAAAAAATACCATAGAAGAAATATTCGTATTTGTTTTATCACGTTTGTTCATATATATATATATATATATATATATATATCGAAGTGTGGGTTCCATATATGTTTCTTATATAAATTTGTTAAAAATGACGTGGTCTATATAAGGAAATACGCAAATAACTAAAAGAAAACGGCATAGAAAACATAATGTACTTATATCTAAGGCCGTTGGAATCGAAGCATTCAAAAAGAAATTTCTTTTTTTTTTGCGAAAAAGCTTTTCACTTTGTTTGGCGATAAAATATGAAACTGGGGTGAGGTCATCAACAGAAAGAAATTTATTTCAAAATGTTTTTTCATCGTTTTCTTTGAGTTATTGTCATTATTTCCTTATATAGACCATGTAATTTTTTGTCACACACACACACACACACACACACACACACACACACACACACACACACTCACGTATATATATATATATATATATATATTGTCACTTAGAATATTCGGACTGACATAATATTTGCCTCTTAAACCCTTTTTCATGAGGCGGAAGAGAAAGTAAACATTATAACAGTTACGAGGAAGTGGAAAAATCAATAATGCAGTGGCTCAAAGAACAGCCAAGAAAATTTTACGAGACAGAGATACATGCTCTCATTCGAAGTTGGAACACTGCGATTGAGAGAAACGGTGACTATGTGGAGAAGTTGGGATGTGATCCACAGAGGTTCAACTTTATTTTGATGTATGATAATATGTTTCTGTGTCGGTCATTATTCATGTACAACAGAAAAAGGCATTACTTTTTGATTCATCCTCGTTATATATGATATAATACGATATATGATATAATATAGTATAGTATGATATTATAATAACTCTAAGCAAACCAAGAATCCAGTGGTTCATGGTAAACAGAGAGTAAGTAAAAAGTAAAGTTGTCTCCCTTTAGTCGAGGGCGACCCGAAGACTCCCTTTTCAGTAGCTACTACACCAAGGTGTAGGGGAGGGCGCTACTCCTTTCCCTGGATTGCTCCACTTTACCCTTGACACATTCCTTATATCTCTGAGTGTTAAGCAAGCAGGTATCAAGTACCATTTTTAAAGTCTTTGGTATGACGCGACCTGGGATTGAACCCAGGTCTCCCGGACCATTAGCGAACACTCTACCCACTAGACCAAATTTAGACAAATCTTGACCAAAACTTTCATTTACCCTTACAACCAATCATCTTAAGGGTCTCATTAGACAGCAGATGGTTTTTTTGTAAAATTATATATGACGTTTGTTTTGAGAGGTTTGGCCCAGTAATAATGGAAAAAAACAAAAAACAAAACAAAAAACAAAAACAACGAAAAACGACTAAATCGACGAAAATAAAAAGTGTGCGACACAACGACCTAACGAGCGCAAGTGAAATGCGCACGTTATATGAATGATCGTTAATAACAATTTCTACGAACATATCTGAAAGCAAACCCATTTAATTATTAAGAATTTAAGCTACCAAGAGGAATATTCGATCGGTTTATCTTCATACCCTGTCCGGTGGCAAAAGCTGCTTGTGGCGTTAGGGGTGACGGTGCCACCTTAGCCACCGAAACTATTGCATCACCCTTGGTTGGTGGCTGATGAGGATAGGGTATCGCACGTATTATCTCAGGTAGTATGATAAAATTTGAATAATAAAAGACCAAGTACAGATGAGAAAAGTTTTCAAGAAAAAGAGCTTGGCGAATCGAATCATCAGTGCAACTGTCGAACGAGTGAGTAGTCATTGGAAAATAAATCATTAACTAAAAATGTAATCTACCAAGAGATAATAATAAACAAGAGACTGTCAATATAGAATCGACAGAACAATTATGGAAGGAAACATAGAATTGGGGGTGTCCTCGTGGTGTAATGGTTAAAGCGATGGACTGCGGAGTCGTAGTACGCGAGTTCGTACTCCAGTCGCGCTATTACGTTCACTTTCGGGCAAATATCCTTGGGAAAGGTATGAACCCCCTTATCCTCCCAGCTATGGGTTAAATAGTACCACAACTGTTCTTCTAGGAGAATAGATTTGGCATTAAATAACCAACAAAGGTTGATATGCCATTAAACAAAGAAACCAAACCAAACCAAACCAAACCAAAGAAACATAGAATTATCACAAAGTTTCTTTAAGGAACAAATGCTATGCAAATATCACAAGACTATCTAAGGTTACCTTAGTTTATTTGGTTTACTGGGTATCAACTCTTGATAAAAGGTTATTTAAGTACATCTGGAAATATAAAGAAATGAACAGAGATGAACAGGTGGTCATGTGGTCTATTTTAAAAAGAACCTATGCTTGTAATGAAGGTTCGAAATATTGTAAATTGTACCAGGAGGAAAAAATATAAATTTTCCGGAATTGAGTAAAAAATCGGAATTGATAGCTAAATGTTGCCATGGCATAATGGTTACAGTGTACGCCAATGGTCCGGGAGACCTGGCTTCTAATCCCAGGTCAAGTCATACCAAAGACTTAAAAATGGTACTCGATCCCCCTTGCTTAACACTCAGCATTATAAGGTACGGATCAAGAGTAAGTAGAGCAAACCAGGGAAAGGAGTAGCGTCATCCCCAACACCTCGGTGTAGTAGCTATTGAAAAAGGAGCCTTCGGGTGTCCTTCGACTACAGTCGGCCAACTTAATTTAACACTACGTAATTTAGTATGTCAGCCATACAAGAGTCACGTGACTGAAAAGATTACATTGAGTACAGATATTTATTAAGATGAATTCAACAGACTTCAGACATGCCGATACTGGTTCGCCTGACGATCGGAAACGTGAAACTCGTGATATTTTATCCTGTTTTTATTGCTATTCTCTTTGAAAATATTGTTTGGTTGTTTTTTTTTGTTCAACAGCATACTAATCTTCGTGGGTTATTTAATGCCAAAACCATCCTTGTAGAAGAACAGTAGTGATACTATTTAACCCATAGCTGGGAGGATAAGTGAGTTCAAATCTTTCTCAAGGGTATTAGTCTGAAGGTGAATGTAATAGCGCAACTGGAGTTCGAACTCGCTTTCGATGATATCACAGTCCAACACGTTAACCACTACGCCACACTGACTTCCACTTGAAATATTTTATAATTAATTATAAGGAAGTGGTTGTGGTGTGATAGTTATCAACGTTGGAAATAATCGGTGACCCGAGTTCAAATCCTGCACTTGGCTGTTGGCATTTCACATATCACTAATACTCTTGGGAAAGATATGAATCTGATAATTCTACTTCCCGCTATGAATAAATAGTAGAGCAGACATAGCTCTTTAACCTTGGTATGCAACCACTTTAAGAGAAGGAAAACTCTGAACTTAAACCTGTTGAAATCCGCTTAAAAATTGTGTTAGTGTCACACCCTGCATGTGCGGAGAGGTAGGTAAATACAAATAGTTAACAAAATTTGGGACTCCGGTTAATTGTTTAAGTAGTAAGTTGTTTCCTTGCTGAGAAGGAGATTTCGAGGTAGTGGGAGAGAGGGAGAGAGATAGGCATGATGGTGGGGAGAAGCGAATGGTAAAGTGAACAGGGGGTTCCCAAGTCTAGGTCGGGATAGCAGCGGACGTCCGGCTTACAAATAGAAATGTATCAGCAGCACATCGGTTACAGGCTATGATTGGCTGGAAGAAACTCAGACGGAAAAGCTGTTAGAGACGCGATGATGTGAAGATGGGTCAAAAATTACGGCACCCATTTTTGGGTGAGCTCTGCGAAGGAGTTCCTCACCTGCCGCGAAGATGTGAAGACGGAACCCTGAGCAGAAGATATGAAAATAGAACCCCGCGCAGTCACGTACGATAACTTCAACAGAAAACGAGAACGATAATATCAAGGTACTATTTACCAACCCCTCCGCTCGGGCAGGATATGACACAAGGTCAATTTTTAAGCGGAGTTTAACAGGTTTGAATTCAGAGTTTTCCTTCTCCTAGACTAGTTGCCTCAACAAGGCTGAAGAACCTAGACCGTCCTACTATTTACCCATAGCTGGAGGGAGAATAAGGGGGTTCATACCTTTCCCAAGGGTATTTGCCCGAAAGTGAACATAATAGCGCGACTGGAGTACGAACTCGCGTACTACGATTCCGCAGTTCATCGCTTTAACCATTACACCACGAGGTCTGTGCTTGCATCTCTCGCTCTGCGACGGTTTATTTTTCTCAGTCTATCTAAAGCGGTTGACTCAATTTTCATACTCTGTTTCTCTCTTTTTGACAACTACGAATGAGTGGTTGTAGCGAATTCTCTTTGCATCAGACGAATCGGTGTGTTCGTCACTTTTTTCTTGGCGAGGTTACAATGGGGTTCCGAATGGAACTTAAGGCGCTGTGCTACACTCATAGACTTTTTAGAACGGTGGTGTTACAAGTGTTTATGTGGTGCTGTAGCGCTACAAGGGTCTGTTGAGAAACGTAGTGATAAAAGCGTCTGTTTCGTGTCGTAGTATTACAAACGTCTATTTGGGAGCTGTGGTGATGCCATAGCGAACACAAATGTCTATTGGTTTGTTTGTTTTTTGGGTTTTATGGCTGTTAGGATGATCTAACGGTCAAAGGGAGCTAAACCCTTTCTGCTTCAGGCGGAGTTACCTCCTCTAATTTGACCCTACTATTTGAGTTCTCGCGTGAACATGCGAGAACGGGACGAGATTACGGGTGGCAGCGCGAACAAAGCATGACTTCAAATCCCGGGAAAACAAGTGTGGAAATAAATTATCTCTTCCCGAGAGAGCTGGGACACACAGTTCAACCTATATTGATGTATTTTTGTACCATCCAAATGTGTTTGTCCTTTGTAAATAAATGTTCTAGTGAAGTCA
The DNA here is from genome assembly GCA_963585895.1 of Sepioteuthis lessoniana. Lineage (NCBI taxonomy): Eukaryota > Metazoa > Mollusca > Cephalopoda > Myopsida > Loliginidae > Sepioteuthis > Sepioteuthis lessoniana. The sequence goes on along the minus strand of OY757918.1, from coordinate 72,219,039 downwards.
AACTGTGAGTACTCTGTTCATTTTCCCACTACTATGTCTGTCATCAATGTGTTACTCACACACACACACCCTCAATATTCGTCTTGGGATTAAATCTTCTGTAAGACATTCATTAGTTATGATGTTTCTACACTCGCATACATAACAATGGCATATCAATCTTTAAAGGCTGTTTGAATGCCAAATCTATTTTTAGACAAAAACAGTTCTATTTCAAACAATTCAGTTTAGTATAAGTACACAGTTTAATTGTCAAAAAACATTTCTCTTTCAAGCTATTCAGTTCAGTCAAACATTTCTAATTAAAAAAATTCAGTTTAGTATTAGTATAGTATTTGTTTACAAACAGTTAAATGTCAAAACAGTTCTATCTTAAACAAACAATTCAGTTTAGCATAAGTACGCATTTTAGTTCTATTTGACCCATTGATAGGACCCTATCAGGTGCTACCATTCCAGGCCAGAGGGGACCTGGGAGCGATAGATATGAGGGGGTACTCCGCATTCCCTAAGGCTCCAGCATTACTGCAACTTCACCATCAGATTCTTTAGTGTCATACCAGAACACTCGTCTGGGGGTGGTGGTGGAGTTTTACCCCTCTGCAGAGAAGCAGTCGGTGTATTCTACTGTCCAAGCTGACTGGGCAAAATCTTTATTGGGTGCCATGATCTTGCACAAGCGTCTATTTGGCGTCGTAGCATTATCAATATATATATGAAGATTTCGAAGTAGGTACAAAATTTAAATATTATTTTTAAAAACGTGTGCATAATAAAATATTTTGAAAACAATTAAAACATTTTAAAATCCTCAAAAACGGAACCCTTTGTTTCGCTCAATTCTCTTGTTTCTAATGTAAACTTTGTTGTCGCTGACATAATTCTCTGAAGAGAAGTGACCGAAACAAAGGGTTCCATTCTTTAGGATTTTAAAATATTTAATAGTTTTCAAAATATCTTATTATTCACACGCTTTTAAAAACAAACGGAACCTCTCTGAAACTAGTAGACAAATTCACCTACCTAGGAAGCAGCATCTCATCAACGGAAAAAGACATCGACACACGGCTAACGAAAGCATAGACAGCTATCGATAGGCTCTCAATATTATGGAAATCAGACCTGACCGATAAAATGAAACGCAGTTTCTTCCAGACAGCGGTCGTATCGATACAGCTATATGCATGCATTACTTGGACGGCAATTACACAAGAATGCTGCGAGCAATATTGAACAAGTCTTGGCGGCAACACCCCACAAGGCACCAACTATACGGCCACCTGCCTCCCATCACGAAAACTATACAAATTAGACGAACCAGACATGCAGGACACTGCTGGAGAAGCAAGGACGAACTCATAAGTGATATACTCCTATGGAACCCCGCATATAGCCAAACAAAAGCAGGACGACCAGCTCGAACATGCATACAGCAGCTATGTGAGGATACGGGATGTAGCCTGAAGACCTGCCAGAAGCGATGAATGATAGGGAGAAGTGGCGAGAGAGGGTCAGGGATATCCGTGCTAGCGGCATGACATGATGATGATGATGATATGTATATTCATATCATATATACGTACTATTCAATAAAAGTGTAACTGAATTACTAGGCTCGAAAATGAATTTGAATTTTAAAAAATTAAATTTAATCAAATCTTGAATTTAATCTAATATAATTATTACTGTATCATTACGTAAAGTTATTGAATAAAGTTATTTTATCTAAATTAGTATTAAATCTGGAGTTTTAAGTCGAAATGTAATTAGAATTTAAAAAAATGAAAAATTAAAAAAAATTAATTTACTATAATTCCAACTGGCAATAAAATTAAAAAAACCGGAAGTGGGCTAAATGAGGAGATAACTCTTCACCCCCTCTTCTATCCCCATTCCCACCCTTTTTTCCTGTGTCTATTCTGATTTATTTCATCCATAAGATCTGAAGAAGTCCTGTTAATTTTTTTTCATGTTTTTTGATTTTATCAAAAACACATAACAGGATGGAAATTAATTTATAATCCTAATGTGACCGGTTTTGTTTTTTCTTAAAGAAATATATATATATATATATATATATATCATTAACTTACGTTGATAGCATGGTGTCCTTTGACTCTTGTTATCCGTCCCCATCAGCTACCGTTCTTGGTTGGTCCTCTTATTTTCAGCTGGTGTTCTCAAAGAGCTGATATATGGAAGTCTTTGCTGATTGGCCAACACTTGCATGTCCATGTGTATGAGTCTATTGGAGAACGTCGCTTAGGAGTTCGTCCTTACTTCTCCAGTAATGCTAAGCATGTCCTGTTCGTCTTATTTGAACGGTTTGTGAGATGGGAGGTATGTGGCCGTATAGCTCCTGTTTTGTGGAATTTTGCTAGCAGGATCTCTTCAAAACAGCACGTAGCATTCATGCGTAGTTCCTATCTAGCTTTATCTCCAAGCGTTTCGTCAGAGTTCGGGTGGAGAAACCATACAGTAGTACCGACACAGTTACAACTTATAAGAAATCCCATGTGTTTTTTCACTCGATAGATCAAATTTCCAATGATTGACAGTCTGTCAATAGCAGTCCATTCATTTCCTATGCATATATAGACATCTCTTTCATGAGATGAGATATTGCTACCAAGGTATAGGAATAAATCTAGTTATTTCATTGAGGCTTTGCCATTTAATGAAGAAATGGCACTATCTTTTCTAACTCGACATTTTCCAAATTGTCCAATTTATCGAATGTTGACAAATCATCAGCAATACACGATTTTCTGGTTTTTTGTAAAGACCAGAAAATCGTATTGCTGCTGATTTGTGATGAAAGATTATCGTGACTGAATCTTTAAGATTTAGATAAATACATATTCAAAGTTGAGCAACTTATTTGGTAAAGTTATCATGTCTTGAGATTTAGACTTCATCCAGATGAGTGAATGTCAATTTGAAAGAAAACAACCATGGAACCACTTTCGTTACTTTTTGATCAGCAATATTTTTGGCAAAGTTCGGAGTTATCCGAGTAGGTCACCCCCTTTACTCAACAGGCGAAGCTCAGAATGACTTTTTCTTGTTTCCTTATTCGAAGGGTAAGATTTGAGCTCAATGAAGATATATATATATATATACATATATAAATACAAACAAAAAAACAAAAACAAATCGATGGTGCAGGTTTCCACCTTATCAAAAGAGTAATTTCTGGGGTCCTTCGAACAAATAAAAACTCACTGGAATAAGGATATTGAATGTTAAGGAGAATGTTTGGAGGAAAACGAACGTTTCATTTATTGTTCATTTTTGTCTTGGTAAATGTATCCTCAGTGTCCATTGTTTCTTTTTAAAAATATATCGTATGTATGTATCGTTGTATGTTTGGCTTATGTTGGTTTGGTCTTATGGCATATCAACCATTGTTGGTTATTTAATGCCAAATCCATTTCTATATGCATAAACAGTTCTATTTCAAACAATTCAGTTTAGCATTAGTATAGTTTTTGTTTGCACACATTTATATGTAAAATCAGTTCTATTTCAAACAATTTAGTTTAGCATAAGCACGCAGTTTAGCTCTATTTCACCCATAGATAGGACCCTATCAGGTGTTGCCACTCCAGGCCAGAGTGGACCTAAAAACGATGCCAATAAAGGAGTACTCCGAACTACCAAAAGTTCCAGAATTACTAGAGCCTCACTGTCAGATTGTTTAGTATCATATACTGGACACTCGACGGATAAATCTGGGCCAATGTTTGTATGTAATCAAGCAAAATCGATACATCAGAATGGGATTTTTATTAGAGCAATATACTTAAAAAGCAATCATTTTGAGATTAAAACAATTTTCAGTCCAACTTGCAACTGAATTATTGACTATCATTTTTTATCATTAGAATTTTCCAGACAGACGGAGATGAATAAAATAAACTAAAACAAACAAACAACAAAATAACAAAAAACTATCGGTAAAAAGCAACAGAAATATGACAATAGGAGGTATTCACTGGTGCTAAAAAGTTATGGAGGGTACGATGTAACTTTTTATAATTATAATTTTCTTTTTATATAAATACAAAACAGAGTTATTGATTTTGAAAGAAATTCGAAAGTGAATTTAAAAGGTAAGGGAGGGACTAGTACTAACTGAACTTTCAAATTGTCAAAATAGAAAGTAAGCAGTTTTGGGATTTTGTTGGATCTTTGATCCATTTTAAATCACGACATCTCTTGTCCACCTATTGGGATTAAAAGGTCAAATCTTTGGATTGATCAATCAGATATTTGATTTTTGTTTTGGTTAATGTGAAAAGAGATTCTCTCCTCACAGGTGGGAGCCGGGACTCTTAAATAACGAAGCCCCTATATTGTGGTTTGATTGGATGATTATTTAAAATCTGATGCGTGGAAGGGATACTCTTCCCACAGACGTTGATTAGTGCATTTGATTGGCTAACCTGTCAAAAAGTCGTAGAATACGAAGTTATCTGTGGTTGGTTGGCCAATAGGGGAATGTTTGTTCCCAAGGGAATACTCAATAAAATAGATGTTTTTAGGGTAAGAGGAGAGAAGATATCCGATTTCCATACCGAAGACAAGAGAATAAGAAAAGAAATCTCTCTAAGAACTAAAGCCTTCCTAGCAAAAGCCTCACTCACCGAAAAATTGAGTAAGAGAAAAACTGCACCAGCTTGATAATTCATTTGTCTGTCTCTCAAATACAACAAAGTGACACAATTTCCATATATATATATATATATATATATATATATATATATATATATATATATATTATTGTTACAATGAATAGTTGTCAATGGTTAACGGAGAGTTTTCCTTGTCTTTGAGTTGCCAATATACGGCAGCTTGTTCCAACAACCCCCCCAACTGTCAGAAAAAGTTCCGAATAGATTGTGTTATCCCCCATCTGGTGATCTTTCAAACACAATGTGGGTACAGAGGGAGTTGATAAATCAACTCACCAGAAACAAATATGGTAATCACAGAACTAAAACCGTAATCAAGGACTGTGACTAGCATAGAATTACAAACAAGACTAAAATATACGAGTCGTACTATATAATTTATGAAATGTCTATCCACTTGTACAATTAAGTCTCTTCAATTTTTGGCTCGATTAGGGATTGTTAGAGTCATGCGTGAAAAGATGTTAAATTGTACTAAGAGATACGACTGAGACTATGTTAGAATTCGGGTAGCCATCTTGTTTTCCAGTCGTGGGATTCGTAATACAAAAGGTACATCTTGTCAGTACAAAGGCTGCAGTACGTTTTAATAATGCGAGTAACATGCCCCTCCTCATATATGCTCTAGTCATCGATGACAAGCTGATCTCCGACTGCTATTGACGGACAAGTCCATAAATACTTGCTACACATTTATAGACGGCTTGTATCTCATTAGTTGGCCTTTTCTGGCTAGCTGCTTTGGGTACTCTGTTGGTTTGGGATCGGTTGTCTAATTTTGGGTCACAGACGGTTGTGACTGCTTGACATGATCGCTGGGGAAGCCCAGTTGTCTTGTCTCGCGGGCAGGACTGACCCACGTCCTTGAGTCTCTGGGGATGGTCTCCCCCAGACTCTAAGCCTTCTTGGATGAGCTAGGTTTATCGCCTGGCGCCTGAGCCACTCCTTATTAGGGGAATGTTGACGGGGCCCGAGGAATTTTTGTGCTTGCCAGGCGTGTCTGGGCTACAGCCCTGCGCCTAGACCCACCCGAAACTCGGCCTTGTGCCATACTCACTCGTTTGGTGGGGAGAGTGACAAATAGTTGTACCCCATTAGTGACCCTCCCCCAGACAATCTAATAGAATGTTTATTTTTTTATCGGTAAGATCTGCAATACGTCTTGCTATCTCCCACGCTCACAACGCTGACCCACTCGCTTAGTAATCATTACGAGAGACAGAATGCTCGCCCCTCCCTATATGTCCTTAGCCCATTTTTTTTTTACTGCAGTTGGGTGTAAAGACACTAAGATAGAAACCTCTTCATCTCAACAGTCGCCCGGACTTAAAAAAAAAAAGAAAAAAAAAGAAAAATCGTTAAGAAATTAAAACAGAAGGTAAATACCACCTCTCTAAGTATTGAAAATAATAAAATTAGATGTGTATTCGAAATATTAATTAATTTTTGGGTTTGGTTTTATAGGGTATCTGAGATCTTCGAAAAAAAAAATGTTTCTATGTAAACCAGTAGAAATTAAACGGTTCCGTTGTTATGCTATTAAACTGCACCTGATGGTGAGACTACAATTTTGGAGTTTGGAGATTGTGAAGTACCAAATCATTACCATTACTCTCAGGTCCACTCTGAACCACAGTGGTTGAATTCGTTCGGGTCTCATCTATTGGTCAAATAAAAATGCTTAACTATTTAACCGTGTGCAAACTACTGACTGATGTTAAATTGAATTGTTTATGATACATAGCAATACTTGTAACCATTGAACTGAGTGCAAAGAAATGAACTCTGGCTCGTTTAAAAATGTTACCGAAAAACTAGTTGTTAACAAATCATATTAAATGTATACACAAACAGGATTTAACATTAAATAACATTCAAGGGTTGGTATACCATAAAAACACAATCAACTAATTAATATTAAATAGCAATGCATGAAACCATTTAACTATGTCCAAACAAATGATCAATACTAAATTAGATAGGAATAAATACTAATGTTAAATTTAAATATTTGAAACCATTTAACTGCGTGCAAATAGAATTATTAGTGTTTAAAAAGCAATGCTTCAATATCATTTGACTTTTAACTATGTGCAAACAAATGATTAATATTGAATAGAAATACTGATATTTGATAACAATACTTAAAACTATTTAACTGTGTCCATACAAATGAGGTCAAGTTCGTGGAAAATAATGTTACATACAAGCTATTCACTTATATATATATATATATATATACATATATATATGTGTGTGTGTATGTGTGTGTGTATCTGTATAAACTGGATTTAGCATTTGGATTTATATGCCAAAAAATATGATCAAACCAAAGTTTGGACGATAAAACTATAGAAAGCGTCTTTTAAATACGAATAATTATCCTAAAATTTAATTAAAGACACTCTGCATCCTTTATTTTTTTTAAATTTATAATGACCGTTTTCTAGTTTAATATGGGGAAGTACTGTAAGAAATAATAAATGATAAGGATCCATCCAAGAAATTCGAATAATATTGTCAGTCAGAGTTTCGCCATTTCACTAACTCTGCTTTCTTGGCATATGTAAATTCAAAAACGGGGCACTAATCTAATTTGTTCGTTGTAAACCCAGACATCCCATATAAAGATAAAACATCGACTCTAAAATTTAACCGCTTCAAGAAATTCGTAAAATTGACTTGTCAGCTAAGTTACATCAAGTTCCCGTGAATATGGGTGAGTCATTCTAAGAATATATGTAAAACAAAAAGAATAAATTATTTTACTGTTTTCGGTCCACCAGGTTGGCCGATTGGATGATAATGATGCTGAACGATTTTAATAATAATAATAATAATAATGAGAATGATAATAATAATAAAGATGATGAAGGTGTCAGCACCAAAAGAGTTTAATGATAGGCACTTCTAATGTCCTTAGTGAGTCAAGATGGCGTCCGTTAAACAATGAAACAATGGACTTTACTGAATAAACTGTTTGGCGGGAAAGCGTCGCCTTCACTTATTCACTAAGAGACGTCAAAAAACGTCAGAGGTTGAAATACCCAAACAGCATTCGATGTTGCCGGGCAACCGGTATGAACTTAGTTAATATTTGGCGGTGATGCTGATGGTGGTGGTGGAGATGTTAGAACAAGGGAAAAATGCTGAATGTGTATGTGGGATTTTCAAGTGCGAATTTGTGGTCGATTGGACACACAACGAGAAATAGTAGCCAACTAGCGCAAAGCGGTAAGTACGTACGCATGCGCACACATGCTCTCCTTTTCTTCAAACCATGCTTTAATCTCTTTCTCTTTCACTGTCTATATATATATATATATGTGTTTGTTTGTGTATGTGAGAGTGTGTATATGTGTGTGCGTGTTTGTGTCATTAATAATCGTAGTATGTCTCTCTCTCTCTCTATTTATATACATATAACATTTTTATTGTTTGTCTAGTGTTTATATTCTTGGAATTCCCTTCAGATCTTGCATTATTTCCAAGTCTTTAATTCTTTTCTCCTCATTCAGCTTCCTTTCCCTTGTAAGTGCCAGCACATGTCGTAAAACAGGCAAGCAAAATGCGCACCCTCAAATACTTTACTTTATCTCCACTTGTTGAGAGACGGTTTTCTCGAGTAAATAGCACATGTTGAAATATAGCGGTATTAAAATTTTAGTGGAAGTTGTGTACGAAGGCGCATCCTTGGCAACCCGGCACTGCCCGTATATTATAGTTATATATAAAGATGCTAATTTCATCTTAGGAAACTTGGTTACGTTTTTTCTCTTAATGACCCAGTCATTTACAGTGAATGGATGAATAAAAAGGTAAAAAGGTACTAGATACCCGGTAAAAGGTAAAGATACCTGGTAAAGAAATAAACGAGAATTGGCAAGGGTTATAATTGGTATTACGCAATATATGATGTAAGTATTTGATAATGGTTGGTTGGTTGGTTTTTATGGCATATCAACCTTTGTAGGTTATTTAATGCCAAATCCATTTTAAAACAAATAATCAGTTCTATTTCAAACAATTCAGTTTAACATGAGTACAGTTTAGTTGCTAAAAACGTTTCTATTTCAAGCTATTCAGTTTCAGTTAAACACTTATAATTCAGCTATTTCAGTTTAGTATAAGTATAGATTTTCTTTACACACACAGATATCAAAACAGTTCTATATTAAACAATTCAATTTAGCGTAAGTACAGTTTCAATGTCAAAAATAGTTCCATTTCAAACAATTCAGTTGAGCATAAGTATGCAGTTTAAATTTAAGTACACAGTTCAATAGTCAAAAACATTTCTATTTCAAGCCATTCAGTTTAGTCAAACAGTTCTAATTCAAACAACTCAGTTTAGCATAAGAATGCCGTTTAGTACTGTTTAACCCATTGATAGGGCTCTATTAGGTGCTACCATTCCGGGAGCAATGGCAATAAAGGGGTGCTCCGCATACCCTAAAGCTCCAGCATCACTGGAACCTCACCATCAGATTGTTTAGTGTCATATCAGGACACTCGTTGGTGTGGGGGTCTTACCCCTCTGTAGAGATGCAGTCGGTGTATTTTACAGACCCAGCCGATTGGGCAATTTGATAATGTAATACGAATACACTTTGTTATAGAGATCTTGACACGTGTTATCCTTCATCTTCACAATTCTTGTTGCTTTTATTGCAGCTAGTTAGGGCCGTCATTTCTACGACAGCAACGAACAGCGTGCATTAGAAGCAAGAATAAACCATAAGCTCCTGGTAAAATTCGAACTCACGTTCTCTTGTACCTTTGAGAAGCATGGTTTTACAAGTCAGCTGGGATATCAATTCAGCTACGATAACATGGATGGTATCACAGAAGCCCAAAGAACAACTATTAAAAGGTACTCAATACTTCGCATAGTGAGCGCCATATTTGTTGCTATTGGTTTAGTTTCTTTGTTTTAATGGCATATCAACTTTGGTGGGGCATTTACCACCAAAGCCATCATTGTAGAAGAACAATAGAGGTACTATTTATGGTTTAGAATATTCGGACTATTGACCTCATCCTTATTGTTATAATCACAACGTTTCGGCCGATATGTCCTTAGGTCTTCTTCATGTGTTTCATGTCGAACTCGGGGGTCCAAACAGAATTTATCATAGCCCATATCGCAAAAAGAAAAACAAAAAACATGGAGACATTAGGTTTATAAGTCCCCAAAATTCCCTCTGAATTGTCGGCAAAGGACACATGGCACAGTGGATACAGCGTTTGGTTGGAAGGTGCTTCTGAGTGAAATTATCTGGAGGTTGCAGGTTCAATCCCAACAACGGGTAAGACTAACATTTGTACCCGGTCATGGTTAACAGAAGGACTAAAGAGAAGGGCTACCCCTGTGGTTCAAATAAAGGCTTCTGTTTGAGATTCTGTGTGGACACCTGAGTTCGACCGGAAACACACGAAGATTGTCGAAACGTTGTGATTATAACAATAAAGAGGTGCCCGTGGTGTAATATTTATCGTCGTAGGAAATGAATTCAAACCTGTTAAACTCCGCTTAAAAATTGACCTTGTGTCATATCCTGCCCGAGTGGAAGGGTTGGGTAAATATGATACTCTTTCTTGTGATTCACACACATCTTTCATCGGTGTTGCAGTGCTTGGATCTCATTGGGGAAAAACATCAGGGGTTGGTAAATAGAATAAAGATGAAGTCAATAGTCCGAATATTCTAAGCCATAAATAGTACATCTATGGTTTTTCTAAAGGATGGCTATGGCAGTAAATGCCCCACCAAAGTTAGGAAACTTGGTCACGTTTTTTCTCTTACTATGATATCGCAATCCAGCATGTTAGCCATTAGGCTACGAGGATCCTCTCACTACGCCAAAATTATTCGTATTCAATAGGACCGTGTGCAACACCCCCGCCCCACGAAAAGACTTTTAAACAACTACAGCGTCGTCTTGGATTTGAACTTTGCTCGTCGTGTCCATTCTCTTACGGCGATAACTGTTATCCTTATATACTAGGATCATTAAATAAGTTTCCAGACTTTTTTCGTATGGGCACTTTTATTGATAGTACACACATAAAACTCTAGTCCCCTTCGAAGTAATCTCCTCCGGTTGCAATGCACTTGTTGTGCCGTTCCAACTTCTGGAAGGCGGCCCCATGGAAGTCCTCTTGTGTGAGCGTGTCAATGACCTTCGTCACATCCTCTTTCATCTCCTCAATTCTCTCATAACGACAGCCTCTGAGCTTAGGGAATAACCAAAAGTCACAGGGAGCAAAGTTTGGACTATAGGGAGGGTGTGGAGCTGTCTTGATGCCCATGTTGGTCAAATAGTCTGTGACAAGGATGGAGTTGTGGACTGGTGCATTGGAAATGCCACTGACCCGATTTGAAGAGTGCTGGCCTCTTCTGACGGAATCTCTTCCTGAACTCTCTTAAAACCTCAACATAGTAACCCTAACCCTAACCCTTTGGCCAATCAACTCAGATCTATTGACTTTCTTACTCCTCCCACACCTCTTATCATCCCTCACAGACTCCCTGCCTTCTTTGAATCTCTTATGCCACACAAAAACTGATGCTCAATTCATGCAAGATAATCGAAAAGCAGTCTGAAGCATTCCATACGTTTCTGTGGCATTTTTTTCCAAGTTTAAGATAGAATTTTATTGCATATCGTTCTTCTGAAGTGTCCTCACGTCCAGATTGCATTTTTGAAATTCACCAGCTGTGACAATCAGGCTTTAGTAGGGTGTATTCCAATTCCTGCTGTAGCTGTTCATTTAAACCTAAAATCATAAAAATTGAACAGTCATCTCATAAGATGTATAGCAATAACATAGAGAATTTTCAAGAGACTACGACAATTTTAAATGCCTGTACAAAAAAGTCTGGAAGCTTATTGAATGCACCACGTATATAAAGGTGTATCTATTTTCTCCCTCTCTCTATATATATTCTCTATCTCTGTATATATATATATATATATATATATGTGTGTGTGTGTGTGTGTGTGTAAATATGAAAAAACAAGGTCTTCAGAGGATGATTTTATTTTTTGGCAACGTTAGTACTTCGGTTTTTAAATGTGAAAACATTACATCATAAAAATTTGAAACAGAACGTTACTATCGGAATTAGAATGTTTTAAAACTTTCTCATCTTTTTCGCTTCATTTAAATACTCTCACGCCCTGATGAAGGTCTAAAACCCGAAACGTTTATCAATGAAAAATAATTCAATGAATAAAATCAGCCTCCGAAGACCTTGTATTTTTCCTCCTTTTACACACACACACACACACACACACACATATATATATATATATATATATATATACATATAAAATTAAACATATATATAAACATATAATGTAAACAGTAAATATTAGGGAGTGTGAATTTTTACAAATATATCATCATTATCATCATTATTAGCGCGGATTTCTCTAACCCTCTCTCTCTCTCTCTCTCAATCCGTCGCTATCGTCCGTCGCTCCGAGCAGGTTTTCCAAATAGCAACCTGTATCCGAACTGAGCTGTTGTTTATAACACAGGCACGCCCATGTAAAGGGGTCTGTAGAAGAACGTCACTCGGACAAGTTGAGCTATCAAGCGAAGAAATTACCAGATGCCACTCGCCTAATGCAAAAGTTTTCTAATGAATTAAACAATCAGTAGCCGTTTAGCATTTGTATGTAAAACAAACAAACAAACAAAAAAACAAAAACAAAAACAAAAAAAGTGATACATATGCGTCAAAATCCCTTCGCTTATTCTGAATTTCCTCGTGGACGTGCCGTAGGTCTTCCAGGCTATATCCTATATCGGCACAGAGCTGTTGTATATAGGTTCTAAGGGGTCCTCAGGAGTATATCGCTTATGAGTTCGTCCCTACTTCTCCAGCAGTGTCCCACATGTCTGGTTCGTCTAACTGGAATTGTTTTCGTGATGAGTGGTTGGTGGCCGTGTTGCTGCTCTTTTGTTGGGTGTTGCCTCCAGGACTTGTTCAATATTGCTCGCAGCATTCTTACAAAAACTAAAGAGAAGGATTATTTAGGGTACTATCGCCGTAACGAAAAGTTTCACGTAACGAAAGGAAATATTTCTACGATCATCAGACAGGAGAGTTTGTAGTAATATTTCTTTTTGTCCCATGAAACACTCTAGGTAAAGCGATGGCGCCTCAGTGTTTATTTTCTTTCTTTCACTCTCTTTCTCTCTCTCTCTCTCTCTCTCTCTCTATATATATATATATATATATATATGTACTTTTATGCAAATTAGAGAAGGATACTGAACTTTCTCTTTCATACTAATCATGATATATACGCATATACACACATCTATCAGTCCCACTTTTATATGTAATCAATTGGATGGACACTGAGATCCAATTCCAAATTATCATATTTACCAACCCCTCCGCTCGGGCAGGATATGACACAAGGTCAATTTTTAAGCGGAGTTTAGCAGGTTTGAATTCAGAGTTTTCCTTCTCCTAGACTAGTCGTCTCACCAAGGCTGAAGAACCTAGTCCGCCCTACTATTTACCCATAGCTGGAGGGAGAATATTTGGTTTCATACCTTTCCCAAGGGTATTAGTGCTATGTGAAATGCAATCAGTCAGGTCGAGGATATGAACTCGTGTCGCCGTGTCCATATCCTGCGACGATAGCCATTACACCACGGGCACCTCCTAATTCCAAATTATTGCTGTCCCAGCCGACTAGGCCAGCAGAATGTACTGACTGCTTCTCTGTAGTGGGGTAAGACTCCCCCAACGAGTGTCCTGGATATAACGCTAACCAATCTGATAGTGAGGCTGTAGTAATGCTGGAGCTTTGGGAAATAGGAAGTACCTCCTTATTGCCATCGCTCCCAGGTCCACTCTGGCGCGGAATGGTCGCACCAGATAGGGTCCTATCTACAGGTTAAATAGAACTAAACTGTGTACTTATGCTAAACTGAACTGTTTGAAATAGAACTGTTTTTGACATTTTACCTGCGTACTTATGCTAAACTGAATTGTTTGAAATAGAACTGTTCTTACATTTAAATTATTTACTCATGCTAAACTGAATTGTTTGAAAATGAGTCAAATAGAACTAAACTGTGTACTTATGTTAACCTGAATTATTTGAAATAGAACTGCTTATATATATATAAATGGATTTGGCATTAAATAACCTACAATGATTGATATTCCATAAAACCAAACCAAACCAAACTAAAATGTTGCATTATATATATATATATATATATATATGAGTGTGGTGTGTATGTATGTATATACGTTTTTACCCAATCTCTTCACTATAAGCAGGATGTAACGCTAGGTCAACTTTTTAAGCAGAGATTAACAGGTTTGAATTCAGACTTTTCCTTTGCCTAAAGTGGTTGCCATACCAAACTTAAAGTGTCCAGTCTGCCCTATTATTTACTCATAACTAGAGGAAAAATCATTGGATTCATACCTTTCACAAGCATAGGCGCCTCTGGTGGTGTAATGGTTAGCAAGCTCGGCTAGCAAACCTACACGAGTGAGTTTGAGTCTCATTGGGTGCCCCTTTCATATGGCCTTGTGCCACATCTAAGCAAAAAGCTTAGTAAATTTCCATAGGCGCCTCTGGTGGTGTAATGGTTAGCAAGCTCGGCTAGCAAACCTACACGAGTGAGTTCGAGTCTCATTGGGTGCCCCTTTCATATGGCCTTGTGCCACATCTAAGCAAAAAGCTTAGTAAATTTCCATACCTTTCACAAGCATGTTAGACCTATGTGAAATGCAAAGCCCCTCGTCCAGGATTTGAACTCGGGTCGTCGTATTCATTTCCAACGACGATAACCATTAGCAATAAAATAATGATAAATAAATAATAAAAAGCAAAGCAAAACAAAACAAAAACAAATCAAAAAACAAAAACCATGCGATCCCCCTTCAAAAAACAACAACAAAAAACAAAAATACCCCCCCTCAAAAAAAAAAAAAAAACAACCAATTCCTTTTTCGTTTCGTTCGTCCTGATTTCGTTGACAAACGACGCTGTTTAAAATCGACATTTTTATTTTTATTTCTCCCTCTCTTATTATCCATTCTGATTGGATCTCAGCGGAATACAAAATCAGTTGCCCACTCTGTATTTCGTTGGGCAAAGAATTACCCACCCACCGTCGATACTTGCTATCGCGCCAGCTGTCAGCGTTAAGCAGTTTTGCAATCGGTCGTCGGAACGTATTCTTATCTTAACAGAGACGGCCGCCATTTTTCTATACCGGAAACAGCGACAACCCCCCTGTCTTCAACCGCCCTCTGATTCCTATAGGCTGACGTTTTGCTTCTGGGGTTCAGTCTGTGGGAGTAGATAACGTAATAATCTTTTTTTTCTGGCCATTAGCAATTAAAATACACATAGATCTAATGGTTTTCATTCATATATTAATTTGACCGTCATTATAAAACCATATATATATATATATATATATATATATGAATCAAGGAATTTACTGCATTGTGCCTTAAGTTAAATTTAGTTATCAGAAATAAAGATAATTGTCCAGTGTTTTTTATTATGTTGTTTTTTTACTGCTTGGGAGTTTTTCACACCAGATCTAACTGGAGTCTGAGTGACAGCAAGTTTCCTCAAGTCTCCGGGATTCTTCTGAGTATTCTAGTCGATCTCAACAATGCTGTCGTCTGGATTGTTTCAATTCTTCCTCTAATTTCCGACTCCCCCGCTCTACCTTTCCAAGCGCATTAACTACAAATTTATTTCACTGTCACGTTCATGTTCCACTGCATTTAAAAAATGTTCTCAGGCAAGGCTCAAGTATTGAATTATCTTTTCGGTTTCTTTGATGGTTGGTTTTGTTTCTTTGTTTAATGGCATATCAACTCTTTTTAGGTTATTTAATGCCAAAGCCATTCTCCTAGAAGAACAGTAGTTGTACTATTTAACCCATAGCTGGGAGGATAAGGGGGTTCATACCTTTTCCAAGGGTATTTCCACGAAAGTGAAGTACGAACTCGCGTATTACGAATCTGCAGTCTATCGCTTTAACCATTACACCACGAGGACACTCCCCTCGGTTTCTTTGATTTTCACTTTGTAGTTCGCTGGAACGGCAAAATTCACTCGACGGCAAGCTCTCTCTCTCTCTCTCTCTCTCTCTCTCTTGTTCATTAACATCAGGTCTGGTTTTCTGGCCGGGATGAGGTGATCCGTTTGTATCTCAAAATCCCAGAGAATTTTATGCGTTTCATTCTCTACGATAGTTTTCTTCATGTGCATAAACGATTTAATAGAATGGTCAAAATTCACTTATTTGACTTTTTGCGAGGTTTTCACATCTGTTGTAACCAATGGCCATTGAATTTCTTGTGACAGCAAGTCATCCTAGATCTCCTGGACTCTTCTCAGTATTTTAGCTTTGATCTTGACAGTTTCAATTAACTTTTCCCAGATATCAGTTTTTGTAATATTTTTTATTTACAAATTGTATCATCTGGGTTTTTTCACACCATCAGAATTATAGAAGAGTTATAAAAAATAATTACACACACACACACACACACACACACACATATATATATATATATATATATATGTGTGTGTGTGTATATATATATATATATATAAACAGATAAGAATATTTTTCTAAAAGATTGTGTCGCTCGCCTTTATCATTGCGTCTTTATTGTGTTGTCATTCGTATAGTTGGTCATGGTCATGGCTATACAACAAAGGCATTGTTCCGACAGCTTCAACTTTGACTGGCATCACCGTCAGCTTCATGTTCCACGATTTAAAAAAAAACTTTTTTTTAGGTTTCTTGCAATGTCGAGGCATTTATCCAAATTTTCGTTTTCCTTTATCTTAACTCTGTGATTTGGTGGAACGGCAAAATTCACTCGTTGATATATTCGGTTCTTTTTCGTTGATTTCAATTATGTGTACACTTCTGACTATGATTTGCTGATTTTAAACACTACCGCAGAAGAACAAAATTTTGAGACATAAACTGTCTCAAAATTTTGTTCTTCAGAGGTAGTCTTAAAATTTTTTTTGTTACTTTTTCTTTCACATTTGATGGTGTTCGCTGCCCTGGTGTTTTGTAGTTTTCTTTTCTCCAAGTGTTCTGATGCAGAAAGTGATTGAGCAATTCTATTCTTTCTGTTGTTTATCTTTTTTTTCATTGAAAGCATGGCTCATTAATTAAATCCCGATCCCAATTCCTATACCTGTAGATTTAAATAGTTGGTATCATGGTATCTAGTTGTCTTTCATTTTTGGCAAGTATTTTTATATCACCCATATACATGTGTTGCATAGCCGTGATACAACGGTACACATATACATGCGGAAAGAAAATCAACAATAATGACGAACGAACACGCTTCTTTAGAAAAATTATACCTCTCACACTTTATTCGAAAGGGTTGCGAAAGGGTTGCGAAAGGGTTATGTGTGAGAGGTGAGTTGGAGACTGAACAAACTGCAACATATTGACCCCCAGTTCCTTTGTCTTTAACAGCACTTCTTTCTCGTTCTGCTGGGCTGCTCAATCGGGGGTCCTGAGGGCCAATAACCCTCTGCTGGGTGCTGGTTCTCTCTACAGCATCTTATCTCCAACTCGACTGACTCCTACTAACTGAACTTTCTGTCGCACCGGGTTATATCATTGTTTGACGTACACCAGCTTCCTGTGAGCGTCGCATCTGCACCTAATTCAACCCGTCCACAGTCAAGGTTATACCCTAATATCTTCGACCGGATGCACCTGTTCCTTGATTGACGGCTGGGTCGAAGGTCAATATGTTACACATGAGGTGATTTATCTTTTCTTGTAAGTAGTCTCCTTTGCATTTTCTAAGTATATGGTTGGTTGTTTTTTTACATGTCAACCTTTATAGGTTATTTAACGCAAAACCGTGTTTATATATATATATATATATATATATATATATATAAAATCAAATTTTTTATAACTATTCTATAATTCTGATGGTGCGGAAAAAGCTTAGATGATACAAATTGTAAATAAAAAATATTGATATTAAAAGAAAAGACTAAAAACATACTTGAAAATAATCAAGCTAAAAGAAAAAAAAAAATACCGACAGAAATCCTTAAGCTGAACGTAAGATTGCTCAATACACTAAGTAGAGCGAAATATGAATGCCTACATGAAATATGAATTCCGACAGAGTCAGAAAAAAATCATCAAGACGATGATACGGTTAGGTGAAACCTTGGTAGATGACTCTATTGGCATTTATATATATATATATATATATGATTAATTAATTTATGAGTACAGCAAAATTCTTACAATACTATAAGTAGAGACACCATTGGTGATTATAGTAGGGGAACTAATTAAGACTATAAAACAACGAAGGGCCCTTTTCGTCCGGTACTTTTCAAGTTAAGGACACCGGAAAATTTAAATAAAAACGGGGTATATATCTATAATATATAAGTAGAATGGCCAGATAGAAGAAGGAAGAAAAAAAAATTAAGTAACCCCTGTATCCAGAAGTTCCCCAAATATATCAAGAGTGTGACTGTTTAACAGCCGGCACAGAAAGGAGCGATTCATAGAGATATGAATCGCCCCTAGAAATTTGAGATGGCTTTTATTTCTTGCCCTGTGCAGGACAGAAAAACAGCCATTTTCATAATGAGTTCTGCAGTTATTTATAGTAAGCAGATACTCACCAATTGCCGAATCCATAATGGATCCATTACTTATATATTATAGATATATACCCCATTTTTATTTAAATTTTCCGGTGTCCTTAACTTGAAAAGTACCGGACGAAAAGGACCCTTCGTTGTTTTATAGTCTTAATTAGTTCCCCTACTATAATCACCAATTGTGTCTCTACTTATATATATATATATATATATATATATATATATATATATATAATATAACAGTGTTGGTTCTGACTAAATCACTTTGTAGGTTTGTGGCGAACCAAGTGCAGTATAATAAGGAGAGTGCTCAATATCTAAGATAGAGCTATTATATAATAATAATAAATATATTTTGTTAACTACGTGATGATTGTTGTTTTGTAAAAAGTCCATGAAACCCAGGGGCCGCAGACCAAATTCCATGGCATTATATATATATATATATATATATATATATATATATGTGTGTGTGTGTGTGTGTGTGTGTGTGTGTGATTTGTAAACAGTTTATTGGAAACAAATTTAAACGAGCCAGAGTATAGTTTTTGCACATAGTTAAATAGTTTCAAGTATTACTATCTAGTACTAATAGTTTTTTTGTTCACAGTTAAAGGGTTTCAAGTATTGTTATCTAACACTAACAATTCAATTTGATATTAATCATTTGTATGCACACATTTAAATGGTTTCATAGTAAATAATTAAACAGGTGTTTTTGATCTATAGATAGGACCCTAACAGGTACTACCACTCTGATTCAGCGTAGTGCTGGGAGTAATGGTAATGAAAGGGTACTCCACGATTTCCAAAGCTCCAAGGCTGGAGCCTCACCATTTGATAGTTTAGAGTTTTATCCAGGACATTCGTTGAGCGGGGTGGTGGTGGATCATACCCCTCTGCAGAGACGCAGTCGGTGTATTCTACAGCCCAAGCCAACCGGAGTGTTTAAGTATATAATTCAGTGTCATCATTGCTGGAACAAATTGTAATGGAAATAATGAGTCTCTCTGGAACATACCTCTTTGGATTTTTACCTCTTCTAGAGTTTTTTCTTCCATAGATAGTTCTAGTCTTCAGTTTTCGATTACTCTCGTGATGAAGATTACGTCTTGCTTTGAGATTTTAAACATTTTCAGACATTCTCTTCTCTTTGAGGGATCATGTGCTATGCCATCTTATTATTTTATAGTCAACCTATGTCACGAATACATTCTAATAACTAATCTTTATCTTCTTTATTTCCTTTACCGACCCTCTCCAAATATAAATGGGATATGAAATTTCGGAGTATAAGCATTTCTATTTTTAACTTAAACTAAAATCCCCATCTTTGTTGTTTGTGTCTCTCAGAATTCACCTTCCATTGAATCATTTTGGATTATTACAAGTGTGTTTGGTTACGTTTGGTACGAACTTGGAACATCATATGAGATTCTATCTCAAACTTAAGAGCATAGGGACTGAAACATTTAACCATTCAACACAAGTTTATGGACTTCAATTTCTTTCTCAAATACCAGTTTTTAGGTAATACAAAGCAGTTTTAGATGAGCGATACATTGTGGAAGTTGAATTTTCTTCGCGTAAACCAGTCACTTCATGAAATAGGGAAAATGCGATAAAAGAGTGATCTCTTATTAAATCTAATCGATGCTAGATGATCAAATTGATCGGTTATAAATTAATATCTACCCGTTAATTTTCAATCAGGGATGCTGCCCTGAAAAAAAAAATCAGTATTCTAACGGTGTCTACAACGAAACATGAAAGAAGTCCGAACAACTTTTGAAATTGATTAATTATTTTAATTGATTAATTATTAGTGTGTATTTACCCAACCTCTCCGCACGAACTGGATGTGACACAATGTCAGTTTTTTAAAGAGGAGTTTAACAGGTTTGAAGTCAGACCGGTTGCCATACCAAGGTTAAAGAGACTAGTCTGGCCTACTGTCTATCCATTGCTAGTGGGAGAATAATTGGATTCGTTGCTTTATAAGCTCTATATGAAGTGTAAACAGCCTCATCCAGGATTTGAACTCGTGTCGCCGTATTCGCACCTTTATTAGCACTATGTGAGGTGCAGATAGCCGTACAAAGGTTAAAGAGCCAGTCTGCCCTACTATTTAATCATTGATAGAGAGAGAATAATTAGATTTGTATCTTTCCCAAGGTTATTAGCGCTATTTGAAGGGCAAACAGCCTCATCCAGAGTTTGAACTCGTGTCGCCGTATCAATTTCCTACGACATTAACATTACATCACTAGCACCTCCCTTATTACTGATAGGCATGTTTTCGGGAGTTACTTTTATTCTTTTGAAATGCAGATAAGACGACTTATATCAAGAAATGTTCAAAAATTTAAACGTGTCTGTTTTTTTAGCATCTTTGTGTCTATACGTACATACATGTGATTGGGCGGATATATTTGTAAGTAAAATATATTTCACCAGGAAAATAAATAATGTTCAGAAGAGTATATCTGTTTCTGTTTTCACAGTCCATAATCACCAATGATTACAAAAATAAATAAATATATAAATAAATAAATAATGGACTCAGAAATACCTTACCAAAAATATCACCAACTTTATTTATTTAGTTTTTTTACATCTTCTTTTCATTAAGTATATTCCAATATTTTTTTAAACAAGCTCAGCTTTTGAAAGGTATCTCGAGTGGGATGCAAAGCCAGCAGCCATGTTTTCAATCTCCCTCTCTTTCAGTTTAACTGACTAATTGTAACCAAAAAGTAAGGATAAAATATTAAAACCCAGCGACTTTTATTTTTTTTATATACTTGACAAAATTTTGAGTTGTAGAATGTTTTTCAAGTATCATACATAATCATTTTTTTTTATTATTTTCTGTTATAACGGCTATTTTTATATCGTCAATAAGTTTCGGTTTCAAAATTTGAAATCTCGTCTCCCCGAGAGCCTCGGGCGTCAATCTCGCTGACATTAATTCTTCTATCGTCTCCCTGGCATTGTAGATTAACTTTTGATTACTTCATGAGTTTTTTAAGGATTCGCTTGTTTTTCTAGAGACCACGAACTTTCAGTTTGAATACTAAAAGTTCTGCGAAAAATTGATGCCTCTGCATTTTACAATAAAAGCCATAAAATCGATTCATCACAATGAAGAAGTCAGAGAAAGAAACGAATAAGAAAAAGAAGACATATCAAAATTCAAAAATAGACATATTCGCTTTATTTTGCAAATATTTCAGGAATAAAAAATATATGCAAATATGGGAGAATAATTTATGGGACCCCATAAATATATAAAATCACAGGAATTTATAGGACCACGGGAATGTATAGGATTTATTGGATCACAGAAATTTATAGAATCATAAAAATTCATAGGAATCACAGAAATCTACTAAATCATACAAATTTATTGAATCACACAAATTCATAGAATCATACAAATTTAATGGATCAAACGAATTTAAAGAATCATATAAAATTATAGAATCACACAAATTTATAGAATCTCTCAAATTTATAGAATCAGACGAACACTTATATCTAAAGATACAATATCTTGCATACAAATTCATATAGATATATATATGTGTGTCTTTAAAAGAGAATCTCATACACAGTTTCACGGGGTATTCTCAAACTTTAGACAAGTGATGTGATTCTGAACGAATGAAAAGAATCACATTACTCGTTTGATGATCGATAATACCCCGTGAAACTGAGAGTAACACTAAGAAAGTGTTTGTATAAGAAATCGTCTTCTAATTCACTTTCATAGACAGCTTTTAAATATTGATTTTGAGATTTTACAACATATGAGTTGCTCTCTCTTTAGATGATAAGCATTGTATCAAGAGAAAGCGACAAATATTCTCTCTCTCTCTCTCTCTCTCTCTCTCTATATATATATATATATGAATACCTAACAATTTCTTGTAAAGTTTTTCTAAAGCAAAAGCCTCAGGATTTTTATTATTTCTTGTGGAAAATTACACAAAAGAAAACGGATATTATTAGGCGTAATTTATGGTCAAAGTCTACAGCTTTGAAACCCTTTAACAAAAATATGTATATGTAGGAATCCAAAAATGATTCACTCTAATGTAAAGTTCGATATAATAGGTATATTTTCAAACCAAGCTTAACTTTTGTTTTTGGTTACTGAGTTTCAATAGTGCAGATTGGCTGGGGCAGTAAAATACACCGACTGCATCTCTGCAGAGGGGTAAGACTCCCCCAACGAGTGTCCAGCACATGACACTAAACAATCTGATGGTGAAGCTTCAGTAATGCTGGAGCTTTGGGGAATGCAGAGTACTCCTTTATTGACATCACTCCCAGGTCCAATCTGGCCGGCAGTAGTAGCATCTGATAGGGTCCTATTTATGGGTCAAGTAGAACTAAACTGTGTACTTATGCTGAACTGAACTGTTTGAAATAGAACTGTTTTGACATTTAAACTGCGTACTCGTGCTAAACTGACTGGTTTGAAATAGAACTTTTTTGACATTTAACTGCTTGTAAACAAAAACTATACTTATACTAAACTGAATTGTTTGAAATTTAATTCGGCGTTAAACAAGTCCGAAAGGGTTGATACGCCGTAAAACAAAACAACCATTCACTAGAAATAGTAAAATCCCGGTGTTTGTGATTTAGATGGGTGTCGGTGATGGATCTCGGTGGACAAGCTCGAATAGTCTATATTGAAACCCGAAAAAAAATCAATAGAACTATGTCATAATTATGTTTTAATCTTCTCCAGCCACCCCGTCCCCCCCCCGAGTGAAAATCTGGAAGACTTCGGTTTAATGACATATCAACCTTCATGATTTATTCATTGCCAAAGCTGTTATTGTTGAGGAACGGTACTGATACTATTTAACCCATATTTGGGGGAATTAGGGATTTCAAACCTTTCTCGTGTGGATTAGTCCGAAAATGATCGTAATAGTGCGACT
Organism: Sepioteuthis lessoniana; assembly: GCA_963585895.1. Lineage (NCBI taxonomy): Eukaryota > Metazoa > Mollusca > Cephalopoda > Myopsida > Loliginidae > Sepioteuthis > Sepioteuthis lessoniana. Next base: position 72,195,696 of record OY757918.1, on the reverse strand, counting down.
GGAGTTCGAACTCGCTTCGAAGCCATAATCCATTACGCCACAGGTGCTCTCCTTTGGAAGATTTGATAGACATATTGATTGAAAGTGACTTAGATTAAAACAAGTGATGAAGAAGTTTGCGTTTTGAACGATCGCGTTTTTATGCGGGGGTGGGTTTAGAAACTTCTTTTTAGGTGCCTCTATATTTTCTTTACAAGATGCAGGGAGTTTCTTCCCACCATTTATGAAAGACAGTTTGAAAAATCACAGAGACAGCTGTCCTGAATTATTTACTCATTAATCGTGTTAGTCCGTTTATTTCATTTGCGGGATCAAGTGACAACCCTTTCGTCTTCTCAATTTGTATTCGCAAACTTTGCGAAAGACCCACAATGTAACTTTACAGTTGTTTACGAAGTTTAGTTCGCAAATAGTAAAGATTCTATCCTGAAAACGGGACATAAAATACGCTGACGGTATCCTCTACTGACCCCCTAAAAAAGGGTATCCTCGTTATGATAGTAAACTGCATCTGACGGTGAGGCTCTACTTCTGGATCCCAGTGGAGTGTGGATTACCTCTTCATTGCCATTACTCCCAAGTCCACTCTGACTCAGAGAGGTTGAGGGTGTCCTTGTGGTGTAATGGTTGAAGCGATGGACTGCGGAATCGTAGTACGCGAGTTCGTACTCCAGTCACGCTATTACGTTCACTTTCGGGCAAATACCCTTGGGAAAGGTATGAACCCCCTTATCCTCACAGCTATGGGTTAAATAGTACCACTACTCTTCTTCTAGGAGAATGGCTTTGGCATTAAATAACCTGCAAAGGTTGATATGCCATTAAACAAAGAAACCAAACCAAACCATCAGAGAGGTCGTACCTGTTAGGGTTCAATCTATGAATCAAATAGATTTGTTTGAAAATCATTTGTATTTGATTGGAATACTTAATGTCATATAACTGTAAATTATTTCTATAAGGAAAAGTTACTTGAAATTATAATTGTTTGCTATGGATTATCATTAGTTACTAGAAACTCCATTATAAACCATTTAATAAAAGCGCTAATATCCTTCAGCTATGAGTAAAATAGTAGGGCAGATTGAGCTCTTTAACCTTTGAATAGCAACCAGTCTAGGAGAAGGAAAACTCTAAATTCAAACCTGTTGATCTCCGCTTAAGAATTGACTTTGTGTCACATTGTGTTTGTGCGGTTGGGTTGGGTAAATTTATGTAGTTGTGTGCAAAGAAATGAAATAGATTAAATATGAATAAGTAAGTAAGTAAAGTTGTCTCCCTTTAGTCGAGGGCGACCAGAAGGCTCCCTTTTCAGTAGCTACTATACCGAGGTGTAGCGGAGGACGCTATCCCTTTCCCTGGATTGCTCCATTTTATCCTTGATACGTACCTTATATTGCTAAGTGTTAAGCAAGGAGGTATCCAGTACCATTTTAAAAGTCTTTGGTATGACGCGACCTGGGATTGAACCCAGATCTTCTGGGCCATTGGCGAACACTCTACCCACTAGGTCAATTAATAATCACTTGAAACCAAATAATTAACAACATTAGATTGAATGACCTGAAACCATCCATCTATGTGCAAATTATTTGTATATGATAGGAATACTTCATCATCATCAACAAAGCATCGAAAGAATGATGTGGAATTGAGTTATTAGTGTTAGATAGCAATACTCGAAACCATTTAGTGTATTGGGCATGATAAAAACTGTATTTGATGATGAGGCTCCAATATTGCTCCAATCTTGCCATTACTTCCAGGTCCACTCTGTCTCGGATTGATAGTATCTGTTAGTGTCCTATCTATGGGTTAAATAGAACTGTTCAATTCTTTACGAGGGATTGTTATTAATACTAAATAGCATTATTAGCGTAAAATAGCAATACTTTAAACCATTGAACTGGGCTCAAACAAACGATAAATATTAAGTGGAATTATTGATGTTGGATAACAACAATTGAAACCGTTTAACTGTGTGCAAACAGGTGATTAATATTAAATAGAATTATTAGTGTTGGATAACAATACTTAAAACCATTAAACTGCCTGAAAACGAATGAGCTCTCGCTTGTTTGAAAACAATGTTATCAACAAACTATTCGCTTATATAAAATATTCATTTTTATCTATAAAAATGATATGACATTAAAGGACGTACAATAGTTGATAAGCCATGAAACACAAACATACAAATATTAACTAGGCCAACTGAAAGCACGGATTTCCTTGACTCTATCAGCCATTGCTATTGGTAAGTATAGACGACATCCAGTGTCCGCAAAGAGCTGATGAATATAAGTTGGCGCTAGCCAAGCAACATTGGTGTGTCTGCGTGTTGGAGTTCATAGGAGAAGTCGCTTATGAGTTCGTCCTTACTTCTAGAGATAACCGTACGCGAAAAACTTATAATAAACAACTGTATAAAAATGTAAAAATAAACTGCACAATGAACGTGATTCCCGAAACTTTAGTTATCAAATAGCTGCAGATGTCGTTAAAATTAGTCAATCATCCAGCACAAGTAATTTTTATGACGAGATACTTAACCATAATACGAAGATAAGGCATCTTTAATCATCATATTTACCCAACCCCTCCGCTCGGGAAGGATATGACACAAGGTCAATTTTTTAAGCGGAGTTTAACAAGTTTGAATTCAGAGTTTTCCTTCTCCTAGACTAGTTGCCTCACCAAGGCTGAAGAACCTAGTCTGCCCTACTATTTACCCATAGCTGGAGGGAGAATAATTGGATTCATACCTTTCCCAAGTATTAGTGCTCTGTGAAATGCAATCAGTCTTGTCCAGGATTTGAACTCGTGTCGCCATGTCCATTTCTTGCGACGATAACTATTACACCACAGGCACTTCCTTTAATCATAGGTTTTATTTATTTATTTCGTGGTTTATCTAATGTCAAAGTCATCCTTGTTGAAGGAGAATAACGGCACTATTCAACCTATTGCTGTTGGGGATAAGAAATTTCGTACATTTGCCGAGGGTATTAGTCCGAAAATGAACGTAATAGTACAACTGGAGTTCGAACTCGCTTACGACGGTATCGTAGCTCAGGGCGGTATCCACAACGTTGCGAGAACTCCCTCTTTAATCATAGGACATACTATGCTGATAGCATAATCTAATGAGTCGCGATATCTACTCTGTTAAAACAGCAAAATAGCATAAGCGAAATGGAATTAAGCTGTCAATTCTTTGGATTCTAGAACAAGGAGGAATTTCTTGATAGTAAACAAATAAATCATTAAGGTCTACTGTGGTTGCTTGGAATCGCAGACATTTAAGCGGGAATTTGTTTGACTTGCACAACGGCAAAAAATGCCATTCTTTCTCCTGTTTTTTTCTTTTAAATTCTGTTTTGCCTTTTTTTTTTCTTACGGGATGATATGTTTTCATTATTTTTATTTTATTCTAATTTTATTCATTTATTATTTTTTTTTGATAGGTACCATTTAAAAATTTTTTCCCCTCATGAACCGACAGAATAAATATCGAAAGATTTTATAAAGCATTTTGCATATGGATAAATCTGTTGAAGAGGAAACATTGGCTTCGTATTTACGGGATTATCAAAAATCTTTAATACTTAATCCGGAGAATCTGGTTAAAATTTGTATCAAAATTATTAAAACGATTTATCTCTGCGAATGAGTATGTTCACCCATAGGAGGCGTAACGCAGAAAATCGATTCGGCGACCTGAGTTCAAATCCTGGACGAAGCAGTTAGTTCTTTTTATCATTAAGGGTTTTTGGACTATTGTCTTCATCTTTATTGTTATTTCCATAACGTTTCGGCCGATATGTCCTCCGGTCTTCTTCAGGTGTTTGTCGAATTCGGGAATCTTCACGGAACTATCGCCTGTTCTGATTCCGTTAGCTTTAACCGGGTACAAGTGTTAAGTATTCCTGTATTGTTACTCGCCTGTAGTGAGGAATGAACCTCCAGATGATTGTCTCCTTAGAAGCTTAGGGAACCAACGCCTATAACCGTTACGCCATGTGTCCTGCTGGACAATTCAGAGGGAATTTTTGGGACTTATAAACTTAATGTTCTTATTTGACTTGAATTACTATTATTATGTATGATTTTTTACCTGTGCTCACATTCAGATTTTTTTTTCATCTAGCCTTCTTAATTATCGGTTCCCATATTGTATTCAACTCTATACTTGGTCTACTCAGCAGGTCATTGTAGCCCAACATATGTGCTGATTCTTTAAGGCGTCTAATCCTCCAATGTTCAGTCCTATCAATTATTTCAACTTTATCCCATAAGGGCAGATGATTTCCCTTTTTCTTCCAAATATGGTCTGCCATACCCGACTTTTCAATCTCGCCTCGTACTACTGCCTTCCGATGTGAAGGTTCCCGAGTTCGACAAACACCTGAAGAAGGCCGGAGAACATATCGGCCGAAACGTTGTGGAAATAACAATAGAGATGAAGACAATAGTTCGAAATGATAAAAATCAACAAGCTTCGTCTCAGAAATTTAGACAACTAAGAAGCAGTTAGTGTTTTACTTTGAAAAAGGCATGTATCCTTCAGTTCTCCCCACCTCCTGCCGTGGGTAAATAGTTGGGGAGGCTGGGTTATTTAACCTTATTGAGGCTAACCGTCTGTGAGTAGAAAAATACTGAATTCACACCTGTTGAAGTCCGCTTAAAAATTGGCCTTGTGTCGCATCCAAGAAGGGTTGGGTAAATACGGATTTATATTTATCCCTTATCTAATTGATCGATTGATTTTAAAGGTTTTTCAATCCGTCGAGAGTTATTTTATTCTTAGATGTTAGGGAATCGTGTTCATTGTACATTCATATTTATATATTTTGCAGCTGTTTCTAAAGAGATTTTTTTGCAGTGTCCAGTCGAATACGAATATTATTTACTCAAATTTATTTGACCTATAAATGGGACCCAAACAGATACGACTGTAAGGAAAGGGTTCTCCACATTTCCAACATCTCCATAACTGGAGCTTTACCGTTATATATTGTCTAGTGTCATACTGAGCCCCCCCCCCACTTTTTGGTATGGAGGGTTACCGCTCTGAAAGGGGTTACAGTCAGCGTATCTTACGCCCTAAGTACAGGGCAACTATTATCTGAAATTTTCTGTATATTTTTACAAAAAAAAAAAAAGAAAGATAGAAAAAGAAAAAACGAACTCAAAAGACGACGTAGCCCTGTCAGCTGGGTCTGCAGAATACTCCGACTGAATTTATGTAGAGGGGGAAGACCCCCCCCCACAAAGAGTACCCTGGATATGACATTAAACAACCTGATAGTGAGGCTCTTGTAGCTTTGGGGAATGCGGAGTACTATTTCATTGTGGAGGTGCCCGTGGTGTAAATGGTTATCGTCGCAGGATATGGACACGGCGACTCGAGTTCAAATCCTGGACGAGACTGATTGCATTTCACATAGCACTAATACCCTTGGGAAAGGTATGAATCCAATTATTCTCCCTCCAGCTGTGGGTAAATAGTAGGGCAGACTAGGTTCTTCAGCCTTGGTGAGACGACTAGTCTAGGAGAAGGAAAACTCTGAATTCAAACCTGTTAAACTCCGCTTAAAAATTGACCTTGTGTCATATCCTTCCCGAGCGGAGGGGTTGGTAAATTAGACTGTTTCATTGCCATTGTTCCCAGGTCCAATCTGGTCTTGAATAGTAGCACCTGATAGGGTCCTAAATGGGTTAAATAGAAGTGTTTGACATTTAAACTGCGTGCAAACAAATGACTTATGTTATATTGAATTGTTTTACATAGAACTGTTTGATCATTTAACTGTGTGTAAACAAATGACTGACGTTTAATTGAATTGTTAGAGATACATAACAATACTTGGAACCATTTAACTTTGTTGATTTATGCTAAATTAAATGGTTAGAAATAAAACTGTTTTATCCTTTAACTGTGTGAATCTACAAAATATGTTTATAAATCATATACGTATTCAATATATATGTAAAATCAGGATTTGACATTAAATAACCAGCAACAGTGGATATGCCATAAAACCAAACCAAACCAAACCAAACCTAAAAAGCAACAAAAACAAAACAAAAAACGAGTAAAAAGCTTCGCAACAATGCATATTTCATTCTATACAAAACTATAATACGAAAGGTTTACAAAAAGGACATTGATGATGATGATGATGATGATAATGATGATGCTGATGATGATGATGAGACCGGCTGCCATAGATAAAGATGTATAAGTAAAGTAATAAATAACTTGAAAAGATAATATGTAAGATGACCCGATAGATCATGGCCTTAAGACGAGGTTGTTTTTCTATCACGTGATGACTCTAAAATAATGATATGTAAGCACGATGGCAAGAATCCAGTGACACTTCAGTTGTTTATCTGCCCACTGATGTTGACAACAGCCGTATTTATATTAAAAAAAAAAAAAAAGGACGGGAAGCAAAGGAATGTCAGAATGACATTCTACGAACGGAAGCTGCTGGTACTTTTATTAGTTGCGGCATTTTGTTTGAACAGAGAGACAAGATGATTTCAGTCAATTCTTTTGTAAAAACTGATAGTTATCTTCCGCTTCATTTTAGGGTTTGGCTGGCTGAGTGGCCACTCGGTGCGAGGGTATATCTACGTTCATCCGTACTAATTCGAGACAGAAGATACATCTCTGTCCGTCCCAATTTTAGATCAAGAGGTTTGGTAAATTATTAAATTGTTAATAGATTATAGATAAATATAATAAATAAAATAAAGATAAATATTAATTTTGCCTGACTTGAAAGACGGCTTATTTTGTAGATGTGTGCGGCGGGAAATGACAGTATACAAATCTAATAAAGTCATTTAACCAACAAGCAGATAAAAGCTCGCAAGTAATATCAATAAAATATGCCTACAAGAACACCTGAGGCCTTAACACATACACTATATGTACACACACACAAGCACACACATACACACACACACACACACACACACACACACACACACACATATTTATATATATATATATATATACACGCACAACTGTAAACATATAAGAGCATACTCTAAAACACACACACACACGCGTACGCGCGCGCGCACACACACACACACACACACACATATATATATATATATATATATATATATATATATATATATCAGTCTGCTCTTTATCTGTCTATCTATCTAGTTCAATGAGTAAATTGTTGTCATTCTAAATTGTTCCTTGTGCGCATGCGGTTTTTTTTGTTTTAGGTTTTGCCTACAGGGCTGCTAAATTAATTGGGTCATTGTCTATGAGGAAAGCAGCACTATAACGCAATTCACTACTCCAAAAATATAGAAAGAGAGTGCTGTACTACTTGGCGTCCACGGCGGAAGCACTAATATGAAGATTTCACAGTATTTAGATGTAAATCTGAGGACAGATCAATATTCATATTGATAAAAACCAAACACTCAGTCCACATCATGGTGTTTGGGGTGGTCATTAGTGATGGTGACGTTATGCCTCCCTTCATCTTCCAATATGGCCTCTCAGTCAACATAAAGGTCAGCCTTATCCTCATCATGGTGTTTGGGGTGGTCATTAGTGATGGTGACGTTATGCCTCCCTTCATCTTCCAATATGGCCTCTCAATCAACATGAAGGTCAGCCTTATCCACATCATGGTGTTTGGGGTGGTCATTAGTGATGGTGACGTTATGCCTCCATTCATCTTCCAATATGGCCTCTCAACCAACATGAAGGTCAGCCTTATCCACATCATGGTGTTTGGGGTGGTCATTAGTGATGGTGACGTTATGCCTCCCTTCATCTTCCCATATGGCCTCTCAATCAACATGAAGGCCAGCCTTATGCACATCATTGTGTTTGGGGTGGTCATTAGTGATGGTACGTTATGCTTCCATTCATCTTCCCATGTGGCCTCTCAATCAACATGAAGGTCAGCCTTATCCACAGGATGGTGTTTGGGGTGGTCATTAGTGATGGTGACGTTATGCCTCCATTCATCTTCCAATATGGCCTCTCAATCAACATGAAGGTCAGCCTTATCCACATCATGGTGTTTGGGGTGGTCATTAGTGATGGTGACGTTATGCCTCCCTTCATCTTCCCATATGGCCTCTCAGTCAACATGAAGGTCAGCCTTATCCACATCATGGTGTTTGGGGTGGTCATTAGTGATGGTGACGTTATGCCTCCCTTCATCTTCCCATATGGCCTCTCAACCAACATGAAGGTCAGCCTTATCCACATCATGGTGTTTGGGATGGTCATTAGTGATGGTGACGTTATGCCTCCCTTCATCTTCCCATATGGCCTCTCAATCAACATGAAGGCCAGCCTTATGCACATCATTGTGTTTGGGGTGGTCATTAGTGATGGTACGTTATGCTTCCATTCATCTTCCCATGTGGCCTCTCAATCAACATGAAGGTCAGCCTTATCCACAGGATGGTGTTTGGGGTGGTCATTAGTGATGGTGACGTTATGCCTCCAATCATCTTCCCATGTGGCCTCTCAATCAACATGAAGGTCAGCCTTATCCACATCATGGTGTTTGGGGTGGTCATTAGTGATGGTGACGTTATGCCTCCAATCATCTTCCCATATGGCCTCTTAACGTGAAGGTCAGCCTTATCCACATCATGGTCTTTGGGGTGGTCATTAGTGATGGTGACGTTATGCCTCCCTTCATCTTCCCATATGGCCTCTTAACGTGAAGGTCAGCCTTATCCACATCATGGTGTTTGGGGTGGTCATTAGTGATGGTGACGTTATGCCTCCCTTCATCTTCCCATATGGCCTCTCAGTCAACATGAAGGTCAGCCTTATCCACATCATGGTGTTTGGGGTGGTCATTAGTGATGGTGACGTTATGCCTCCCTTCATCTTCCCATATGGCCTCTCAACCAACATGAAGGTCAGCCTTATCCACATCATGGTGTTTGGGGTGGTCATTAGTGATGGTGACGTTATGCCTCCCTTCATCTTCCCATATGGCCTCTCAATCAACATGAAGGCCAGCCTTATGCACATCATTGTGTTTGGGGTGGTCATTAGTGATGGTACGTTATGCTTCCATTCATCTTCCCATGTGGCCTCTCAATCAACATGAAGGTCAGCCTTATCCACAGGATGGTGTTTGGGGTGGTCATTAGTGATGGTGACGTTATGCCTCCAATCATCTTCCCATGTGGCCTCTCAATCAACATGAAGGTCAGCCTTATCCACATCATGGTGTTTGGGGTGGTCATTAGTGATGGTGACGTTATGCCTCCAATCATCTTCCCATATGGCCTCTTAACGTGAAGGTCAGCCTTATCCACATCATGGTCTTTGGGGTGGTCATTAGTGATGGTGACGTTATGCTTCCATTCATCTTTAAAGGTAGCTCTTGACTCAACACGAAGGCCGACATCAAGTGTCTCGAGGAGGTAGTGCTCATCTGGATCGAGAGGGTGGCTGCTAGAAGACTACGTCTGAAAAGAGAACCCTGCTCCCCTTCCACACAAGCATAGGAACCCAGTAATGACCACATCACTTCAAACATCTGGCCACCTAACTCTCTAGATTGCAACCCCCTTGATTATTATGTGTTGGGCTCAAATGAGAGATAGACCAACAAAACACCAAAGATGAACTGACAGCAAAGATAAGGCTAGCATTTACCGTTTTAAACAAGAATACCGTTGGAGATTCCAAATTCGTCTGGAGGCTGTGGTTAATACCAATGTCGATTTCTTTGAATAAATTTGATTTATTGTATTTCAAAATATCTTCTTGCAATTTTCGTCAATTTTCTGATGAAGTGAGATGCTTGTGTTATTTATTTTTGTGCCATTTAGACGACAATTTATCCATCACACCCAATATATGTATATATATATATATATATATATATATATATATATATATATATATATATATATATATAATATATAGATACAGATAAAGGGTGATTGCTGGATATGTAGATAGACTGATGGATATATATGAACCGATATATATATATATATATAATGTTGAATGGATGCAGGCTGAGACGTGATCAATCTCGGCTGGGTTACTTTAGCGAGTAGGCATGATATTGAAAAATCCGAAACCCCCAATGAACAAAAGAACATTACTAATGATGTATCCAACCGCGTCTTAAACATATATATATATATATATATATATATATATATATAGAGAGAGAGAGAGAGAGAGAGAGGGGTGTTAAATTTGTACCGTAAACATGATATTTCAATTTCGCATTCATGAAAAGAGTATGAAAATTTAAGATGTATATTTATTATCACACACACACACACACACACACACACACACACACACACACACACACACACACACACACACACACACACACACACAATCCAGTCACCAAAGTATTTTCTTCGACTTTTTTTGGTGATCTTTCAGCTAAATTATGTTTTTTTTATTAGAAAAGCCTGAGCCCAATATTGATTCTTCAAGAAATTTTTTTATATTCTCAAACTGTGGAACCTCTGCTCAGACTAAGAATGTTTCATGAGGCAAAATGAATGACTCACTGCAGATGACTTGCCTGGGAGAATTCTTTGCATGCAGAAGAACTTCCCATCCCAACTCTACAAGAGTCGTTAGAAGAAAGTTCTAACCCTCACCCTAGCCCATTCGGCTGGGGCTGTTGAATACACAGATTGCATCTCTGGAGAGGAGTTAGACTTCTCTCTTAACGAGTGTCCTGTTTATGACACTAAATCATCTGATGGTGAGGCTCCAGTTCTGGATCTCTGGGGAAAGTGTAGTACTCTTTCATTGTCTTTACTACCAGACCCACTCTGACCCAGAGTGGTAATACCTGTTAGGGTGTGGGTCAGATAGATTTTTAAACTATTTAACTGTGTGCAAACAAATGACTAATGTTAAATTGAATTAATAGTGTTACATAGTGATGTTTGAAACAGTTTAGCTGTGTGTAAATGAGAATATTGGTGTTAGATTGCAATACTTGAAGCAATTCAATTGTGTGAAAATAAAGGATTAATATTAAATAGAATTATTAGTTTTTTTTAAATTTTATTTTTTATTTATTGCGGACTTTTTGTCTTCATCTTGGCAGTTTTTTGTTGTTTCTTCTTCACTACGTTTCGGGCAAATTTAACCTCTGGCCTTCTTCAGGTGATTAACCGCGACCTCGCATAGGAATGCTGAGTCTTGTAACCGTATCCCCAGTAATTACTGCCTTCCATAGTTGTTGTCTATCGCACCACATTTTTTTGACCTAGTAAACCACTGGCCGGCTTGGGTAGGAATTGAAACCGCTATCTTCTGACAGTGCTCACCGGGAACCTTAGAGACTCAACGCCTCTATCGTAGTGAAGAAGGAATAATAAAAAAAAAAAAAAACTACCAAGACGAGGACAAAAAGTCCGCAATAAATTTTAAAAAAAAATTAATTCTCCGATTAAGAAGCCTCATCTTAAAAAGATTCCCAATAAAAACAATTAGAATTGTTAGTGTTCGATTGGAATGCTAGAAACAGTTTCACTGTGTGCAAAAATTGAATCATTGGTATTACGTTGCAATACTTGGAACCGTTTGACTGCTAACACATTTAAAGTGGTAAACCACTTCATTGCGAACAAACAACGATTAATGTTAAATAGAATAATTAGTGTTAGATAGTGTTGTGAGATCGAAACTTACCTGCATCATGGACTCTTCCAGCACTATATTATAAGCGTAGCAATATGCTAAAGTAGCAGCAGTAGTACAAGAGTACCAGAAGTACGACTATCAATATTGGACACTATCCTTTGTAACTTTTGTTAATATATCTTTCTTACCGCTGAACCGTGTTCCGTGTTTTCCTTCTGTGTACCGAATTTGGGTTCACACCAGATAGAAATACTTGAAACCATTTAACTCTGTGCAAACAAATGATTAATATAAAATAGAATTATTAGTGTTACATGAGCTCTAGCTCGTTTAAAAACGTTATCTTTAAATTATTTGTTTTGAAATATATATATATATGAACACGATTTTGAATGTTCAAATTTAAAAAAAAAAACATTCAATATCGTGTTCATTTATTAAAAAAAAGTCTCTGACGATGAAGTTTCTACTTTGAAATTAATTAGACTCAAATAATTATTATTTCGCATTGCAATAGCCTTCTAAATTAATTCAATACAACAAAATAAGATAATTTATGCAATGCTTCAAGCAAAATACAAATCACACACACACACACACACACACACACACACACACACACACACACACACACACACACACACACACACACACACACACACACACACACATATGTATATATATATATATATATATATAAGTATTTTGTATTTTGCTTGAAGCATTGCACAAATTATTTTGTATTTTGCATGAAACATTGCATAATTTATGCATTGCATAATTTATTTTATTTCATAGTATTGAATTAATTTAGAGGGCTATTGCAATGCGAAATAATAATTGAGTCTAATTAATTTCAAAGTAAAAACTTCATCCTCAGATAAATGAACACGATATTGAATGTTCAATTTTTTAAAAAAATTTGAACCCTCAATATCGTGTTCATTTATAAAAAAAAGTCTCTGACGATGAAGTTTTTACTTTGAAATGAATTAGACTGAAATAATCATTATTTCGCATTCCAATAGCCCTCTAAATTAATTCAATACTATGAAATAAAAAATATATATATATTATATGTGTATAAACAGTATTTGCCATAAAACCCAACCCAATTAACCAAAATAAGCCTCACCTAGAAAAAAAAAAAAAAGCGTTAAAGCTGGACATTTTTGTGTCAACACGCTACCACTTATAAAACTAGAAAAACTCATTCGGATTTCTGTATTGGCATCACTTGCACAGAAATTGAGACAAACGTGAGAGGTGTGCGACATATTTAAAATCTGGGTGAGGCTTAGAACTTTTTGAATGACTTTATATTATCGTTTATCACTGAACAAAAGCATTAAAAAAAAAATAAAAGATATATCTTCCTGCACAAAAAAAAAAAAACAGAAAATGAATAAGAGACAAAAAGAAAGAAAGAAATGAAGTCAAAAGGATAAAACGATGATAAATAATGAAGAATTAATGAATGGAAGTAAGAAATATCCATAAAATGAACCAATAAAATAATTAAACAAGTATTACAGAAAGAATGGAAGAAAGAAGAAAGAAGATAGGAAGAATAAAAGAGATATTTACGTAAGACAGGAATAACGAAAGAAAGGAATAAAAAATAAAGAAATGATGAATGGAAGAAAGAAGAAAAAAGATAGGAAGAATAGAAGAGACATTTACGTAAGACAGAAAGAACGAAAGAAAGGAACAAAAAATAAAGAAATGATGAATGGAAGAAAGAAGAAAAAAAATAGGAAGAATAAAAGAGACATTTACGTAAGACAGAAATAACGAAAGAAAGGAACAAAAAATAAACAAAGGATGAATGGAAGCAAGAAGAAAGAAGAGGCTCTAAAATGAAGAAAATTAAAGAAATATAAAACAAACGAAAAATAGAAAGGATAGAAGGGAGATAGAAAAAAAAAGGCAATTAAGAAGAAAAAGTAAATAACGAAAGAAAGAAGGCTATACGAATGAAAAGAAAAAGAGTAAAGAAATAAAAATGAATGAAATAATGAAAGAAATAAAGGGAAGAAGAAAATAAAAAAGAAAAGTTAGGAAAGAATGAAAGAAACGAAGCCATAAACAAAACAAATGAAAGAAAATATGGCGTACTTTGTTCAGGTCTTTCAGATCTGACGTCCCAGAATTCCCTTGAACCGGAAGCTTTGTTTCTTTGCCTCCATCTTTCCGGTTATTTCAATTCTAACTTCCTACCGGTCGGGGCTATCTTGAGTGGCTCTCTCTTGTCCTTTGCAGTGGACATTCAGTCCAGTAGTCCTCTGACACGAACACAAGCTGACCCTTCAGCGATACGAATGCAATTAAGAAACAATTTGCAATCATGCACCGTGCAAAGAGGGGACCTGCTTGAAAGGAGCTGGACAGACCGGACAATGGACTGAATTGGCTGCTTTTCACGAACGCTTAACAACACACACACACACACACACACACACATGTAACGGTTATCGTCAAAGGAGATGGACTCGATAACCAGAGTTTAAATTTTGGACGAAGCTATTTGCGTTTCACTCCAAGCTAATGTCCTTGGAAAAAGGCATGAATCCATCTCTTCCATTCTCAAGCTATGGCTAAATTCGGATACCCTGCTCAACTTTGCTCTAGGGCCCAGACAACTTTGCTTAAAGCCATCCAGTCACTCCATTAAAAGAAAGACTGTGGTTGATCTTTAATTATCAGTATAAGACGCGACCACACTTATCCCTAAATCCACTGTTAGACCTTATTAGTGAGTTTGAATCGCACTGAGGTACAACACTGTTGGGGGGACTTAAAATACACTGACTGTATCTCCCTGAAAAAAGTTAAGATCCCCTCTTCCACTCAAAAAAGATTTGGTTTGGTTTTATGGCATATCAACTATTGTGGTTATTTAATGCCAAATCCTTTTTATACATATGTATTAAATATATGATTTCTAAACACATTTCGCAGATATTTTAAAACGTGCCAGAGCTTATTTTGAAATTTCAGCGGTTAGAGTGTTCACCAATGGCCGGGGAGACCTGGGTTCAATCCCAGGTCGAGTCATACCAAAGACTTTAAAAATGGAACTTGATACCACCTTGTTTAACACTCAGCATTATAAGGTACGGTTCAAGGGTAAAGTGGAGCAATCCAGGGAAAGGAGTAGCACCCTCCCCTACACCTTGTTGTAGTAGCTATCGAAAAGGGAGCCCTCGGGTCACCCTCGACTATGGTCGCAAACTTACTTATATTTACTATTAATCCTTTGTTTGCACACAGTTTAATGCTTTCAAGCCTTGCTATCGATTCAAGTAAACATCAATGATTTGTTTACACGCAGTTAAATGTGAAAACAGTTCTACTTCAATCAATCCAGTTTAGCATAAGTAGATAGTTTAAATGTCAAATAGTCCTATTTAGGAAGGATCCTATTAGATGCTACCATTCCTGGGAGCAATGGCAATAAAGGGATTCTCTGCATTCCACAAAGCTCCAGCATTGCTGGAACTTCACCGTCAGATTGTTTAATGTCATATCCAGGACACTCGTTGGTTGGGGTCTTACCCCTCTGCAGAGATGCAGTCGGTGTATTCTGCTGCCTCAGCTGACTGGGCCAACCCAAAAAGTGGTGTTCTATCTTTGATATTGACCTGCATCTGATGTTGAGGCTCCTCTTTAGAAGATCTGATGCGGTTTAGTGTCATACCAGGACATTCCTTTTATGGTCTGTCTTACCTCTCTGCAAGGGATACCAAATTTACCAACCCCTCCGCCCGGGCAGGATATGACACAAAGTCAATTTTTAAGCGGAGTTTAAAAAGTTTGAATTCAGAGTTTTCCTTCTCCTAGTCTAGTTGCCTAACCAAGGCTGAAGAACCCAGTCTGCCCTACTATTTACCCGTAGTTGGAGGGAGAGTAATTAGATTCATACCTTTTCAAAGGGTATTAGTGCTATGTGAAATGCAATGGATACAGTCACCGTATTTTTAGCTCGTCCGACAGGTCGAAAGATGAAAAGAAAGAAGAGACTGAATTCATTATTTTCAACGGCATTTCAACTCGTCTCGTCTTGGGCTATATTATACCAAGAGGTTTGAGAAAAGCAGTCATTGCACGTTTACACGCACATTTTTTGTGTTGTTTTTTCCAATGTGTTTTTTGGCACACGGTCCGATCATATGAGAATAATTTTTTGACGGATTATTTAACCCGTAGATGGGATCCTAAGAGGTATTACCACTCCAAGTTAGAGTGAACTTGGGAGTAATGGCAACAAAGGAGTACTTTACTCTCTCCAGAGCTCCAAAACTTGAGACTCACCACCAGATGCAGTTTACTGTTATATCCAGGATATCTCTTTTCAGGTTGGTGGTTTTATTTCTATGCAGGGGATACATTCAGCGTATCCTAAGCCCCACCGACAGGGTGAAAGTAACAAAGAAAAAAAAGAAGACGACGATGACAACAATGAAAAAGAAGAAGACGACGACGACGACGACGACGAAGAAGAAGAAGAAGAAGAAGAAGAAGAACAAGAACAAGAACAAGAACAAGTAGACGACGCTGCCGCCGCTGCCGCCGCCGACGACGACGAAGAAGAAGAAGACGACGTCGACGACGACGACGAAGAAGAAGAAGAAGAAGAAGAAGAAGAAGAAGAAGAAGAAGAAGAAATAGACAAAGACGACAACGACGAAGAAGAAGACTATGAAGAAAAAAGAAAAAGAAGAAAAAGAACAAGAAAAAGTAGAAGAAAACGAAAAAAAAGAAGAAATAGACGAAGAAGAAGAAGAAGAAGAAGACGATGACGACGATGATGACGACAAAGAAGAAGAAGACGATGAAGAAAAAGAAAAAGAAGAACAAGAAAAAGCCGACGACGACGAAGAAAAAGAAGAAGAGATAGACAACGACGATGACGACGACGAAGAAGAAGACGACGACGACGAAGAAAAAGAAAAAGAAAAAGACGATGACAACATCAACGATGACGACAACGACAACGAAGAAGAAAGAAGTAGAAGAAAAAGAAGAAGAACTCTGTGTAGTGTTAGAGACAGATTAGGATATAAAAACATTATACAAAAAACCTATATCTTTTTGATTTGTAAACTTTGATATCTGTATACTAAACTGTAAACCAATGAGCAAAAAAACTTTTATTCCGTTTTTCCTCAAAATCCCGTAAAACCCCAGGTCAATATCGATTCACAGAAGGGATACTGAATAATGGGAGCGTATCGAGGTGAGGAACTCGCGACAAGGAATTCTTGGTCATGTGATCTTGTAACGCATCATTAAATGATAAGGACACCTTTACCTTCCCTTGGCGATTGAGGAACGAAAGAGGGTCGCAAATTGTGTTTACTGAATAATAAATGTGACGTGATTATTTGAGCTGGTCGAAAGATCTTAGTAGTTTTCCTGTGGCGTTTACAGGATACTGGACTGGAAGTTTTGGAAGCAATTCTGGACGTTTAATACACACACATAATGAACCCAGGGGTTGCGAGAACGACGAGTACGATTGATCAGGGTTGCATAAACATGAAGAAGCTAATCAATATTTACGAATATATATATAGGTAGAGTGTTCCCCAATAGTCCGGGAGACCTGGGTTCAATCCCAGGTCGCGTCATATCAAAGATTTTAAAAATAGTACTTGATACCTCCTTGCTTAACACTCAGCAATATAAGGTACATATCAAGAGTAAAGTGGAGCAATCCAGGGAAAGGAGTAGCGCCCTCCCCTACAACTCGGTGTAGTAGCTATTGAAAAGGGAGTCTTCTGGTCATCCTCGACAACTGTCGCCAACTTTATATATATATATATATATGTGTGTGTGTGTGTGTGTGTGTCTTTTATCTAAGCATGTCTGATTAAATAATAAAGACATATTTAGTGATTTTAATTTTTTTAAGTTCCTTTCAAGTCTCCTGACAAATGTCTTGGTTTTAGGTTGAAACTGGTAAATGAATTTACCAAAATTGTCCCGAGCACTTTTGGACGTTTACGTAATCTTGTAATGTTGTAAAAAACCTAAAAACATAAAAAAAACACTCTTTGAATATGCAAACAACCCCTGATGATGGCTTTTGAAAGGTCCGAAAGCGTTCGGGACAATTTTGGTAAATTAATCTACTAGTTCCAACTTAAAACCAAGACATTTGTCAGGAAACTTGAAAGGATCTAAATATAATCGAAAGGAAAAATGTGTCTTTTTTATTTAATCAAAATGTTTAAATATCTATCTATCTATCTATCTATCTATCTATAAAAGAGGTTTATGGTTTATACTAGCTACTTGGGGAGTTATTGAAGGACCAAATGTTGCAGTATTAAATAGTGCTCAATATTAATGATAGAGCATATATATATATATATATATATATATATAACATGGTACAGTCTGTGACCCTAGGTTTCATGCAATCAGCAATCGTCGGACATAGTGAAGATCTTAAAAAATGATTAATATGGTTAATTTTTGTTCGAAAGTGGTGAGAGAGGGTCAGGGATATCTGTGCTACCAGCACGACATGATGATGATGATGATTTGTTCGAAAAGTGGGGGTTATTTGTGTTTGTGCCTAAGTTGGTGTTATTGAATGTTAGTATGTTTGTGTCTGTGCTGTTGCACTCGCTTACATAGGTATGTATGTTTGTGTATGTAACTGGAATGCATCTTTACATATTAACACATATTTCCGCTGTCCGTTGGTGGGAAGGAGTGGGACAAAGGAAGAGCGTGTGAGAAGAGAAGACTGGGTGAGAGAGAGGAGGAAATGGATCGTTGTAATCAGAATTTCTTTTTCTTTCTAACTTTATGGTAGGTAAAGGTTTCTTTTGATTTGAATATGAAATGTCTGTTTTTTTGGGGGGGAATTTTGTTGAGTGATAATGATGATTAAAATTAAAATCATCATCACGTTAGCTTTTTTTAATGTGGCAACCGGATATTGGCCTAATGAGAAGAGTGTTTGCCAATGGCCTGGGAGACCTTGGTTCAATCCTTGGTCGAGTCATACCAAAGACTCAAAAATCGGTTCTTGATGTCTCTTTGCTTAACACTCAGCATTATAACGGACTGATCAAGAGTAAAGTAGGTCGATCGTGGGAAAGGAGTAGCGCCCTCCCGTATACCTAGGTGTAGTAGCTATTGAAAAGGGAGCCTTCGGGTCACCCTCGACTATGGTCGCCAACTTACTTATTTATGAGCAGGTAATAAAAATGATAAGTTCATAATGTGAGTTTTGTTTGTTTAATGGCATATCAACCTTTGTAAGGTTATTTAATGCCAACGCCATTCTCCTAGAAGAACAGTAGTGATACCATTTAACCCATAGCTGGGAGGATAAGGGAGCTCATACCTTTCCTAAGGGTATTTGCTCGAAAGTGAACGTAATAACCCGACCGGAGTACGAACTCACTTTCTACGATTCCGTAGTCCATCGCTTTAACCATTACACCACGAGGACACCACCGTGATAATATGAGGAAAATGGTACGTTCGGTGATTCTATTGTATAATTAGTGTGGAAAAACAGGTGTGATATGGCGAAAGGACAAGGACGAAATATTAGTTAGTAATTTGAACATAGATGGCAGAAATATATGTAAATATGAAAATAATAGTGCTTATAATTATTGACAATACTAAAATGTTTGATTTACTGGCAATACTTGTGGGTATTCATAATGTGATAATGTGAGGAAAATGGTAATTATGGTCGATGGTTCTGTTGTATAATTAGTGTGGTGTCGATAATTGCAGATGGATGGTGTGGCAATAAGAAAGGTGTTGGAGAAGAAAGTGGGACAAAATGAAAATTAGATGTAAGGAATTTAGTTTATGTTTTGGTTAAGTGTTTGGGTCGAATTGGGATAGGAGATGTTTGTTTTCAATAGTTCACATATTGCTATTTGCCCTGTCGGCTGGGGCTGTAGAATACACCGACTGCTTCTCTGCAGAGGGGTAAGACCCTGCCACCAACGAGTATCCTAGATATGACACTAAACAATCTGATGGTGAGGTTCCAGCAATGCTTGAGCTTTGGGGAATGTGAAGTACCCCTTCATTACCATCGCTCCCAGGTCCACTCTGGCCCTGAATGGTAGCACTTGATAAGGGTCCTATCTATGGGTTAAATAGAACTAAAACTGTATTCACACTAAACTAAATTGTTTAACATAGAACTGTTCTGACATATAACTGTGTGTAAACAAAATCTGAACTTTTACTAAACTGAATTAGCTGCAGTAGAATTGCTTGACTAAACTGAATAGCTCGAAATAGAAATGTTTTTTACAATTAAACTGTATTTACATTTAAACTACGTGCTTTTGCTGAACTGAATTGTTTTAAATTGAACTATTTTTGACATTGTAACTGTACTTACACTAAACTGAATTGTTATATATAACTGCTTGAATAGTTTGAAATAGAATTGTTTTTGACAATTAACCTGTGTACTCATTCTAAACTGAATTGTTTTAAATAGAACTGATTATTTACATAAAAATGGATTTGGCGTTAAATAACCTACAAAGGTTGATATGCCATAAAACCCAACAAACCAAACCAAACCAAACCAAACATATTGCTATCTAAAACTAGAAATTCTATTCAACATTATTCGTTCATATGCCCACAGTTAAATGAATTCAAATATTACTATGTTATAATAATAATTCAATCTAACAATAATCATTTCTTTGCACATGTACAGTAAATGATTAAATACTTCTATTTGACCCATAGATAGGCACCTAACAGGTACTTTCCCTCCAGGTCAGGGTGAACGTGGAAGTAATGTAAAAAAAAAGAGACTCCACATTTTCTTTGCCTAGTCGGTTGGGGCTGTAGAATACATCGACTGCTTCTCTGTAGAGGGGTAAGACTCCCCCAACAAGTGTCCTGCATATGACACATAAAATTTGATGCTGAGGTTCCAGTAATGCTGGAGCTTTGGGGAATGCAGAATATCCCTTTATTGCCATCGCTCCCAGGTCCACTTTGTCCCCGGAGTGGTAGCAACTGATAGGGTCCTATCTATGATTAAAATAGTACTAAACTGTGTACTTATGCCAAACTGAATTACTTGAAATAGAACTGTTTTGACATTTAAACAGCGAACTTATGCAAAACTGAATTGTTTGAAATGGAACTGTTTTTGTATGCTAAACTGAATTGTTTGAAATAGAACTGTCTTAATATTTAAATGAGTAAACAAGAACTCTACTTATACTAAACTGAATTGAACAGTTTATTTGTATAAAAATGGATTTGGTATTAAATAACCTACAAAGGTTTATATGCCATAAAACAAAAATCAAAAAAAAAAAAAAAACAAAACAAACCACTTTGTCTAGATTTCTAGGAGTGGAGCCTTAACCTCAGATGCTGTTTAGTGTCATATCCTGGACACTTGTTAGTGGAGGGAGTCTTATTCCTATGCAGAGATGCAGTCGGCGTATTTTACAGCCCCAGCTGTCAGGGTTGTATAGCCACAAGGAATGAATCTACATGGATGGAGGAAGAATTACTATAACATTACATTATACTATAACATTACATTATAAAAATATAACGCTTTATTCTTTCTTGGAGTCAAAGCTTCTTTAGGTGTGTGAGAGACAGACGGACGGAGGGTCAAAGCTTCAGTTGTGTGAGAGAGACAGACGGAGACAATCGGAGACAAAGACAGACTGCTATATTGATCCATACTTCTCTTGACCATACCAAGATGTGTTATCTTCAAGGCCCCACTTAGCGCTTCTTCTACTTCGAGGCCGGTGGTGGGTATTCAACCGGAGTCCGCTGTAGGCCGCTGCCCCATGCTGGGCGCCCTCCGTGACGGCCCGCTCTCTTCTGGCCGCAAGTTTGACTCAAACTCACAATCCCTCGTGGGCATATTCATATATCATTTCATAACACTGACACATTTCCGATCAACCACGTGACTTCTTCCGTTTATTTTCACTGGTGTGTCCTGTGCAGAGAATCTCTGATTGACTGCTGGGTCAAGAGACAATATGCAACTTCAGGCTACGAAAAGATGACCATCTTCAACAGAGAAATGGAAGTCACTATATATATATATATATATATAAAAGGTATTTTTCAACCCAGTAAATCTGGGGTAGGGAACTATTCCGTCAGGACAATTAAATTATTTAAAGTTCGAATATTTAGATATTCCTGGTAAAGAGCTCAATGTAAATAATTTCACAGAGAAAATATTATTTCAAGAAAAAGCCAATATTCGATCTTATTAGGATTATGAATTTATTTCCATCCTGTTAAGAGCATTGATATGAATCAAAAACTAAAAAGAAATTTTAACAGGACTTCTTCAGCTCCAACATGGAAATAAATGAATACAGCCAGATAATGGGGATGGTCACAGGAGGGAAGGGAAGGAGCCTTCTCTTATTAAAAATTACTTCCGGTCTCCTCTCGTTTCCTATAGAGACAATAACAGAATGATAAAAGAAGCATAAAAATAAAAAATAAAAGAAAATTTACAATAAATTTAAACTTCCTTTTAAAATAGCTCTTTAGGTTTTTAAAACAAAATAAGTAATTAAAATTAAAATAGAATTAAAAATGAAATGCAAAAACCACAGTTTAACCAATTACAGTAATCCATATCTTAAACTCAACATTTCCTAACACCATTTTTTTCTACGTCATCTTTTTTCTTTTGAAAGGTACACAAACCTATGCCGTAAATAGTGAGACATTTTAACTATGTTATATTATCTATCCCAATTCAATAAAATTTTTATAGATAATTAATTATTAACTTAGACTATTTTTTGAATTTTCGACTATAGTCTAAGTTTATTTCTATGCCTACATCGAGCTATTAAATCAAATCTCTGATTTAATAGTTTATCTAGATCAGGGTATAACAATTTGTATCTTTTCTTTTAGACACAAATTACATCTATTATCAAAGAAGTTCGGAGTATTAGACCTTTTCAATATACTCCATTGAATTTCAAGGGTTCAACCCTAATTTTTCAATTTCCAAAAGTGTTTGGATAAGGCTGTTTGATTTTTCATCCTTATTTTATTTTTTGTTGTGATGCTGACCAAAGAAAGACACGGGGAACACAAAAAGGGTTGATAGAAAAACATATATATTCAAGTAACAGAAACAAGATACAAATGAACCTGGTTAAACAGAACAGTAGTTAGTTAATAGGAAGCTGAGAGTCCAGTGGGATAGTGACTAGCCGTCCACTACGCAAGTGGTATCACACGTGATTGTGTCACGTGTGTCTGGTCAACTACCTCTGACGTTCCGTTGACGTGTATTTATGGAGGAGGGCGAGTCCATTATGTAGAGAGTACAACATTTTTAAATCTAAAGAGCTATTTTAAAAGGAAGTTTAAATTTATTGTAAATCTTATTTTCATTTTTCATTTTTATGTTTATTATTATTTTTTATCATTTTGTTATTGTCTCTATCGGAAACGAGAGGAGACCGGAAGTAATTTTTGTTAGGAGCTGGCTCCTTCCCTTCCCTCCTGCGACCATCCCCATTATCAGACTGTATTCATTTATTTTCATGTTGGATCTGAAGAAGTCCTGTAAAAGTTTTTTTTTTAGTTTTTGATTCATATCAATGCTCTTAACAGGATGGAAATAAATTTATAA